>JAVALU010001511.1:97500-582500 GCA_030770095.1 Gila robusta
TTAACGTGCTCAAAAACTCTTGAAACTTTGCACACGGGTCAGAACCCGCGGCCATCAGGGCCGGACTGAAGATGGTACCCTGGCGTGGCAGGGGGGCTCGACAGCGCCCCCTGGAATGGGATTTGAAAACATGTCCATATATCAAACACTCTTGCATGAATTAATATGAAAATCGGTACACATATAGATCTCATCGTTTCATATATCCTTCGTACTCTTACTTTTTACGCCAGCCCAACAGGAAGTCGGCTATTATGGGTTGTTTGGAAACTCATGCTCAGGAATTTGAAACACTTCTCCTAGGGAATTCACCCGATCGTCACCAAACTCGGTGTGCATGAAGTCAAGACATTGAGGATGAAAAATTGCCAGGGGATTTTTGATATCTCGAACGGTTTGGCCGTGGCGAGGAAACGAATTTATGGCGAATAATGGAAACAGGAAGTGTGTTATAACTTCTGCATACATTGACTGATCTTGATGAAACTTCAGCAGTGTGTTCGCTGTAAGAGGCCGATCACATGGATGTGACTATTGTGAGTCAAAGTTATAGCGCCACCAACTGGCAGCAGGAAGTGTGTCACTTTCAAAATGCTTTTAAATCACCCTCTTATTTTTACCCGATTTGCTTAAAACTTTATGTGTATAATGTAAACACACGGCAGATGTAGACCTGTGAAAGGATTATTGATATCTTAGATACTGTTGCCGTGGTAACGCATCAAACTTTAAGATTATTTTTTGATGCTTTTGAGACTCTTAGCATACTTGAAATTGCATGAAACTCGACAGACACATCACATTTATTAGCCAGTAGACATGTGCAAAGTTTCAGAAACGGGCGTGGTGCAGGGGCTCAGTAGCGCCACCTTTTGACAAAAGAGGGGGAGTTAGGTCTATACTTTTATCTACAATCTTAAAACTCAGTATGTATATTGTTCATATCGAGCTGGACAACTTTCTAATTTACAGTTATTAGCTCAGACCAACAGGAAGTCAGATATTTTGGTTTGAATGTGGATGTTTTGGAGAATTTTCTCTTCCTCTCTCTCTGACCCTACGTCTCTCCGTGTGTTTGGGGGAGGGGGATTTGTCTGCTGAGTGAGAATGCTTTTATTTTTGTTTTTCAAGGTTTTGGGGCCCTTAACGTGCTCGAAAACTCTTGAAACTTTGCACACAGGTCAGAACCCGCGGCGATCAGGGCCGGGCTGAAGCTGGTACCCGGGCGTGGCAGGGGGGCTCGACAGCGCCCCCTGGAATGCGATTCGAACACTTGTCCATATATCAAACATGCTTGCATGTAATAATATGAAACTCGGTACATATTTAGATCTCATCGGGCCGAACAACTTTCGTGCTCTAAGTTTAACGACAGCTCAACAGGAAGTCAGCTATTATGGGTTGTTTGGAAAATGCATGCTTTTATTTTTTATATACTTCTCCTAGAGAATTAATCCAAACACCACGAAACTCGGTCAGTATGAAGTCAAGACATTGAGGATGCGAAATTGCGGACGGATTTTTGATATCTCGAACGGTTTGGCCGTGGCGAGGAAATGAATTTATGACTAAAAAAGGACACATAAAGTGTGTTATAACTTAGTTAGTTTTACCTACAGTTACAAAACTTGCCGTGTATATTGTTCTCGTCAAGCCGAACAACTTTCTAATTTACAGTCATTATCTCTGACCAACAGAAAGTCAGATATTGTGGTTTGAATGTGGATTCTGAGAATGTTCTCTCCCTCTCTCTGACAGAGAGAGTGTCCCCTGCCATTCTGTCTGTGTGTGTGTGTGTGTGTGTGTGTGTGGGGGGAGGGGGAGAAGGAGGGGAAGGGGGTCTCTTCGGGTGATAGTTTAAACACAAAATCATAAATAGGGCTATACTGCCCTCTTGTGTCCAAAATTATATTTATATATAAATATATTACCTATGTGACTGAGGATGTTGTGTTTTATTGCGAGTGTACACATATATAAGTAAACAGTTTGCAGTCTGAATGATGTCCTGTATGAAAAAAATGACAGAGTATGTTTCCACTGTTCACACACACACACACACACACACACACAGTTCGATCGCGCCCGCGCCTCTCTCTCACACACACACACGCGCGTGCGCACACACACAGTTCGATCGCGCCCGCGCCTCTCTCTCTCTCACACACGCACACACACACACACAGTTCGAACGTGCGCGCCTCTCTCTCTCAAGCTGGAGTGTGTGTGTGCGTGCGAGAGAGACGCGCTGGCGCGAGCAAACTGTGTGTGTGTGTGTGCGTGATCGCGCTGATGGCGCGATCGAACTGTGTGACAGAGAGAGAGAGGGGCGCGGGCGCGATCGAACTTTGTGTGTGTGTGTGTGGGAGTGAGTGAGAGAGAGAGAGAGAGAGAGAGAGAGAGAGAGGGCGCGATTGAACTGTATGTGTGTGTGTGAGTGAGTGAGAGAAAGAGAGGCGCGGACGCGATCGAACTGTGTGTGTGAGAGAGAGAGAGAGAGGGGCGCGGGCGCGATCGAACTGTGTGTGAGAGAGAGAGAGAGAGAGAGAGGCGCAGAAATCAATTTATACGGAAATCAATTATTTATAATTCAGATGAGAATAAAGTTAGTGTTAATTAAAATTAAGGAACATTTAGTTTTTCTGTTCTGAATATCATTAAAACAGAAAAGGCAGAGACAACATAATGATGAATAGTCTTAAGATATTATATCGTATGCTATGTGTTGTGAATACACCCATGTTAAACATTAAAATTTACTTCCATTGCATATCATAGAACACATAAGCGTAAAATATAATTACATTAATAAACCTGTACAAAGACCTCCAGATAAATACTGGGCTTCTATATTACACATTTAAGTGCTGAAAAACATATTGAGCTATGACATCCTATGACATTAAAAATTATTCTATATTTAAATTATCTCATATATGTGGCTTTTGTGGTTCACGATCATAGGCCCTGTCCCAAATGGCACACTTCATATGAATACTCGGTCTTGTGTACTTATTTCATGTGTCTGTTAAATCCATGAGACCCATGGATGAGGTGTCTCATTTTTCATTTAAGGTTTCAGAAGGTTGCTCACGCATACTTTGTGGTTGATATGTGCCCTCGATGCGCACTTGATGCACCCAAACTGATGCAAGCTCTACAGCACACTTCTTTTCGACAGTCAAAGCAGGGTTACGTTTTTGCACGTGGTGCACAATAACCCTAAAGGCACCAGGGTGGCGGTGCCACCGGCTTCTTATATATATATATATATATATATATATATATATATATATAGCTGCGAGCAGCGATGAAGGGCCAAAGCCGGCGGCACCGCCACCCCGGTGCCTTTAGGTAACTAAAGGAACCGGGGTTGCGGTGCCACTGGCTTGGGCCCGTAATCGCTGCTCGCAGCTATATTTATTATTATTATTATTCTTCTCCGCAATGAATCGCATTTTTGAGGGCCTAAACATGCACGAAAACTCACGAAAATTTGCACACGCGTCAGAACTGGCGAAAATTTACATCTGATATGTGTTTCAGAATTGGGCGGGGCAAAATGGCTCGATAGCGCCACCTATAAAGGTTGAACGGAGTGCGCCTCCCGCTACGTTTCACGTACGTGTACGAAATTCGGTACATACATGTAATGGCCCAATACCTACAAAAAAGTCTCTTGGAGGATAGCCCTAAACACAACAGGAAGTCAGCCATTTTGAACTTCCTCTCAGATTTTTGTGCAGTTTTTGCCATTTTCAGGCCTCGTACTTTAACAAACTCCTCCTACAGTTTTAATCCGATCATCTTCAAATTTGGTGAGTGTAATCTTAAGGCCTTTGCGACGTTAAATTGCGAAGATCTTGAGTTTTCGTCGAAGGGCGTGTCCTCGGCGGCCTGACAAATTTTGATGTTTCGCCATGAAACAGGAAGTTGCTGTAACTCAGGCAAACAATGTCCAATCTGCCCCAAACTTCACACGTTTGATAAGAGTTCTGTCCTGAACACATGTTCATGCTCATATTCAGTTACAGTCATAGCGCCACCTGCTGGCAACAGGAAGTGACATGTTTAACACTGTTGTGGACTCCTAATAACATGTAAAAAAGTGCCAGCAAGTGCTAAACATGCTAGCAACATACTAGAAACATGCTAAAACATGCTAGCAAACACTTAGCTAAGTGCTAAAGCATGCTATTACTGCAATTAAATAGGAATTTGCTGTAACTCAGGCATGGAATATCAAATATTCTCCAAACTTCACACGTTTGATAAGAGTCATGGCCTGAACACATCTACATGAGAATATTCAGTTATAGTAATAGCGCCACCTACTGGAAACAGGAAGTGACATGTTTAACACTGTGATGCAGTACTAGCAACATATTAAATATGCCATGGAGTTATAAACATGTTAGAAACATGTTAAAACATGCTAGCAATTCTTAGCTAAGTGCTAAAGCATGCTAATGCAATGAAACAGGAAGTTGTTGTTACTCAAGAAGGCAATGTCCAATCTGCCCCAAACTTCACACGTTTGATAAAAGTTATCTCCTAAACACATGTCCATGCTCATATTCAGTTATAGTCATAGCGCCGCCTGCTGGCAACAGGAAGTGACGTTTAACACCGTTCTGGACTCCTAATAGGTACATGCATGTAATGACCCAATACCTACAAAAAAGTCTCTTGGAGCGTATCCCTAAACACAACAGGAAGTCAGCCATTTTGATCTTCCTCTCTGATTTGTGTGCAGTTTTTGCCATTTTCAGGCCTCGTACTTTAACTAACTCCTCCAACAGTTTTAATCTGATCATCTTCAAATTTGGTGAGTGTAATATTAAGGCCTTTGCGACGTTAAATTGCGAAGATCTTGTTTTTTCGTCGAAGGGCGTGTCCTCGGCGGCCTGACAAATTTCGATGTTTCGCCATGAAACAGGAAATTGCTGTAACTCAGGCAAACAATGTCCAATCTGCCCCAAACTTCACACGTTTGATAAGAGTTCTGTCCTGAACACATGTTCATGCTCATATTCAGTTACAGTCATAGCGCCACCTGCTGGCAACAGGAAGTGACATGTTTAACACTGTTGTGGACTCCTAATAATATATAAAAAAGTGCCAGCAAGTGTTAAACATGCTAGCAACATACTAGAAACATGCTAGCAAACACTTAGCTAAGTGCTAAAGCATGCTATTACTGCAATTAAATAGGAATTTGCTGTAACTCAAGCATGGAATGTCAAATCTGCCCCAAACTTCACACATTTGATAAGAGTCATGCCCTGAACACATCTACCTGAGAATATTCAGTTATAGTAATTGCGCCACCTACTGGCAACAGGAAGTGACATGTTTAACACTGTGATGCAGTACTAGCAACATATTAAATATGCCATTGAGTTATAAACATGTTAGAAACATGTTAAAACATGCTAGCAATTTTTAGCTAAGGGCTAAAGCATGCTAATGCAATGAAACAGGAAGTTGTTGTTACTCAAGAAGGCAATGTCCAATCTGTCCCAAACTTCACACGTTTGATAAGAGTCCTGCCCTGAACAAATCTACATGACAATTTTCAGTTAAAGTAATAGCGACACCTACTGGCAACAGGAAGTGACATGTTTTACAGTGTGATGCAGTACTAGCAACATAGTAAATATGCCATTGAGTTATAAACATGTTAGAAACATCTTAAAACATGCTAGCAATTCTTAGCTAAGTGCTAACGCATACTAATGCAATGAAACAGGAAGTTGTTTTTACTGAAGAAGGCAATGTCCAATCTGCCCTAAACTTCACACGTTTGATAAGAGTCCTGCCCTGAACATATCTACATGACAATTTTAAGTTAAAGTAATAGCGCCACGTACTGTCAAAAGGAAGTGACATATTTTACACTGTGATGCAGTACTAGCAACATATTAAATATGCCATTGAGTTCTAAACATGCTAGAAACATGCTAAAGCATGCTAGCAACACTTATCTGAGTGATAACGCATGCTATTATCCCCATAATAAAGGACATTTTTGTAACTGACTTTGACATACTCCTCCTATATTTATCTACTTAAATGCACATTGCCCACCGTGCTCTGTCTTCCTAAAGCCACCGGGTGGCGGTGGCACGGGTGCGAGGGCCCTTTCAATGCTGCTTGCAGCTTTAATTTGAAATGCTTTTATTTTCAGAAAAGGGGTGCACAGTAACACTTGTGCTGTTCCCTGACAAATCACTGTCACCATTGTGACAAACAAGACAACACATTAACGCTGTCATATAGAGAACACATATCAAACACTGTTCATATTCTTTCAGTTTTCCAAATTATGAACTAACCAAAACGTCAAACACCGGGTCTCTGTGTGAACACATGCAAGTGACTAACAAAAGCATTTTTAAATATTAAAGTAGACAAGTGTGATCAACAGTGCAATTTTTTTTCATATTTTACTCAATATTGCCAAAATTATTAGCAAATAATGCTTTTTTCACTCAAAAACTGAAGTGCATAAGCTCGGATAAATGACTCCTACAAAACTGTCACCGTCCCACAGGTGGGACGCTTGCCCATATATATTTAGAACAATAATATCTTAGTAAATCCTAAAGTAATATTGACAAACTATATATCATTTGAAAGCTTACAATCTATAGTTTTCATATTTGGTGGCTGTTTTTTAAAATAAATTACAGAGGAGCAATAATTTATCAATTTGCAACAAGAATATTTCATATTCATTAGGCGTGTTTAGGCCTTTATTTTGAAATAGAAATAAACATGAAAAATCATGAAAGATTGGTTGAAACCTCAGTTTGTTTTCATGCCAAGAGTTCAAAAGATAACACCAATTAAATTTTATGAGAAAAAAAGGTCTGAAAATGTTTAGAATATAAAGAAAAATATTATGGATTCTCGATTTGTGAGGCAGCAGCGAGCTATAACGCACATATGTGCTCTTTTTATGTTTATTAGAGGTTAAAATCAAATCAAATACTGCCAAAACACCCATACTATTTCTGAACAGGATGTATACTTAATAAATTGTATGAAATTATGGAAATACATGGTTCAGATCACTCAAAACATATATAAAAAAGGAGACGCCCTTATGGTCAGTAAGGAAGCTGGCTGTCCATCTAGTGAAAAAGTTTGGTACTGCACCCAAATAAAATCTCACTGAAAGCTCATTTTTTGAGATATCTACCTAAAATTTGGAACACAACTTGTTAGATTTTTGGCTTTAATTTTCTAGCAGTTTTAGAGTAAAATATATTTTGTAATATATATATATATATATATATTATATAAAATATAAATAATTATATTTTTACATTCTATATTTTCATAAACTCAAACTAATATAACTTTTTTTCTGTTTCACTTTCATAATTTATTTCACTTCTACAATAATCTGGCAAATTTCTTCTTAAAAACAAGACCAACCATATGTCTATATTCCAAAGCATTCTTGAATTACAACCATTTAAGTTTGTATAGTGATTTTTTTGTCTATGCGAAAAAAGGGGGGGTGACAGCTAAAGGGTTAAACCGTTTGAAAATTAAATACAAAACCAGTCCTAATTGAAAGAGAACAAGTTGACAAAAAGATTGAATCCAAGATTGGGTGAAAATATGGTATAATGAGTGATTTATAAGCTATTTTTTATGGGCCGGTCATTTTGACCCGGGAAGACCACAAGTGTGACTATGTGCCATTTTTTACAAAATAAAAGTTTTTCAAAACAAACTTCCTGATGAAACATTAAAGTAGACTAGTGTGATCAACACTGCCAACTTTTTAAAATATTTTATTTAATATTTCCAAAATTATTCAAAAATATTCAAAAATAATGCTTTTTTTACAAATAAAATGAGATGCCTACTCTTAGATAAATGAGGCCCACGATTAATCAGATGCAAATAGAAATATAAAACCAGTCCTAATTGAAAGAGAACAAGTTGACAAAAAGATTGAATCCAAGATTGGGTGAAAATATGGTATAATGAGTGATTTATAAGCTATTTTTTATAGGCCGGTCATTTTGACCCGGGAAGAACAGAGGTGTTATAGGGTTTTGAACACCACATGAGGGTTAAGCTACGTTAAGCACTTTATATTCCAGCAATCCTGAAGTATTGAGGGAAACCCTTGTACTGAAGCACATCGCCGCGATATAAAGTTAACAAATACACTTACATTTCTATAAATTAGTTTTTATCATAGACAGTAAAAGAAATGGACACAGCGACCCCCTTGGTTTTTATGAATGAATGGCTTGCTCTAACTGTTGTTCAGTCTTTGTCAACAACCCACGCTTGCACCCCCTGCTGGTGAGGTCGACTAACAGCAGATGGAGATTATGATCGGTAATCTACTGCTTTTCCTGCAGTTCCTGGATGTCAATGTTGAATTTACTGTCGAATTTGAACCACTGAATTTGTGGAAGCGAATTTGTAAAGCGAAATAAAATGGACCGAAAATTGCCTGTTGAATATTATAGGTTGTATTTTTAAAAAGTTTTAATACTTTGGAAATGAAATATGAAAGGTGAATATGGATTATTGATTTTTTAATAATGAAAATGTGTTTGAAATGTTTTGAATTGAAATATTCACAACTTAAATATTCAACCATGTCAAATTTGAGCCAATAAAAAATGCAAGTCCTAAAAATACAATGCATTAAAATGCAAGCATGGTTAAAGCAATGCATATTTTTTTCAAGTAGTGCAATTCAACAGGCTTTTTGTTTCAAAAACATTTGGCATTATTTTACTTCCATAGGTTTCACCGCAAATACTGCAAAGGAAATTTTAAGTAATCATATTTCACTAACATTCTTTTTTTGCAGGGTTAACATTTAAATGTTTTTGGAATGCTTCTGATTACAAAATGTTTTAGCACTTGTGCCACAGTTTGAATGGTAAAGGATGTAACGAAAGTAAAAAAAAACTAGATACATATACACACACACACACACATATATATATATATATATATATATATATATATATATATACATACTTGGATCTCATGAGCATAAAGTAATCAAGAAATCAGGATTTGTTTCTGTCTAGTAATAGAGGAGGGTGATTGTGATGCCACTTTATCATGCTTATTAGTATTGTTTAATACAGAGCACAAGCGTAGCAAAACGTACTTGCCGTCATAATTCATGGTATGGCTGATGAATTTCTCTCAGCAATTTCCTGACTCGACTTTCTCCTGCACGCACTTCAAGTGAAGATAGATAGCCAGTCACAAACTTGCGGCCGTACGATGGCCCCGTCTGTTAACATATATAACCATGATGAGATAATGTTTGAGTGATTCTTGTATCCATGACAACCAAAGACTGAGAAGCAAGATATTTAAACGGCATACAACAACGGGACATTTGACTGTACATAACATTTTTGACATTATCGATAGCCTACTGCTTGAAATTGTAATCGAAACCGGCCTACAGTAAATACTGTTGCGGCAAACAGCCCGCTCTCACGCCTCTCATCACACAGGAATGAACACCAGGTGAAGCTGGTTTCAATCAGCTTGGCACGCACCTTGGGCTTTGAAATAGTGCTTGTGTAATGGGTAGTACTTAAAACACGCAGGACTTTTACCCTTGTGATACACAAGTATCTCCTGTCTGCCTTGCTGCCTGCTGCGAGTTTGTTTGCTTCGAGGCTGTAAGCTCCGTCTAAGCCTTGTATTAGCTTCGTATTTCTTTCTGTTTTGAACCATCATTTACTATAATTTCTAGTTGTTTATACTACTAAATTCAGTTTAACAACATCTCAGATTAACCTGACATCGCTAGCTTCCGTTATTGTTAGCACAACACGCTAGTAACTGGCTAGCCTTTTAACGGGCCACTTGTGCGCTCAGTTATTAATTTTTTTCTCGTGCGCCCGCGCCTCTGAGTTCATAAAAAACCCAGGTGAGTAAGAATCAGTCAACAAACACGGTGAGTAATGTCTTGTCCTGTTATTGTCAAAAAAACTACTCTTCCGTTCCGATTACCATAACAAATCGATTTGCCCCGCTCAGTGAGACACCCACTGAGAATTCTGTTGATTGTGCCCTGGTAATTGGTGATTCGATCACACAGAACGTGAAAATAGAGACACCAGCCACCATAGTCACATGTTTGCCGGGAGCCAGAGCGCCTGACATCAAAGCAAATTTAAAAGTGCTGGCTAATGCTAATCATAAATTCTCTAAGATTGTTATTCACGTCGGCATTAATGATGTTCGACTTCGCCAGTCGGAGATCACCAAAATTAATATTAAAGAGGTGTTTGAACTCGCAAGTACGATGTCAGGCACTGTAATTTGCTCTGGCCCCCTTCCTGTTCGCAGGAGTGATGAGATAGTTAGTAGATTGTGTTCACTCAATGGCTGGCTGTCTAAGTGGTGTCCGCAAAATAATATAGAATTCATAGACAATTGGAAAAGTTTTTGGGGCAAACCTGACCTGTTGAAAAGAGATATTCATCCCTCCTGGGGTGGTGCTGCTCTTCTCTCTAGTAATTTGGCTCATAGTCTTAGAAATAAAACATGACAATCTGGGGCTCAGGTCAGGAAGCAGACAAACTGGCTAAACCAAGCGTCTGCTAGCGGCCTCGCGTCACCAAGGTCAGATAAATCCCATCACATCCCTCTTTCACCTAGATATCATCATATAGAGACTGTCTGTTCCCCGAATTTAGAAATCCAAAAAACGTCCAAACCCATCTAAGGTTAAAAATGTAATTGATGTTCAACAAATAAAAAATAGATATAATACAGATGAGCAAACGATAAAGCTTGGGTTTCTGAATATTCGATCCCTTACTTCAAAAGCTCTCATAGTTAATGATATGATTTCAGATTATAACCTAGATGTGCTGTGTTTGACAGAAACCTGGCTAAAACCAAACGATTACATTACTTTAAATGAGTCCACCCCCCAAGATTACTGTTATATACATGAGCCTCGTCCGAAAGGCAAAGGGAGAGGTGTTGCTGTAATTTATAGTAATATTTTCAAAACCACTAAGAAATCTAGTTTTAAATATACTTCTTTTGAAGTGTTGGTGCTGAATGTGAAAATATATAGTGTAAACGATAAATCACATTTGAGAATTCTGCTGGCTACTGTATACAGGCCACCAGGGCACCATCAAGATTTTATCAAAGAATTTGAAAAAATGGAGCGCAACTGAAAGAAAACAAAACTAGAGGTATTTCGGATTTCATGGAAAGAGAGCTCGATTGCTTACAGAGAGGCTTTAAAAGCTGCTAGATCTGCTTTTTTTTCAACCCTATTAGAAGAAAATAAACAGAATCCTAAGTATTTATTTGAAAAAGTGGCTAAACTAACGAAAAAGAAAGCTTCAAGCCCAGAAGTTTCCAAGAAACACAGCAGTAATGACTTTATGAACTTCTTCACTTATAAGATTGATAATATTAGGGATAAAATTATAACTATGCAACCATCTACTACAGTATTGCATCAGGGAGTGCATTGTAGTCTCCCTGAGGAAAAATTTGATTCATTTGTTGCTATAGGAGAGGAAGAATTTTGCAAATTCGTTAATTCATCTAAATCGACAACATGTATGTTAGACCCTATACCGACTAAGCTACTGAAAGAGATGCTTCCAGATGTCAGATCCTCTTCTTAATATCATTAATTCATCTTTGTCTCTAGGATACATACCAAAAACCTTTAAGCTGGCTGTTGTAGCAGAATGAATGAATCAGATGAGTGGGGAGGATTGACATTAGTGAGCACCTATCAGTGAGGAATTTCGTCTATTTAAGACCTAGTTGGCTGTAGCCTGGGATGAGTCACGTCCGGCCCCTCCCCTTCTGTTGTTGACGGTAGCTGCAGGTATGTGCTGTTAGCCTCTAGCAGTCTGTTTCTAGTTGCTGTGCGTATGTTATTGATGATTCGTGTTGCATTCTAGCCTGTCTTTCCCCTCCGTTTCCTTCGGCTGTCTCGGTGGGTGGATTTGGGACTGCTCACCTCTCAGGTAAGTTATGTATTAATTGTTCTGTGGAAAGCGGATTGTTTTGACTCGTTCGGGGTTTAGGGATCGGCTGATGTTTTGAGTTGTGCAGTATCCTTGTATTCCAGCTAAACGGCGGCTTATATGAACTCAGAGTATCTGTGCCTGTGAAGTGATAAGCACATTGTGTAAGCACATTGTCCCTTTTCGGTAAGTGTAATGTTAATCGTGCATGTAGTTATGCGCTAAACATTTTAACAGGTGAAACATAAATTTTAGATGTGCTTTTCTTTGTATTTGACTCAGGATTCTTCCTCTCGTCCGTGGCGTTTGCTTTTTCTGCTGTCGCTACAGTTAATGTTACAGCCCTGTCGCTTCTCTGCTGCCATACTGCGAGAACATCGTATCTCCCCACTAATAGAGGGGATTGTTGCTGTCTGGTTTTACCGATTTATAGTTTTATTTTATTTATTTTTGGGTTGACGCTCACTGGTGTAAAAAAAAATAGCGCAAAACGTGTTTGCTCCGTGCCAGTTTGTTTGAATTGAGTTAATATGTTTTCTTTTAATTCTTTGTACATCAACTGTGGTTGATTGTTATGACGAGTGTCTGTTTCATGACTACACTGTGATACTATCAAGCTGTGGTTGATTGTAATTGTTGAAGTTTGTTTATTAATTTTGATTTACTTTCAGGCGCTGGGGTCCCGCGGGTGAAGGATCTCTTGTGGTGGTGGTGCTCCTCTGAACGTTTGCCGTGTGACACGTTGGAAGTGTTGTGGTGTGATCTGAAGTGCATGGTGGTGTGTGTGTGTGTGCTTTCAGCTAACTAGTTCAGTGATCACTCCTGTGGTGTACCTCAGCCCTGTAAGTCTGTGTCGTGTTTTTTTTTTGTTTTTGTAAGCTGTGTAAGTATTAGTGAAGTGTGTTGTGTATGTGATTTTTTTTTTTTGAAACTTTGTCAGCCATATACCCCTCTTTCCAGCCTTCAGATGCTGTCTTGTACCATGGTTGCATTTTAATGGGATTTATTTCCTCGCTCTAAACTTTGTATTAATAAAGATTCTGTATTTTTGATACCCATGTTTCTGCCTACCTTTTTAAGAGAGTCAAACCTGGGTGACCTAATCACAACAATTTAAGTGTCATTCATATTTCCCTGGGTGAAATTCCCAGGGTGGCGTAGTCGAAATTTCTTGTCTAAAACCTGTACCACTTCTGCCACACTGTGATTAAACCGCTTGTTAAAAAAACGCAACTTGATCATACAAAATTAGTCAATTACAGACCGATCTCAAATCTACCTTATTCAGTGGATCTGCCAATCGCGTTATAACGCTGGCTCATTAGTAATATTGGACGAACCTGTGAACAGAGAGAACTTACAGATACAGATGGGGTGCATCCCAATTCGCATACTATCCGTCCTAAATAGTATTCGAAAATAGAATTAGTATGTCCCAAATCGTAGTATGTTGAAATAAGTGTTCCAAAGATACCCTGATGGTCTACTATTTCCGGTCAGAATCGATGTGCAGATTGATGCACACTCTAACATTGCCCACAACCCATCTCGCATTGGGACGAGGATTCTTTTAGAACTACAAACACGAGTGAAAAGTGTTAAACTACAGACATGGAGGACGCGCGAGTCCGGCGGTTATGTAGAGAGGTTTAGATAAAGGGGTTTGAGTGATTAATTATCAGTATCTAACCTGACGAAAATGTTTTTATTCAACGTTGTCTACATTATATTGCATCTGCAGCAGCATTGTGAACTTTTGTAAAGATACGTTTAGCCATTACCTTTTAAATGCATCATTATATTCAAATTGCAAACACATGAGGAGAGTCTCCGCATGAAAGACCCACAACTGGTAGATGAACGTGCTCTCCGAAATGGTAGGAAATCAAATTAGATTGAATGGAGGATTTTAACTGTGACAAGATGATTGACAGGGCAGTTTACGGTGACAGGATGCACGCAACAGATCTGTCCGTTAAAGATGACGTGATAGTATGTCCCAAAGCTTGCCTACTCTTTTGCTACACACTCAAAACTATGTACTTTTTCTTCACAAAAAGAGTTGTAGGGTCTGAGCTCAAATGAGGGGAATGTATAATCAATAATAATTCAAAATCAATAACTGATCATACAGGTTATGAGTTATCACCTACAATTTTAAATTGCCCAAAAAGGGAATATATAGTCCATGTACCTGCATCTATATATATATATGTGACAGGATTAAAGTAGCTAGGTTATTGGTTTATTAGTGGATGGGTGGAAGACCAATGAGGTGGTAGCACCTTTAGTATTTAAGGACCTTTATTTTGATGTCAGTTGACGTGTCTTGCTGATTCTAGGCCCCCCCACACACAACAGGCGTTTGGTGTTCACCTGAGGACACTGTAAGTATCTCGTTCTCTTTTTGGTTTGGGATTTTATAAACGTGGTTTAATATTTGGTGTTTCTGGTGTTAAAGGGAAAGGGGACTTCAACATCAGTAAACATTATCCAGTGCAAGGACGCTACAGGAGATGCCGCTGCTGTTTTGTTTATCGGATTAATTATTTTATTTTCGTTTGTTTGCATAGCTGTGCTGAGATTACTGCTTAGCAGGATTTCAGTTGTTTTTCCCTTTGTTTTGTCTTGTTGGATTTTCCTGCTAACTACTGCGTGTGGATTATTTGTTATTGGTTTCTTTATGGTTTGTGTGTTATTTTTTTACACTGGTACATACTAATTTATGTGTTTCTTTTGTATAACTTCTTGTAACCGTTTTGGAGTGGGATTCTGTGATAACCACTCAGGCACTGCTCTTTGGTTGGCCTTATCGGGACAGGAGGCTGGGGCGCCGTTGACGTGCCAATCATTGCGTTTGTTCATTTAGTTTTGTAGTATAATTTTCTCATTTAATTATGATTCGATTCTTCTCTTGTGTCTCCAGGAGCCGAAGGGGGGTCGAGTTGGAAGGCCGGCTGCCTTTTTATAGAGGTGTGTGTGTGTGCTTCACCGTGTGTGATGGGTATTAACACAATTGCCTTGCAGTGCCTTGCTGTCTGATTGTGGGGTGTATTTAAGTGGGTTCGGATGACCTCTGAGTGCGCCCGGCCTGCCTTGTTCCTGCGAGGCCTGCCCTGGAGAAGCATTTTTAGTGATGTGTCTGCTTTAATAAAAATAAAGTATATTTTGTATTGTTACCCCTGTCTCACTGGCTTATATCTTTGCCCTCAGTGGGTAATACTTACCTGTGTGTCCTTCTTTGGAGTATTTCCCTGGCCCTCCACCAGGGTGGCGTAGTCAAGATATAAATTAAAAGTGTAATTTCAAATTCCTCGTACCTCGTTTCGCCACATATTTTATATATATATATTATATATATATGACAATTGACCACAACAAACTATAATCAATTATGAATATATATATATTATACAGATAGGCTATATCAATTTTTAGAATATCCTTTAAACAGAACTTACTGCATTTCGCCTGGTCTGTTCGTCCACCGAACCTACTGACGATTCTCTGATCAATTTCGCGAAAAGGATTATTCTGATCACTATCAGGAAAAGCTATCCTTCTGTTTATGAAGAATAACTTTCTGATAATATTACTAATTAAAGTATTTATCAATATCAAGCTTGTAGCTTAGGATCACACATTTAAGAGGCTTTGTTTGATGAGCAACAGTCAGAGACAATTAAGAGTATAATGAGGGTTTAATAAATGAAGCTATAGCACAAATTACATTTAACAACGAATATATACGGAACAATGAATAACGGAAGTAAAGAAAGGAAGAGAGAGAAAGCAGATCACAGAAATAGCAAACTTCACAAACAGTTAACCCTTAAGAGCCAGCAAAGAATCACAACGCCTTAAAACAGAGCAATCACTTAATGCATTTGAATTACGATGAAATAATACTTGCATATGGATCTCTGTGTTACTGAATAAGGCTGCTTGGACGCGCGTTTCGGTCCTCGTTGAGTCCTTGAGCCCGTTCTGGGGCACTTTTCGGAGCGCGTGTATCTCGCGGGAAGTTCAAAGCGTTACGTGTAGGTGAGTTGCTGGAAATCAGGCTACGTCCGTTTCACCCGGAGGTCGAAATGACTACGGCACAAGGTTTAAAACAAAGAAAAGAACTATATAACGAAAATAAGAAAAGCTAGAACTCAAACACAAAAGAAGAGAGAAGTGGAGTCGTCCAAGGATCACGAAGAGAAGAGAGCGAGTAGTTTGGGCCCTCATCTTTTCAAAGAAGATGGTCCACGCCTCCTCAGGAGCACATTGACCAATGACATTCGGCAATCTTTGGCGGGGAAAGATTCCTTTGTTTCTTCTAACAACCTAATTTGCATGGTTTATGAGACCATCATCAATTTTGCTCATTTCACTTCCAAGATGGTAAAGCATAGTAAAATACATTTTAACGTAACCTCATATATATATATATATTTAGCTAAGGCAAACAGAGGGGATTAAAATGATATCAAGAAATGTATATTTTGCATATATGAAGGTGGGTATATACTCTCAATGTTTGGTATGAGCACTTAGAGTTTAGCTTCACGATTATAAAATCATAACTAGGCTTGGTACAAAAGCAGAAACACAAAGGCATACATGAATATATTTTATACTTTTCAGAATTGCCAATTTCTGGCTTCAAATGTCTGTGTGTGTGCGTAGTCGAATCTTCACCAGGAATTATTTCTCACCGGGAAGAGGAGTGTTGGGGGGGCGAGGAATTCGTTTGAAGCTCACGCATTCTGGTTTATTGACGTTTGTGTAAACATTCTCATGCCATAAAGGTGTCAATGGGCAATTTGGGCGTCATTAGATGCAGACTTTTTGGCGCTTACTAGTTGAGTTATAGGCAAAACTAAAAGGGTTAAAAGGTTTTTGGCATGTTGGAATGAGTGAGTCATCATGAGATTGTCCATACGCTACAGAGTACATACTTTTAGGGCGTAATATAAGTAGGCGAATTGGGACGCAGCAATGCACACCTGATAGACATTAACCCACCCTCACAGGTTGTCAAACAGTCTGTATTCCCCTCCCGTTACACTCGCACTGCTCATTTCATTGTGTACTGTGAGCAGCATGGACGCAGTGGAAACGTTGGGTCAAAGACTTTGATCTAAACTGCATGGGATCGCTTTGCATCTGCCGGTAAGACTGCCTGTAAGAGGAAATGTCTGTTTTCTGCGTGTGGTGGCCTTGGTTTACTGAGTTGTTTATTATTGTTATTGTTATTTAGTTATTTGTGATTAAGTTAGTGTTTAAATGCTGAGTCTAAACATGCAGTAGTGTTAACAGTAATTTAAAAAAAGTTTTGTGACGAACTGGAAGTTGTCACCAAAAATGACACACAAAAATGGTGGTGATGTCCACAGGAGGGCGATGTTGTCATAGAGAGTTGTGAGTATAAAAGCAGATGGAACAAAGAAGAAATAATTCATATATTCAATCTGCTAAAACTACATTTCTGTCTGAAATTCACTCTTAAATATGTGTAACCAATAAATTGTTTAGAATATCTATCATGGTAAACATGGTTAAAATCTCTTCTAGTGAAAATGCAAATCTGGTGATATAAACGAATTATTTTAAAACTTACTTACTATGGTGTAAAATAGTATTGAGGTGGGTTTACAGCCTTACAATATGGGTTGGTGGTTACCTTACTAAAAATGTTCCATTGCTTGAGGTTGCTTGCGGATTTCCCAATACGCTCCTTTTCTCCACTCCTACGGCTTCAGCGGGCTCCTCCTTCCCTTTGGACTTGCCTCAGTCATACCGGCATCGTCTCAGTTGTAACAAATGGACTTAATCAAAATGCTCCAGACATCATAAAACCTTCCCCCTCTCCCCTGTTGTCATCGGCTCTCAAACCAGTTCTCTTCAAACGCCGTTATCACCTCTGTCCCCTGAACGATCTCAGCAAAGAGACTGTATCTGCAACCCTCAAAGACAGCACAGGAGACCAGACGGCAC
The DNA here is from genome assembly GCA_030770095.1 of Gila robusta. Lineage (NCBI taxonomy): Eukaryota > Metazoa > Chordata > Actinopteri > Cypriniformes > Leuciscidae > Gila > Gila robusta. The sequence continues at coordinate 115,509 of JAVALU010001511.1, forward strand.
TAGCCATTTGGTCAAAGAATATAGAGATAAACTTCCAATACACAAGCAGGGACGTGCACAGGAATTTTGAGGGGCAGTTGCTCTGACCTGAAAAAAGCCCCCCCCCCCCCCCAAAAAAAAACAAACAAACAAACTCACGGGCTACATGAAGGACTGAGAATAACAGGGACTTTATTAAAATATATATACACAAAGAAGTAAAAAACTGAAATACAGCACTCAATCACCTTAACTACTACTAATAATAACACAGAAAAACATGACTTGAGTCATGAAAAACTCTACATCAATATCTTATCAAGTTACTGATAGGTTTCTCCAAATTTACATACTAAACAACATGCAAAGCTTCAAAGGAGAAGCCGTCTATTAGGGGCCATTTCAACAAAAATCTTCAGAACTTCTTTCTTGTCGATTCCTATGTCCTTCTCTATGGCCAGCAGGAGGAGGTCAGACAGCCGCTCTTGACCACACTGATTTCTGAGCCTTGGTTTAACCAGCTTCAGCTTTGAAAAGGAGCGTTCTACCGTTGCAGTGGACACGGGTAGAGTGGCATATATTTTGATTAGTTTGAATAGTGTGGGGAATATGACGTTAGCATTGCTTTCCTTGAATACTTCGAGCATAGACTTGACTGTCCTCTTGGGACACTTGTAAGACGCATGGAAGACTCTCAGCTCTGTTTGAAGTTTGGTCTCTTCCCCCTGAAGTCCATAAAACTCACATAGTGAATGTGCTGTATCAACACCTTGGCCAATATCCTTCCACTGCTCCGGGTCAGTGAGTCTCTGCAGTGACATCACAATGTCCCAAGTCTTCCCTTCCCCGTAAAATCTTCTCTCAAGCTCCTGTCTCAATCTGTCCAGAAAGGTATAGTATGTCCTTCCCCTGTAATATTCCTCCAAGGTCTGGACTGCATCATCTTCTCTTGCTGATTTGGAAGTGTATTTCAGCTTTGCAGGGACTTTTCTTTGTCTACCTGGAATATTTGTGGGAATGCTTATGTCATTTTCCTCTGCAATTGTTGTGGCAGTGTTGTATATTTGTGAGAATTGGCTGTCTCTCCTCAGTTCCACTACTCGTTTCAAGACACCATCTAACACAGAGTAAGCAGCAGCCAAGTCCAGGTCATCCTGCTGGAGTACTTTTGAGGCAACTGATGTCTCCATGAACATGGAGTGTATTTCAAGACACAGCAAAAATTCAAAATCTATAGCTTCTCCTGCAGCCAGATCGGGGGGGTCACACTCTCTCAGATCTCTCAAGTACCGTAGGGCAGCAGGGAGGACCTTCCTAATTGTCTTTAAAGCATCTTCCCTGCAGCTCCACCGGGTGTCTGAAAGCCTCTGTAGTTCAAGGACACGTTGGTCTGGATTCATGGCTTTTTGAGAATCTACAAATGCAGCATGGCGCTTTGTAGAGTTGGCAATGAATGTGTACAGCCTCTCAACGACTGTGAAGAAATCCACAAAGTGCTTGTTGGATTTTGCACTCTCAACTAAAACGAGATTTAAACAATGTGCATGGCAGTGCACATATAATGCTCTCTCATTTTGTCTCTGAATCCGGGACTGCAGCCCATTGTAGCATCCACTCACATTGGCAGCTCCATCATATCCCTGTCCACAGACATCTTGAATGTTGAAGTTGTTTTGCTCAAGTAGCTTAATCACTACATTCTCCAGTGCCTCTCCCGTTGTTGATGCCACATCACATAGTTGGACAAAGCGTTCCTTTATAGTCATGTTGTTTACATATTGCACAACAAAGGACACCTGCTCAATATGTGGCACATCAGTGGTCTCGTCCAGCAAAATAGAAAATTGTGATGCTTCTGTCACTTCCTTCTGTATGATTCGTTTCACATAAAGACTAAGTGCTTTTATGAGGTCATTTTTGTGTCCTATTGGACAGGAGAGACACCTGGCACCTTTAGTTTGATGCTTGTTTTTCCTTGACTGCATCAAGATGAAGCCCGAGTATGCTGTCATATTGGCCAAGCAAATCCACCAGGTTCAGAAAATTTCCTCTATTTGAACTTGACAAGCCTTCTTCATTTCCCCTAAAGGCCAAAGCTTGTTTTGCCAGATATAATGTGATGTCTATTAAACGGAACATAATCTCTCTGTTTTTCTGTCTCTCTCTTTCTTTGGCTGCTTCCATCTGAGAATCAGCTACTGCAAAAGACCTCTGCAGTGTATCTTTTGTAAAGGCATTCCACCTAATCATGCCTAGCATATGCAATTCACTGCTGCGGTGCTCCTTAATCTTCACTTTGGCCTGCCTCCACAAGTTTATCCCTACAGAATTCCATCCTGTCCTGCTCTGAAATCTTTCCTCATTCATAAAATTCCTGCAGCTAAAGCAATGCATGGCATCATTCAGTGGAGAATATTCCAGCCAGTGGTCATCGTTATACCATTGGGCTTGAAAAGAGCGCCCATCTGGATTTTTAGGGAACTTTACCATAGGACGGCAAGGCCCGACTGAATTGGAAAATGTGATGAAGGTCTGATCGTATTTAAGATTGCTGCTTTGTACATGAGCTGGATCTGTGGGATTAGCCAACCTCAGCAAAAAATCAAAATCTGTTGACTCTGCCCCACTCGTCATCTCAGTATCTTCCCTTGCTGATGCTCTCATCTCCCTCATCTCATCCGCTTGCTCATCTATCATTTCCCTATTTTGTCAGTCTGTCCTGATCTCATCTGGGATTGGCTCTGGGTCTCTGAATGCAGCTGATGCACTGGGCTCATCATCTGTCCCATTACATATTATTGTTATTGCCATTATCATTATTATTTTAATGCCCACTAGTGGTATTTATGTTCTGCTCAGGCAAGATCTTTGAAATGACCTCTAAAATAGCCTATGTTTTTTTAGATTACAATTATTTAGCAAGCAGCTCTTTAACCCTGTACTTTCTAGCATGGTCCTCTCATCTCATATTTGGTGATCATCACTTAGGCCTACCTGCCCTATGTGCCTCCTCCTGGTCCACATTTTCCTCACATAGTCTGGAGGCTTGTGACTGCTCCTCCTCATCTTAAATGTAATGTAATTATGAAACATTGCCATTAGTAGGCTAAAAAATGAGTCTGATTAATTAATCAATTTGCCTAAACAGTGTCATGTCATCTTTATCACAGTGCAAAGTCTCTGTCTCACCTGCTGGTTGGCTTTTCAGTGCACATCAGTGATGTGCTGCCCTTTGCTGCCTCCCTGAATTGTCTCTCCCTCTCCTGAATCCGCCTCTTTTCAGTGGGCATCTTGGCTTCAAACAACAATACCCAAAAATAGTGATAGGATTTAGGCATTTAACCATTTTGAATAAAATAATTAATGTGATGCATTACTTCCATCATTCATTCTTCTTGCTACAACGAAAATGTGAGAAACTAACTATCAGCAGACATGTAGCTTAGTTTGCCTAATGCCTACCAAAAAAATAGTAGCCTAAGGCTGCTTGTCTGCAAGCTATCTGTCTGATTATTTAGGCTAAACGTGGCAAACTCAGCCTGGATTTATGAAGATTTTAATTTATTTCATAAAACTTGATGATGATGATCGTTCGTTTGTTATACATCACAAACTCACCTTTTCCGACAACGTTGAGTCGTCTCACCCAACAACCGCGACAATCTCCTTCTAGGGCCGCTCATGCAGGCTCAGCTCAGGTGCCGGTGTAGCAGTCGTGTTCCCCCTCAGTGTCTGACAGAGCAGCTGGATGTACGGAAAGCGAAAAAGGCCAAAAGCATTGGCACAACATTTAATTGTCTTGCTACACTGCAGCATAATAAAATGGTTCTCACACTCCAGTAATATTTCTGTAAATGTAATTAATCTTGCACTTGTTCATAGTTTTTGTATTATGTCTGAATATATTGAGTTGAATTTTGCCCATACAAATTGCCTTATCTGACCGTGTTTATGTCCAAACACAATGCCTCATATTATGGTCTTATTATTATTTATAAAGATTGCAAAATGTCAGAGATGACAGGTTTATGATATACAACTTTGTAAACAGTATACAAAATGTATTAACAATATTGTTAAATGTCACCAAAATACACATGAGAAAAAGAGTTCCTCATATTATTGTTTTTTAATTATTATTATTATTATTTATTTATTTATTTTATTTGAAAAGAAATATTCTGGATTGAATTGACAGATGGGGAAAAACTTGCTTCTAATAAAAAAAATAAAAATAAATAAAAAACGCTTAGATTTCGAGAAAAAATACAATCCTTTTTTAACCTTTTGGCTTCCCGTACATTCAGTTGTGCTTCTTGCTCGTATTCAGTTCTGATGGTACGTATGGTAACTGGGCAACTACGCATGATTTGTAGTATGATTGCGTAAAGGGAACAGGAATTCCGGTAGGGAACAGAATCGACTGCTACACCGGTCGCGTGCAGCGCTGCAGCCATGTAAACAGAGTTTGCCCTTCCCCTACTGACTTTCACTTTCGGTGCCCGAATGGAAATGAATGAGGCTTTGCGATTTTTTTTTTAATTTTTATCTAGGCCTACGTGAAATTGTACATCCATTGTACGATTTATTTTTTTATTTTTTCCCCTCAGAAGGGCAACGTGAGTCGAGAAGGGCATATGGGCAGTTGCCCGGGCAACCTGAGCAACCCCCCTGTGCACGTCCCTGTACACAAGGACACTTACTCCATTCATACCGACAAAACTTTCTCAAATGTTTATAGTATTTCTCCTGTGTTTTATGCATGTCCCAATGTTTTATTAGCCTATTTATGATTCTTTAGTTATGTTAGAGTAATTTCAAATGTTGATATCCAAAGATGATGTATCATTGCTTTAGTGTCTTCAAATCCCCTCTTTCTTGGTATCAAAAGAATCCTCTTTTGATTTTATAATCAATGGTGTACAATTTGTTATGATAAATTGCATCGTGATATTTTTACCATACTTTTGTGTAAAGACAGCACACATTCTCCATGCCACCATGAACATGCAAATGGAGATAAGATGGAACAAAGACTTTCTCCCGGTCATCTTTGATTGGTCACCTCACCAAATAGGTGTGAACTGATAGGACCTTTAAGAGTGTCTGATTAGTTCAGATCTTTGCTCAATCTCTTTGAGACAACATTTTCCTGTCTCCTTCTGGCAACTACATCTTCAAGTTAACTTCTTTGGATTCACGTGGACCACACCAAGAACCCAAACGAACACTTCAGCGCACTCCTGGCAAAATCATCAAGAATCTCCTGCATCTGGACTTGTTCAGCAACCGAAGCCAATGCAAGTACCCGTTCGCAGCCTTTAGATGCATTTTATGTTAGTGTGCCCCTTTAAGGTGACCCTTGTAATGGAACAATTTTGATTTTCATTGGTCTTCAGCAAATATTACAACCCTTGTAGTGATGTTTGAACGAGAGATATATTTGTACATCTGAAATACAGGAGCGAGACACTTTGGTAGGGACCTCTGCCTTCTGAGGTGGGGGGGGGGGGGTGTCTTAAGGGTCAGTTGGTAATAAATTGAGGCTAGCAGCCATGGTTCCTTTATCTAAGGAATGTGGCAGAAAGGAGCCCTGCTTCTAAGAAGGCCTTGGAATTAGTATAAAGGCAGCCCAGCCCTTACTGGTGTTGTCTCACTCACTCTACAGCGTAACTTCTGTGTGGTGACTGAGTCCTTCTGCAAGAAGAAATACCTTTTATAAGTCAATTTGTTTCAGAGTGTCTCTTACGCAGTGATGATGGTTTGAGAATTAATTTTTGCCACAACAATTGGTGTCAGAAGAGTGGGATTCCTTGGATGTGCCCTCTAGACCTGAAAGCGGGTGGTGTTTGGCCACCTGGACTGAGAAGTTCCAGCTCTACCTCGTAAGCTTTAGAGAGAGGGGCCGACCGCTATCAAGGCCGGAGGGACTCCACTGGAATTAAGAAAACGAACTCGGGTGGCTACAGGAATCACTGGTAAAAGACAGCTAAATGTCCCTTATACAAAAGTTAAAATTCTTTTATGAGAAAAGACAGTAAACTATATTGGCTGAGTCTATTTCTATGGTGCGGGGACTAGATGATTCTGTTATTAATTGAGATCTGAGGGTATTATGACCCATAAAAATCAGGTCAAGAAATTTCAGGTGGACTGAACACCCGCGGAGTGTGAGTGACTAGAAAAAACGGTATTAATTGAGGTCTGATTGTGGGTATTGAGATCCACAATCAGATCAAGAAATTTCAGTCAGGGACTCCATTCTCACGGGGTGGTTCTGAGGGAATCACACATAATTAATTAGGTGAACCAAAAGTAATCGAACGCTGGGAGTGTTCACGGATTCATTTTGGGGAAACCGTAATTGATTGAGCACCGGAGTGCTCGCCTTTAACTGATTTGAGGTGAAAGAATCAGATCTGTTGGAGACGTCCGACAGATAATAAGACGCGTAATGAACTAAAAGCCACTGAGATAGAGGGCAGCCACTATGGGAAAGTCTCGGAGCAAGCTCACGAAATTTGATACGCCGGTTTTGTCAAATGAGAAAAAAATATGGGAGAAAATGCATGCAAGACATAGAGAAACTGATCAAATACCATGATTTTCCCAGAGAGGGAACATTAGCGCAACAAGATTAAAACGTACTGTATTAAAAACATTACCTAATAGCAACCAAACGTTATAAAAAAGTTTTTCTGTTTGCTGGGACTATGGCCGTTCATGTCGAGTGCGACGAACTGCTTCACGTTTTGAGCGTCTCTCTGGTTAATTGCTGTGCGCCATTTGGATCTGTCATTTGCAAGTGCCTCCCAGTTGTTCAGGTTGATGGAGAAAGCCTGAAGATCCCTCTTAATGACGTCTTTAAACTGTAGATGAGGGCGACCATGTTTGCGGGGGGCATTTGCCAGCTCGCCATGAAGCAAGATTTTTGGAAGGCGAGTGTCATTCATTCGATAAATATGCCCAGTCCAACGGAGGTGGCGTACATGAAGGATGGTGTACAGGTCACTGGAACCAGTTCTCTCAAGTATGACAGAGTTTGGCACATGATCCTTCCAGCATACACCCAGTATGGAACGAAGGCAGCGAAAATGGAAGGCGTTGAGGCGATGTTCGTGCCTCCTGTATGTTGTCCATGTCTCACTTGCATATAGTAAGGTGCTCAGTACACATGGATGGTACACACGGACTTTGAGGAGCAATGAGAGGTTCTTGTTGTGCCAGACTCGCTTGCTCAATTTTCCAAACATTGATGATGCCTTCCCAATGTGCATGTCAAGCTCTCTGTCAAGGCTATTGTTGTTTGATACTGTGGAACCCAGGTAGGTGAATTTGTCTACCACAGATAGACATGTGTTGTTAATGTATACTGTAGGGTTTAGGGTTGCAGTTTGAGCAAGAATAACTGTCTTTTTAAGACTAATCTGCAAACCAAACTCTAGACATGCAGCAGCAAAAGATGAGCGGAGTAGTTGTACATCTGCCTCTTAGTGTGCAACAAAGGCAGCATCATCAGCATAAAGCAGCTCACGTACCAGAACATGGCGCACTTTAGTCTTCGCCCGCAGTCTGGCCAGATTGAACAGTTTTCCTGAGCTGCGGGTATGTAGAAGGATACCCGAGTCATCAGGGAAGGCACGGCGTAGTAAGGCAGAAAAAAAGATTCCGAAGAGGGTAGGAGTAAGGACACATCCCTGCTTTACCCCACACCTTATCTGGAACTCGACAGAGCGAGTGCCTTCAGACTGTACAGTTGCCTTCGTGCCCTCATGAAACTCAGTGATCACCTTCAGTAACTTTGAAGGGCAGCCAAGTCTTTGTAGAATGAGGAAAAGTCCAGATCGACTAACGTAGTCAAAGGCCTTGGTTAAGTCTACAAACACCAAGAACAGAGGTTTATGCTGTTCAATACACTTTTCCTGTAGTTGACAGACACAGAAAACCATGTCTGCTATGGAGCGGCCAGCACGAAACCGCTTTCAGGGAAGATACGGTCAGCAAGGATTTGTAGACGTGGTAGAATAGTGCGAGCAAATATCTTGCCAGCAAGACTGAGCAGAGATATTCCTCTGAAGTTGTTACAGTCTGCACGGCTCCCCTTGTTTTTATAGATGGTGATGATGTTGGCATCTCTAAGGATATCTGGGAGATATCCACTGTTCCAGAACATCACAACCAGATGATGTAGGACAGAGGCAAGAACATCACCGCCTGGCTTATAAGCCTCAGGGGGAGGCCGTCAGCTCCGGGAGACTTGTTATTTTTCAGTGCTTTAATTGCAGATTTGACTTCCTCGATGGTAATGTCTGCATCCAGATCAGACATAGGGGGGGAGCTCAGGAATAGCAGCAGTTATTGCCAGTGTGTTGGCTGTGACAGGCTGAGCGTAGAGAAGGCTGTAGTGCCCTGCCCATCTGGCCAATTGAGATTCCAAATCGGTCAGAAGTTCGCCTGATAGGGAACAGAGTGGAGAGGATTTTTTAGGGACTGGGCCCAAGGCTTCTTTCAGACCTTCAAAGACACTTCGGATGTTTCCAGTGGACGCACTTAACTCAATACGGTCACACAGTGTGCTCTAGTAAGCCTGCATGGCTGTGCGAGTGACCCGTTGGACATTGTGGCATGCCTGCTTCAATACTGCCCAATTTGAGCGAGTGTTATGCTGCAGAAAGAGCGAATGTTATGCTGCAGATAGGACAGTCTGGCTGAACGCTTAGAGTCAATTGCAGGTAGGAGCAGGCTGGCATGGGTTTTGAACCAGTCAGGCTGTGATCTGGATCGCTTTCCAAAGATGGAGAATGCAGCCTTTGTGGTAACAGAGTGGAAGTGCTGCCAGGCAGCCGTGATATCCGTATGAGGAGGTGAAGAGTCAAAGCTGGAAGCAAGTAGTTCCTGGAACGCATGATGCGACGCAGGAGCATAGGTTGCAGAAACATCCAGATGTGGAGTAGGCTTGAGCCTTGCATAATGAAACTTGCTTGGGACCATCCTTAATTTACAATGTAGAATCGGCAGTGTGTTACTTCCTTCAAATGCTCACACTTCACCAGTACATGGTCAAGTTGGTGCCAGCGCTTAGAACATGGATGATGTCAGGTGACTTTGGAGGAATTTGAGCCCTGAAAGAATGAAGAGGGGACACAGAGTTTGTGGGTGCTGCAAAGTTCCAGTAAGCGCTGAATGTTGTCATTCATGTTGCCATATCCATGGCTTCCCAGAATGTCAGGCCATGCACTAGAGTTAGCACCCACTCGGGCATTAAAGTCACCAAGGACAATCAAACGTTCAGTTGAAGAGGTCTTCTGAATAATGGAGCTCAGTTGATTTTAGAATGATTCCTTTACATCTAGATCATAAGTCATTGTAAGTGGCTATGATTGTAATTGGGTCACAGTTTGTGTGCAGGCAGAGTGAGGAGAGACGTGAGGAGATAGGCACAGGTTTTTCCACTGAGGACAGTAGCTTGTTTTGGATTGCAAAGCCAACCCCGTGCATTTGTCTGTCACCATCTGGGTATCCGTTCCAGAATAAAGTGTAGTTTTTTTCCTGGACAGAGCCAACACCAGTCAGCCAAATTTCACTCAGGGGAGCGATGGAGATGTTAAGTCAGAGTAGTTTTGCATTGATCAGGGCTGATTTAAATGGTGAGACGCAGTCCATGTCAGAACTAACGCCAAGAGAATGCACATTCCAGCATGCGATGGAGGTATATGTGACAGTTGCAGGATGACGACCAGGTCGCGCCTGCCGTACATGCGAACCTTGCCGAGCAACGACAGCACTCTTAAGGACAGAGTGCTCCCGAGTTGCCAGTCGTGGAGGGTGAATGTTAGACGTCATAATGGAGAGATGAGATGCTCATAGTAGAGAGCACCCGGGCAAAATTTTAAGTGAAAGGATGCGTGCCCAGGTCAACCTTCCACCTCTGGACTAAATGCTACAAATTCCAACGGAACACAGATGTGTGACGGTTGGTGTAGCTATGAGTTGCCCCGCAGTGACCAGCTAACTAGGTCTATTGCCCGTGACCATTGGCGAGGTGCTCTTCTGCTCACCGGGTGGCTGAGACAGACCGACTCAGGTGCTGTGACAGCAAACGCGATCTGATACTCAGCATACCAGCCCCTGCTGCTGGGCTAGCAGGGTGGACTGGATTTCGTCTGGTCTCTCGCCTTTGACCTGTCTGGCTTGCTTAAAGCTACCAAGGGTACAAGGCCCCCGCCAGCATAGCTCTCAGGGTCATAGATACTCACAAGCTGTTTCGCCACGGCAAGGCACCAGTCCATGAAACAGATTGCTTTGCTGGGAGGTTATAGTATTATCATACAACAAAACTTTATTTAAATACAAAAGAGACTGCAGTGCTTCTGTATTACTTCATATTAATAAAGGGTCTATCAAAATTTATTTACAATATATATATATTCCAAAAATATTCATTTCTGAACTCTTCCTATGTTAAAACATTAGTATTGTGTTGTTTAAAAATAAATATAAATTTGTTTTCTTTGCATTAATCAAGGTCTTAAAACATGGCATCTTTTAGTCCATTATTTTAACCAGTTGTCATTTTCTGCAAATAAATGCTCTAAAAAATGGCAATATTTTTATTTGAAATTTGTATTAGAAGAATAAATCAAAAATGTTCATTTTACTCAAAAAGAAACATATACATACATATGCAAAACTAGCAGTTCCTCTGGATTTATTCTTTATGTATATGTGTGTATATATATATATATATATATATACACATACACACACACACACACGCACACATACTATATATATATATATATATATATATTGTGGCGGGAGAAAAGAGGACCAGACTCAATGCGTGGTGAAATTACCCCGGCCTTTATTAAGTGACAAAAGATTGGAATTAGTGCAAGTGCTCCAAGGTGCAGGAAAGCTGGGGCTTCAGTGCAGAAGTGAAATTGTGACAACTTGCTGGTGAACTGCAGCTTGGGTTCCCTTTCAGTCACTCAGGTTCGACGTAGTCGAGCCTTCTGAGCTCTCAACTGCTGTTTTAACAGCATCACAATTCTGTGTTTGTGTTTGTTTGTTTGACGGCCGGTTGAGGGCGAAGAAGGTGAGTGCTTCACTGGTACAGGCTGCACCATCCCTGCAGTTTTGCAGCGATCATTCCCTTGTGTGCTCCGGCACTGATGAGAGTTTTTCATTTCCTGAAAGAGCAACACGGGTGCGTTTGCGTCTTTTTCTAGATGTCATTCCACCCGTGCATTTCTTGATGCGGTCGTTCCCTGTTCCTCTTACCAGATTGTGGATGGCACCTTTCTCTGCCAGAAACTGCCTGAATAGCTTTTCCCCCCTCACTACCTTTGACGGAGGAGCGGTGAAGGATTGCGAGGCTATCCCTCCAGTGGAGCAGTCTGTCGTGACACAGGTGCACCTGTGTCCGGCGGCCGCTGCCTTTTGGACGGGGAATCCTCATCTCCCCCTAAGGCCTTTGAGTTCTCGTCCGTACTGACGGGCAGAACTTACAAAGCCTGTGGGCAAGCTGCCTCCTCTTTGCTTGCCATGGCGCTGCTAGAGGTCTATCAGGCCAGGGCACTCATGGACATGCACGAGGGTAGCCCAGACTGTGCGCTCATAGGTGAGCACCGCACCGCACTGCATCCGACCCTCCCCTCCGGGGCACGAGTGTCGGGGCGTGCGCGATCGGTCTGGCGATGTCCACCTTGGTGGTGGAACTGCGCCCAACAGTTCTCTGCCGCCCAAGCACAGACGGAGGCCATCCGGCACATCCTGCCCTGGCAGCCCGCTGCTGCCTCCACCCTGCCGCCTGTGGCAGTTCCTTCGCCTTCTCGTCACCGAGGGTGTTCACCTGCCGCCACTCCCGCTGGGCCTCCACCAGCCAGGCCTCAGCATGAAGCTGGCCGCAGTAGGGACGCCCAGCCCACTCCAGGCGCAGCCAAGCTAGGTGGCAAGCGAAAGCGAAGGCATTCCTGAGTGGGCTGCTCAGGGATGGAGGGTGCTCTTGGAGTTGATCATCGATCCACTTCCTCCCCCGGGTGAGGGCCGGGTGGAGTCTTCATTTGTGTGTGTGTCTGTTCCACCGCTGGCTCCCAAAAAAGCAGAGCAAGCGGTACCCACACTTCAAAGGAAGAGCAAATGTTCCTGGGTCCCAAGAGGGCAAGTCTGGTGGTGTGCCACCCTGTAAAGCCTTGCACCCCTCAGCCCCCTCTTGTTCACCAGCACGGCAGCTGGGTGCGGTTCGAGGACCCGGTTATCCGCCTTCTCACGCATCCCTGGCCGCCTCATGAAGACAGGTAAGTGTTGTGCATCACACTCAGACCCTGTTCGGGCCGCCTTCGGGCCTTCCGAGCCGGCTCCCTGTCCTCCACCTTGCTGCCCCACCTCAGGTACGTCTGTGGTCCCCTGGCCTGGTTCGTGGAAGCCAAAAATGCTTCCCAACTGGTCCAGATGGCCCCAAACTATACCATCAGACTCTGCTTGCGATTCCTTTTGGCTTCGGCTTCCACCCAAGCTCAGTGATATTCGTCATACCTAGGTGTTGCGCAGAAATGCTCCTGAAATTAGTGATATTTATCACACCTAGATGTTGATCAATGCTCCTGTCTTGCTTGCGCACATCGCAGTCTACTGGCGAAGGACGCGATGCAGCTGCTTCCTCCAGCCGATATGAAGGTGGCTTCTATAAGCCCGTACTTCATTGTACCCTAGAGAGGTGGGTCATGAGTCTTGGTTCTGTGTTAATTGAGACGGGCCCTTTTTCGAAAGCCTCCATTCAATTTGTTACACAGAGATGCATTTCCACATGCTCCTTCCCCAAGATTGGTCTGCAGCATTTGACCTGAGAAACATGTACTTCAGATCTCTATCCTTCCACACCACAGGCCATCCTGTGTTCATGCGTTTGAAAGGTGCGAAATATCAGTACAAAGTTCGACCCAGTAGCCAGTTGGGTCCTCAGGTCAACTGGGAAAGGATAAACTTGTCCACGAGGATGAGGATTCTCTTTTCTAGTTTGGAAATGGATTCGGTCCACCGCATCTCTGAAAAAGAGTTTGTGGGTGGCTAGTGCAGTATAGAAGTGAGAAAGGGTCCCACTGAAACTCTTCAGAGGCTCCTGGGGCATATGGTAGACGGAGCCGCTTGGCTTTCTCCATATGAAGACAGCTTTAGCACGGACTTTATGGCCGAATCCCAAGGTGGCCGTGGCAGAGTGGCACGCTCCGTGTGAAGGCACCCTGGCCTGTCGCCAAACCCTCAGTCTGTAAAAGACCTTTTGATTCTCCGGGCCAATGGCTCCTAGAACAAGTGTCCATCAATACTGGCTGAGGGGGCACGTACAAAGGGCATGCAGTAACGGAGATCCGAGCAGCCCTCCGACTGCACTGGCATCCATTGCCTCTAGTTGCTTTCAGTTCACCTTGCTTTGAGACATCTCTGAAAAGACAACATGTCGACCGTTGAGCTACGCACCCCTCGCATGTTTTTTCTTCCGTGTGAGTGGAAACCCTTCGACACAAAAAATACTCTGGCCACAGCTGGCCCCGGGGCACCCGCAGAAATGTATTTCCCAGTGAGCCATCTTGAACACAACTGTGCTTAAGTCAGAGTACAGGTGGAGCAGGTCTTGCTAGTTGCTCCTTATTGGCCCAACCAGACCTCTCCTCTCGACAGTCCTTCCTGACTCCTTCCTCTGAGTACATCAGGGATGGGGCATGATGGCACCCGCGCTTAGACTTTGGAGAGTTCCAGGTCTGATTCTAAAAAGAACAGGACGCAGAGGTTCTGGTTACTACCACAATAATTTTTATGCTGTAGAGACCATTACTTCTGTGAGAGCACCCTCTCAAAAAACGAGGCTTGCTCCCCATAGAAGTGGAACTTATTCGTTGAATTGAGTCTTCTCTCCGTGAGGAGATCCCGAAGGTGTTTGATTACTTCAGTGCTTTCTTTTCTGCTAATGGGTTGGAGTGAGGGCTGTCTCCACCTAAAAATGTTTTTCCCTCTGTTTTGACGCACATCAGGATGCAGTGGATACAAATCCGTGGGAAGCACGACTTGATCGTCAGGTTCCTGAGGCGAGCAAGGAGACTGAATCTGCCTTGCGCCCCCTCTTTACCCTCTTGGGACTTATCTCTGGTGCTACCGCACTGCAGAGACCTCCCTTGAGCCCTGCAGGCAGTGAGTTAAAAATCCTGTTTTTAGAGAAACTCTCTCCTGCTTGCTTGGTCTCTATCTAGAGGGTAGGGACTTGCACGCATTTTCGGTCAACGAATTGTAAACCCGCGCTCGATCAGGCCAATGAGGGTCGTCTGACCAGTGGGTGAAGGGCTCTGCGTGTTACTGTCTTTCCTTTTCCACAACATTCAAGATTAAATTAAATACATTTTTTCATATGTATTGACTTATTTCATCTGACTCCATAAATGAAAATGATTTTAATGATATCTGGGTATCATTAAAAGTGAGCGAATGTTTGATTATTCTTTTTAAACTCTTTAATTATGTTTTACCCGTTCAGATTAGGAAGCTATGCCGCTCAGAGGTCCTTGCATCTTCTGCGGGTCTCATGTTCACAATCTCACCAGTTTTGTCACCAAACAGTTTTTAACTAATATCTCAGGCGGTCGGAATCACCCTAACACAATCAAAGATACTTTTCTTTTAGTCCCCTTGAATTGCACACACTTGAACTTAATTCAATCATTATACTTTAGTAGAGGTTTTGGCCCTATTATAGGCATGAGTTGACCAACAATACTTCCCTTATAATAGTTTGGATTGGCCAAGCCCGTGATTTCTCACGTACACTTATCTAAAGTAACATTAAATTAAGACAGAGTTAAAATAGACATATCCAAATTTAGGTTGGTCAAGCAGCACGTTTGCTACTGTGGCGAGCAGGACGAGGCTGAGGGACGTGAGAGAACGGCGCGAGGGCGGTGGCGTGAGTAATAATTAGCGACACCTGCGCGACGCACCCGTCTTGCATCTCTCACGGAGGAGCGGAAGCATAAAATGAGGAGCAACGACGCTGATGATCGAGAGAGGAACAGGCCTGATTTTATGTTGTGTTTTGTTTCTGTTTTGTGTGGCCAGCAGTTGTCCGCGAGGGGCTGCTTGCAGACTTTTGTTTTTTGTATTTGTTTTATTTTATTATTAAAATCTTTGAATGTTCGCCGGTTCCCGCCTCCTTCTTCCCTGAACTACGAACTTCGTTACATCTACCCTAAACGGAATGCCCCGTCTCTACAAAACAAGTACACTTGAACTAGTGACAAAGTATTAGCCGTCACCAATCTGACGCAAACTTGCGAGAGCATACGAATCCAGTTAATCTACTTGGGAGAACAAATTCAGTCAAACAGAATAAAATCAAACGTTTACAATTCATTGACCAGGTAATGAAGCAATGATTCAAAATCCAAATCCATGAGAATAAAATCCTTAGTTAATCATATCATAACAACAATTCAGAAATCGAGGAATTTGTAGAAAGTATTACCTGGCAACGAAAATTACACACAGCGGTTGTGTGGGCAGTCTACCTACAGACTTCCTTAAGCTTTTTTTTTTCCTTATAAACCCAGATAATTCAATTTGCTTACCAAATGGTGGTGTCTGTCATTATAATAAGATTTGGTCCCCTAGTGAGGGGCTCACAGCTGTGAGATCAGAATGGAGGATCTGTGGGAGGGAACACCTTTGAGGGACACATCACTTCTCATATTTTGTAACTTCTTTTAGCTTTTCATTATGGTTGGGAGAATGAGACCAATTTTCCAGGTGCACTGAGACACTTTAAATGATACCAAACCTGTATAGTTACTTTTTTTTGTACACATTTAACATTTCATGGGTTTTCAGTGAGTTTCCGGTGAGGAGAAGGGGGGAGATTGTCTAAGTGAGGTGTGAGTTGCACTGTGTGCTGCAACTCGGATGCTGCTGTTACATCCTTATGTAAGGGAGGGTTCAATTGTTAATTCTCAGGAGAGAACGAGGGGTAGCCCAGACTTTCTGGCACCCGCCTTACAGAATTGTGCCTGGAATTCGGGCCGGCTAACTCTTATGAAATCTGAGACCTCTGCCTGGATATGTGCCCAAGGTTCCTACCTCTCCTGCGGGACCAGGTGGTGAGCCTGCCCTGGAGCAGGCAGACCTAGCCATGGCTTTTCTCTGTCCGTCCGCTCCATTGCGGTTATACGTGCTGAAAATGCAAAGCCTGGACCTCAGACCAGCTCTTGTCTGTTATGGAGACCAGCAGAAGGGAAAGCTGTTTTTAAGCAGAGGTTGGCCCACTACATGTGGTTGCCTTCATCTTGGTGAGAAAGTTTTCCCAAGATGCACGTGCCCAGCTGGGTGGTGAGCTCCTCCTAAGTGAGAGTATTGCTCCCTCCTAGACGTTGACACAGAGTGCCTCACTGAACAGATGTTAAATAGAGTTTAGGGAACTGGATGAACTATTTCAACAAATTGGACTGAACCGTCTGAAACAGTCTGCAACTCGAGTCAGCACAGATCTACAAGTTAAGGCGGGCTTACACGGTGCGATTTTTGCTGTTTTACAACACCTATCACATTCACTAGAGAACTAGCCTATGTGTCGAATCGCTGCTTCCCGTGGGCTCCCTTCACATGAAGCCAGTTTCACTATAAGCCCGGTTCGAAGTGTCGGCTTGCTGTGCCATTCCCCTCCCATGGACTGGATACATGCGCAATTCTTGCTCCAGTGAGTTCCCCTTTTTAGCCGAACCCTGTCGAGTTCCTCCATACCCTTCGGCAATGGACGTGGCGGAACGTCCGAAGCTAGGCCTATCACTCGTATGCACTGGTGGAACCTGTGTTAGGCTAAGTCCATATGATGTGATCCCTACGGCCAGTAGTTAAATTGGGCCGGGGCTCTCCGGGGCTCAGCCCCGGCACATAAGCCTGCTTGTTTGCAGTCAGTTGCCTACTGGAAATTATGTCACATAAAATTTGATGAAAGTGATGCTTTTTAAAACATATTTATGACAATAAATGAAAGATTTTTGAAATGACATGTCCATTTTGTCTCGGCGGAGCTGTGAACAATCGGAACACGGCCGTATTCTTGTTCAGCTGCTTAATCTCGTTGTCAGTCGACCATGATCGCGCACCGCTCGCGCACGCGCATCTAGGTGACACGGATAAATGTACGCAGCAATAATGAATATTCCTGGGAGATCCGTAGTTGCGCGGGATGTGGAAGCGCGCAAAAGTTCCAGAAATGTACAAAAAGTGCCCTGGCCTTGAATGACAAGGTAAGGAAAATAAGACTAAATCAAAATTAAATAACCAAGACTATGTTGACCATGTGATTTTTCTCAGGAGATGTTTTGAGCATTTTACTTCAGACACCGGATTATCAGCAAACTGCCAAGAGAACTGCTAGCTGGCTACTCAAAATAAACTTGCAATATATTCAGCCAGCATATTTGTATTTGATCTGTGTGAATTACAGAAATAAGACTTGCTAGACCTACATTTAGCTACCAAGCAACCTTTCCACAAGGATAGATTGATTTTATTTTTGTGACTTGTGCATATCTTGATGAGAAATGATGCAGAGTAGGATGAGTGTGTGTGTGTGTGTGTTGTAGTAGTAAAGAGAGAGAATGGGAGAAGGAAGTGTGTGTGAGGTGGACCTGGTCACCACACACCCAAATCTTCTCAGCTGTTGCTACTGTCATATGCTGCACTGTCTCTTCATGTGGCACATTATGTTCGGCACATTGTATGGGTGACTATATATCATAACAAGGTAATACAATGTGTAATCAAGTGATGACTGATTAACAGTAATGTAAATGCTAAATGTAATAATACCTGTTGATACTACAACAATGCAAAGTATATGCTCTTAACCTTGCAGTTTATCACATATCATGTAATACTCAATTTCTCCATTTCTTTGCACAAAGCTCTCCAGAAAGTGCTATTTAATGGTTTATTTTTCAAAAAAAAATTCCCGGGGGGGCATGCCCCCGGACCCCCCTAGGGAGAGCACACCCACATAATAAATCCCAATTTAACCCCTGCCTACGGCTATCCCATATGTGTATTCTTACACGGTACGGCTGCCTGCGGTGAGCCCGTGGTCACTGTCTAGTTGAGTCTCCCCCTGTCATAGGCTGGAGCCACCCCAGTGACATTCCATATGTTGTACTGCCCGGTCATCCACCCAGTCCATATGTGTATTCTCCATATGTTACCTCCCTTCGGGCAGGATGTGGCTTCCGCAGCGTATTCCTTTCCAACGAAAGAGAACGCTTTCCCAGTGGTCTTGTGGAACAGCAGTAACTTCCCTGGCCTAAGCCCTGTCCCATTTCCGCCTCAAATAATGCGGGAGGATCAGAAGGTTTTTGTCAAGGCACTGGAAGGTGGCAGCACCAGAGGTGGAAAGAGTACAAAAATTTTCTACACAAGTAAAAGTACTATTACTTCAATAAAATTTTACTTAATTACAAGTAAAAGTACCGGTCTAAAAATCTACTCAAGTAAAAGTAAAAGTACTTTTTTAACATTGGGGGTGGTGTGTATGAGAGTTTCACAGTATGATAACCGTCTCAGAAAATATCACGGTTTATATAAACTGTATTATTAAATGATGGTTATTATTATCATCAGTTAAAATGACAGTTAAATAAACGAAACATTTGTTCAATAAAACATATCTAATCAACTAATTTCAATAATTGATTATGAATTAGATTAACAACTTATTTTTATCATTAATAACTTATTAAAATGTTTTAAAATAGAGTTCTATGAAATGTTTCTTATTCAGAATTTTTTTCTTTTTATGATTTAATACAAATATTTGATCAAAAACGGTGATAATCAAATAAAAGTTTAGCAAACATTTTATCCTTTTAGTTTTTGGCAAAGTGCTACAAAACAGATTTACTCAAACCATGGACAAATAATATATATTCCTTAATGTTTAAATAAATTGTAGTATTATTATTGTTGTTGTTAATATTATTATGAGAAGTAAGTACATTATATTGTAGGCCTAAAATAGTAATATATCTGTCATAATTTCTTCTAGTAAAACCGAACTTTTATTTTGACGGGTTGTAGACTCAGAGTGTATTTGACAATGGTTTTTCTCAAATTATGAAAATGCTCATTAGGCGTTCTCTCAGTGCAGCTCTGGAAATGTTCATGTATTCATGTCCTCGTATTGTTTGTGAGATTGCTGAAAACAGCATGAGCGCGTTGACTTACTACTTGAGTAGTAAGTAGTTAGACGAAATAGCAAGAGCTCATTCACGCAGAACAAGGCGATTATATATTTACATAGCAGTCTTTTGTGCTTTAATATTCACAGATCATGTCGCGATTGGATTTATTGTACAGCTTTACTTTCGATTTATTCATCCAAACATCTACCAGTTTGCGCGTTTTACGTGACATCTGCATTATACTGTAAATTCCATTTTTTTTTCTATATCCAAAGTATTCCTATACTGACCAGGGCTTCACACACCGGTATGTGTGCGAGTGAGATTTCGACAGCATTTCGCGTTCAGCTGGGTCTGCATCACTGTCTGTCTAAATTGTCCGTCACACCTTCTCCATATGGTTTTGTGATTTTAGCGCATCTGTTCTCCCGCCCTTCAATCAATCAATGCTGTAGTTTCCGGAGCGCGATGTTTTCACCCAAAGCATTTTTTTTTGTATTATTTTTTTTACTCAGTAACGGATATGTTTTAAAATGTAGCGAATTACAATACTTCAAACAAAACATACTTAAGTAAAAGTAAAATTACAGATTTTAAAAACTACTTAAAAAAGTAGAAGTACACAAAAAAACTACTCAATTACAGTAACGCGAGTAAATGTAATTCGTTACTTTCCACCTCTGGGCAGCACTAGTAGCGTTTTAATTGGGATCCCAATCAGTGGACACGTCGACTACGTCGAACGTGAGCGACTGAAAGGGAATGTCTCGGCTACGTATGTAACCCTCGTTCCCTGAAGAAGGGAACAGAGACGTAGTCCCGTCATCATTGCTGGACCACGATTGCTGGACCACCGCTGACTCCGAGTTACGATCGGCTCCTCAGCGAAAAACAACTAGTGCGTGCATCCACTTCCCCGGGGGCGGAGTGTGAGATGCATTTCACTTACGCCAATGTGCATTGGCTCGTTTTAACAGTACTCGAAGATGACAGGCTACCTAAGCGTGATCCCAGTCAGTCGACGCATCGACTACGTCTCTGTTCCTTCCTTCAGGGAACGAGGGTTACATACGTAACTGAGAAGTTCCTTGACGATTACTGGAGCCTACAGGAGACAAGAAAAGTGTTAATCTGGTCTTGGGAGATCTCGTCTCCCCTAAGCTTCTTTCTGTTGTGCTATATTCTCTTCTCCTGATGGCTCTCATTCCCTGACTCCGCCTCCTGGCAATTGGATCCACTCCATTTCCATGACAACACTGACGAGTGCTCAGGGAGCTAGCCACAATATATATACATACATATTTTAAATATTTTTTAAAATAATTATTTTGTGCTCGTGCTTTGATAAAAAAATGCAATAAAAACAGCAATGTTGTGATATATTATTACAATTTAAAATTGCTGTTTTCTATTATTATATTGTAAAATGTAATTTATTCCTGTTATCAAAGCTGAATTATTAGCATCATTACTCTAGTCCAGGGGTCTTCAACCCTGCTCCTGGAGAACTACTGTCCAGCAGATTTTAGCTCCAACCCCAATCAAACACTCCTGGACCAGCTAATCAAGCTGTTCAGGGTTACTTGATAATTACAGGCATGTGTGTTGGAAAAGGGTTGGAACTGAAGTCTGCAGGACAGTAGCTCTCCAGGAGCAGGGTTGGAGATCCCTGCTCTAGTCTTTAGTGTAACATGATCCTTTAGAATTCATTCTAATATTGCTGATTTAATGCTTAAGAAACATTTTTCATTATGTTGAACAGTTGTGCTGCTTAATATTTTTGTGTAAACTACTGTTGAAAAGTTTGGAGTCAACAAGATATTTTTGAGGACATGAATAAGTTCATTCAGCAAGGATTTAAATTGATCAAAAGTGATAGTATAGTTTTTATTATGTTACAAAAGATTTTGAAGATAGAGAGAGATAGAACCTTCCCCAAGTCAGTTCCTTCTTTTGTATTTATTCTGTTAAGACAGTGTGATTACAACATAGTAATTGATTACATTTTCAACAATCAGTATCCCTGATCACATTGCAGAGATTCAGACCCTATTTCAGTTATACATATCGGTTATCAGACATATAAACATACAAATAACCGATATTGTTATAAAACAAACAATATCAGTCAATCTCAACTAGTTATGCAAACATCCTGAATCTCAGAGGACACAAGCATGCTGAACTTCATTAATGTATGCTCTTACAATGTCAATAGGATAGCTTTTCAAGAATAGTACATTATTGAATAGATAAAGAATAAATGAGCAAAATAACAATATGACTGCTGTTTTCACCTCTGTGTGAGAGCATGTACAGCACAATGGTCCTCTTTATCAAAGAACCATGAGAATATCTTTAGGAAGAGAGATTCAGGGAGAAGGTGAAAGGAATTATGGAGAATGTAAGAGAAATGGGAAACAAAAGGAGGTTGAGTGAGCTTCTCAATCCACTGGAGTTGAACGCAACAAATCCAGGAGGGTTGCTGCCCATGTAAGACTTGATCCAGTTCTGGAACTGAGAAACTCTGGCAAACACACTGGGATATCTGGGGTCATCACATCGTTGTGCACCAAAACTCACAATGCCAGACTGAATCCACCGGGAGCTGCTACTTCTGACCATTGGACCTCCAGAGTCTCCCTGTATTGACAAACATTCAGCATTTATATTTCTGACAATATTCAGTGAACAATTGTTACAGACACAAGTACGCAACAGTGTAGCCCAATGGTAAAAGTATGCCGGCCATGTGTCCACCAAAGATTTTTGTACCATTTTTCAATTTTTTGCAGTGGTGTTTTTCTTTTGTAATCAAGAGTTTAAAAATGTTCGACTTTGGGTAAAACCAAGTGTGCCGCACACATCCTGAAAAATGAAGCCAAAACATTTTGATCGCCCCCTTGTTGCTGGCTGCAGTATAGGCCCCTGTCCTCTCCATGTAAATGAATGGGACGCAGGACAAACAAAAAATAAATCTAATTACGCTTCAAATCCAATTTTTTTCCCCAAAGATGGTTTCTGTCATTTTAGGTAGTTCTTATTATGATCTCATATGTTTAAAAGTAAGTTTTTTTCGAATAAGTTTGGTTTAATTTAGCTATTTCTGTCATGACAACTCTTGGAGAGATTAGCATGGTAATGGATATGGCCATGTTAATGTACTTGGTCTTAGTGGAATAGCTCTGCTATGCTGCTGCAGAGCAAATACAGAGATTCGCTATTGCCAATACATTCACAGACATTGCTGTGAGCATATAAGACAGGCTGTAACATTGTAACATTCATGAAATAACCCTGTAGTAGAACTAGCTGGGGAAGGTGGAGGGTTTCTCATGCTGCTGCATAGGAAGATATGGATACATCTGCACATATGAATGAACATACACAGGATGTGATAGGACGATACAAATCAAATCTATAACTATATTTGATTGTGTAAACGCTGCAGGAAATTTAGGAATTAATAAGCAAACCACACAACATGCACAGAGATATAGAGTAAAAGAGTGTTCACTTATCGTAGATGTTGATTTCAGATGCAAGACTGCTAACAGCAAACTACTAGTATCTGAATGTTGAATACCCATGGCTCCTGACGATACATTCAGGTCTTACAAAGTGAAACAATTTATTTCAATGAACAAGTTCAAATAACCGATTATCAAAGCACCCATTAATGATGTGAAACGCGGATATTTTACATGTCAACCAATACAAGTCTTAATCAACTTACTTTTTACCTGAGAACCATGAGAAACCATTATCAGCGAACTTCTGTTGACTCGAGAACTACTGCCTTTGGATACCTGTTATATTTCCAATACGTTTTATTTGTTATACTTTATGCTTTTCAGCAAAATACATCATAAACATACATTTTGTGTACAATTGAAAAACATACATTTTAGTTTTGATCGAGTAAAGGCAGGCATACCAGGTGCGAGTTCGGACACTCAGGAGATCGTGAGATATTGCACGTTACGAGTCAGTTAACCTGATAATCGCGTCAAAGCAGCTGGTACACGGCACGACTGTCCTGCACAAATTTTATCCCGAGCCGGCGGCAATCACGTGAGCTTTCGCGCTAAACACAGAGACCGGAGCTTTCAATGTTGCAAGCAACTAAAGCTTCAGATAGAAAAATGGCAGAAATGTGTGTGCAAATGATTTGTTTAAAAGCATAGAACAGTAGCCATTCCTTTCAACATAAACGAGAGAGAGAGAGAGAGAGTATGTATGTGTGTGTGTGTGTGTGTGAGTGAGACAGTGTATGCACACGCTGTATGGTTGCTGCCACTGAGCTATAGTCCCATCAATCTAGCTTGTGATGTGGTTGTGTATGATTTGGCAATAGGGGACAGCCTATACGCTGGTGAAAATCGGGCTGACTCCCCGAATTTTTTAAACATGTTTAAAAATTATCGGGAGGTGCTCGTAACGTGCTCTGCTCGGCTCGTAATTCCTCTCACGCTGCGAGCCGCGACCATGCGAGCATCACCGATTTCCAGACGATCATCTGCGAGCTCGTAAAACAGCAAAAATCGCACCGTGTAAGCCTGCCTTAACTTGTAAATCTGTGCTGACTCTAGTTGCAGACTGTTTCAGACGGTTCAGTCCAATTTGTTGAAATAGTTCATCCAGTTCCCTAAAAATAACAAATTGTTTTGCATAATCACTCTCGTAAACGCGTTCCGGACCATGGATAACAGGTAATAATATTGTAAATAATGTTCAGTTTTATTGCACAGACTAAGCGTTTAGCTTCATAAGACCTCGATGTGTCGTCAGGAGCCACGGGTATCAATTTTGGCATGCCTGTATTTGCTGTTTGACTCTCAAAATAATGATAGCCAGTGACTTGCATTTTATGTATCACCAGCTAAAAGTCTTCTTAACTGTTCTACTGAAGAATAAAAGTCACCTACATCTTGGATGGGTAAGTAAATTAAATTAAGGGCAAATGTTATAATAGTCTGGGACTCTGGGACTGCAACTCCATGCTTTTCTCTGCAGATCAGGTGTAGTAAAAAGAGAGTTCATGATCAGTGGAGTAAAGACTGAGTTTAACTGAGCAACTAGGTTGGCAGTGTGAAGTGTGTAGGTGACCAAAAACTGGAGATAAGTTTTGTAAATTGTTTTAGATTAAAATGGGTTAAAATTAATGATTGATGTCGTACCTGACATGAACTTTTCCCTCCCACATTTAAAAATCCAGCACAAATCATTTCGCTCGTGATGACCCCTCCATAAGCATCATAGCAGGCACGGTTGTTCACAATTGGTAACATAATCTCCTGCAGTATGACTGAAGCCTGGCCTGTGACATAGATCAGAGGATATATTTTTACAGTTTTTAAAAAAACATTTCTAGGTAAATTGTTGAGGCTTACAGTATTGTTTGTGTTCAGTTAATTGACAAACAAATATTCACTCACCTCCAGGCTGTAGCGTTCCCCATCCAGTCACCCAGCTCTCTGCACCTCCAGCAAATACACTACCAGCAGCCGCCAGACAGACTGGCTTAATGTAATCAGTGAAATTCACAGAAGAGGAGAGCTGGACCAGTGCTATGTCGTTGGAAAACTTGGGATTGTTATAGTCAGGATGCTTGATAACTCGACTCGCTGTCCTGTATGTCTCATTAGGGTTTGAGCCTGATTGGCGCCAACGCCCGAAGTACATCACAATGTCAGACGCACCGTGGCTATAAATAGAGAAAGTCTACTTTAATCCCACTATTATCAATTTACAATTGTATCTTAGTGTGATTGTTCACACAAAAATGAAAATTAGCCCATGATTACTCACCCTCAAGTCATCCTAGGTGTATGACATTCTTCTTTCAGACGAATACAATCAGAGTTATATTAAAAAATGTCCTGGCTCTTCCAAGCTTTATAATGGCAGTGAATGGCTGTTTCTGTTTTGAAGTCCATAAAAATGCATCCATCCATCATAAAAGTGTTCCACACGTCTCTGTGGGGGTTAATAAAGGCCTTTTTGAAGCAAAGCGATCCATTTGTATAAGAAGAATATCCATATTTAAAACTTTATAAAGTAAAATACCTAGCTTCCGGCCAAACGAAAATACGGCGCATACGGCAATGCAGCGCCAGGCGACGCAAGTGTTTTTTGCTAGTTTCAGCCCGACGCAGTTATCATTTTCATGTCCTGCACCATGTTGTTTAAATAGCAAATGAATTTGCGCCCATGGGCTGCTGGTCTGAAAACGAGCATCTTTAATGGACCCCTTACAGTATGTCCGAATACAAGGTCAGCAGGACTAAATCCTAAACTGTCTTGTACTGCCTCCCTAGTAGCAAACAAGACTAAAGAAATGCCCTCATCCCAGTCTTTACCCGTATCTATGCAATACTGGCGCAACATAGCTTTTAACATCTGGTGGAACCGTTTTAAAGCTCCTTGGCTTTCTGGATGGTAAGCACTCGAAGTTCTGTGGGAAATATTTAGAGTCGTGAACACTTTAGGTACCCCAAACCACCTTACACCGTACCACCTTAGGTAACCCAAACATTGAAAAGAATTTTATGAGCACATTACATTGCATTAGGGCGCATTGTTGGCATGTTGCTATTTTGAGGCAACTGAAATAGACTGCATCATTGAGCAACAAAAACCTGGTCTAAAGTCAATGGCACAATATATATTTTTTTGTTCTTTGAAGAGCGCGTTAGTAATGTGCACCTATAGGTGGGTCCACAATGTACGTACACTGCTTATTACACACGCAGCAGCACACAAACATGGCAAATATTAAAAATAAAAGGATTACAATGTAAAAGATTAATATTATGTACATAAAGATATGGTGGAATCCGGCTTGTCCCGGTAGATGGGCTGCTTGCGTGCTTTCCTTGTGCACGAGCAGATCTGTTTCCTCTCTGGAGAAGCGTTCAGTCTTTCTGCTTGCAAATTCCTCCTTGTAATAGCAATTCGCCATGGCGCGAGCGCAACTGGCTTTTAAAGGAAAAGGGAAATTACACTCTGTTTTTTTCCACGTTACGCCCACAACACACCATTACTCATTAAGAGAATAGGGACAACCCTTTTACACCATGCGCCGGGTGCGCCGACTATTTTTCCCGTCGTTAAACTAGCAAAAGTGGATTCGGACACGCCCTAAGTGCACTTTCGCCGTGTGCTTAGATCCGTTAAAATAGGGCCCACAGAGTCCACTTCAAGTCTAAAGTGCAACTTATGTGAGTAATGCGATGTACTGCTGATATATGCGCTACGTCATGACGCACTACGCTACTTCCGACGTCACAACTTGCGCAAGTTGCGCTTTAGGCGCAAATAGACTGTGTTTGGCCAGAAGCTAGTTATTTTACTTAATAAACTTTTAAATATGGATATTTTTCTTACACAAACGCATTGCTTCACATCAGAAGGCCTTTATAAACCCCCAGGAGCTGTGTGGAGCACTTTTATGATGGATAGATGCACTTTTATGGACCTCAAAGCAGAAACAACCATTCACTGCCATTATAAAGCTTGGAAGAGCCAGGACATATTTTAATATAACTCCGATTGTATTCGTCTGAAAGAAGAATGTCATATACACCTAGGATGACTTGACGGTGAGTAAATCATGGGATAATTTTCATTTTTGGGTGAACTATCCCTTTAAGCTTAATTTAAGATGCCAACATACTCCTGGAAGCAGTGAGCTGCAGATAAAACCCAGTCTTTATTGATTAGACTCCCACCACAGAAATGGCTTCCATAGGGGCTGGTATGAATGCTGACTTGCCACGGCCAAGACCCTGCCTTTGCATCCCCCCCTCCAACAATCTTGTTGTTGAGGGGGGCTTGACCACATACTGATGAGAGAAGAAGTTATATGAGAATTTCTTGTTAAAATGCCTCACAGACATAGAAGAAACGTTCTGCTTGGAAGAAGAGTTTTATGGTCATTATGACAACTTACCATCTAACTGGCAGAGGGAACCTGTGTGGGTAGACAAAGACAAAGTTAGACAGTCATTTGTACAGCGCTGATAAACTGTTACTGTTAATCTCTTACATCAGTGCTGGCACGCACCATTAGCATGAAAACAAGATAAAACATTTATAAAGGTTATATACAAGCCACTGCCATTATAAAGCTCGGAAGCGTCAGGGTGTTTATTAATATAACTACGATTGTATTCGTCTGAAATAAGAAAATCATATACATCTAGGATGGCTTGAAGGAGAGTAAAATCAAGGGCTAATTTTCATTTTAAAGCGAACTACTCCTTTAAGTGTTTCCAATGTGAGGTACTTTGTGTTGTACGTTGCCATGACGTTCACACGCACAAAACTACTACGATGGTACCTCAAGTTTCACAGATACTCCGTGAAACATTGCAAAAATAGGCTGAAACCGCTGAAACGTGATGCCTGGAAAATGCAAGTTTCAAGATGCTTGTTAAGATAATGTAAACCCATGAGGCAAGAAAAACTTAAGCATATTCATATATCTTAAAACTTCTGGTTACATGAGCCTAAGCTCTTTTCAATAAAATCCATGCAAAAGTTAATACAGAATACAGTATAGGATGTACCGAATATTCTTCAGTTTTATGCAAAACAGAAATACGAGATATAGAATATCAGATCTCTGTCAGATGGCCAAAAATAAATGCAAAAAAAGCTTTTTTGCATAGTTGTGTTTGTAAGCCCGTCTAACTCAGTCCAAAGGCGGCATCCAATAGAACGGGTGAAGGTCTCTGCACGTTACTGTCTTTCCGCGTGGCAAAGTAATTTAATTCCATTTAAGCTTTTATCTGACTACATTTTATCACAACCTCGAATTTAAGTTAGATTGCCAATTGGTTATTGGTCAATTATATAATAGTTTAACAATACAGTTGATTGTTCAATTTAACTCTTATATATTTTAACCGTTCATATTAGGAAGCTATGTCGCTCAGAGGACCTCACGCCTTGTTTAACCTGGGTCTCATGATCACAATCTCGCCGCCTTCGGTCACTAAACAGAGGTAATTGTTATATACCTGAACACGCTTACACAATCAAAGATACTTTGGTATAGCCCCTGTGATTGCACTTGAAATTAAAGTAACGTTTACTTCAGTAGAGGTATGGCCACTACTACAGATATAAGTCAACCAACTTTACTTCTTATAATAGCTCTGGATTGGCCATGCCGTGGTTTCCCACGTACACTTTTATAATGTAACATTAAATTAAAACAGAGGTAAGACACACCCAGATTTAGATTGGTCAAGCAGCATTTTTGTGCCTGCCGGAGTGCCTGCATACACTCAGCATCACGGGCTAATTTGAGTTAAAAATCGCCACGAGCCTTCTTCAGCATCTCCATAAATACTCAGACCAAGGCAGAAACCTCTTTTCAAATGGAAACATGAGTTCACAGTGGGAATTTGCATTAATCACCATCCCAGGCTTACTGGGGACAGAAGTTGATTTACATGGGGGCACACCCACAGCAGTTAATAAGATATCTCTAATCTCTCCACACCTTATTACCTTTTTGGTTTACTTCTGTGGGAATGAGACCTTTGTATCAGTCACACTGAGACATTTCAAATGATACCAAACATGTATAATACTGTATGATAATTGTTCCTATTAAACCATATAGATTAAACCTATTAAACCACTGCGTCTTAGCTATTTAGCTCTTGAGTGAACCTATGAAAGAGAACGTCTCTGGTTACTGGTGTAACCTATGTTCTCTGAATAGGGAACAAGACGCTGCGTTCGCTGCCAAGCTCCTCGCGCTGCCGACAAGCTTCCTTTTTCAGCAGAGAAATCTGAGGAGCAGATGGCGCATGCGCCAATATAATATGACGACGGTAAGAGGCGGCGCCCGCACCATCAGCCAATGAATTGGCATGATTCTATATAATATGGGCTTCAGACAATCGGCACAGAGAGGGCGTTCTGACGCATAATTTTACACTGATGCCCGCAAATTAGTTAAAATCTCCCAGAATCAAGAGCGAGCGAGCAAGAGCGTGCATGCGAGACAGAAGAGACTGAGCTCCAAACCGCATAGCGCGTGCACGGCGGAGAAGGAGAGATCGAGAGACCTTGCGTGTGTGTGAGTGTGTGTGTGCCTCATGAAGCGCATGTAAGACAGAGAGTCAGGCACCGAAATCAAGCACTGAAATTTTCATTCTTATTCGGTCTCGTTACTACCGTTTACGTCGGAACTGGTTCCCTATTGGCACCGCATAGCGGTACCCAACCCTACTCGTAAGTTTGCTGATGCAGATGATTTATCCGCAACTTTTATGGCACCTACTTTTGTGAATGATGCTCTGCTGGCTAACGAAGGTAAGCCAGATGACAAGGCTATTGTTTTAAAATCTGATGATCTGAAACTGCAGGTGACTCATGGAAAAGTTATCGCCGCTCAGGAAGAAGATTTACTCTGCGAAAATGTTTTTCCTCGGTTCTCCCTTTGGAAGTGGCCAGAGAGAAAAAAGCTGCGTACTACCTAGAGAACGGGTTTCTGATGCGTTGGTGGTGTGCGGATGTAGCAAGCGATTCGGAGTGGACTTCTGTAAGTCAAATTATCATTCCTGTATAGACTGATGATACTCTCTTTACCTCACGATCATGACTTGTCTGGGCATTTGGGCATTAAGAAAACGTATCATCAGATATTAAGACATTTCTTTTGGCCTCGAATGAAGTCTGATGTAGCGAGATTTTGTAGAACTTGTCAGACGTGTCAGTTCTCAGGTAAGCCAAACCAAGTGATTCCACGCACACCGTTGGTTCCTATTCCAGCAATGGGGGAACCTTTCGAGCATGTTATTTTTGACTGTGTGGGTCCTTCAAGAACTGATAACCAATACCTGTTAACAATAATGTGCGCAACGACACAATTTTCTGAAGCGATACCGCTGATGAAAATTACAGCACCAGTAATCAGTAATGTGCTCATAAAATTCTTCTCAATGTTTGGGTTACCTAAGGTGGTACAATCTGACCAGGGTACTAACTTTTTGTCAAAGCTTTTTGCACAAGTGTTCACGACTCTAAATATTTCCCACAGAACTTCCGAGTGCTTACCATCCAGAAAGCCAAGGAGCTTTAAAACGGTTCCACCAGACGTTAAAAGCTATGTTGCACCAGTATTGCATAGATATGGGTGTAGGGTCTGGACCATTCAGACACACACTAATTATTCATATTCACTATATTTAATCAATATAAAGGTCTATGAAACTCTCCCCCAAAACTAACCTCACAAATGAAGTTACTTTGTCAGCCGGGTGTCCGGTTACAAAACACTTTAAGACTGATAACAGACTTTTACGACCTCAAAGGAATGTGGCCACATGCGCCACATGCTCAAGAGAGAGAGACAATCTTTAATTAAATAAACTTTGCGGTATTACTCTGATCTATGAAGGAACATGCCTCACAGAAACTGTGATGATTTACTGTCTCATGTACTATTAGGTATAACAACATGGTATGTTTGATTGGGGTGTATGTGGTTGCACAATGACCCAACTGTCAATATAGCTTCACCTGTATCATTCTTCCTACCTAATTAATCCTCATTTAATGACACATACTTTGATGTACATCACCTTCTCTTAGAATGCAATTTGAATTTGTTATGTCTATTTGAGCTTGAATGAACAGTCTAAGCACGCTGGGGACAAAGACCATAAATCAACTAAGAGCCGCTTCCCCTCTGGACATGTCACCTTACTCATAGGTCCATTCAAACCTTAGGGGTTGGTTCTTTTTTCAGACTATTTGAGAGGCAGGCAACAGTGACCGCCCTCTCTTGGTTTTCCATCCTGCCGCAAACACGGTCTCGGGTGATACGGGGAAACCCCCCCTCCCCCCTCCATGGGGGCCAAGAGGCCTTCCAGCAGGCCTGGATCCCAACCAGATCCGGCCTCATGGAAAAGAGAGAAGACTCTCTCACAAAGAACCAAAGACAATCTCAGGAGTTTTGGAACAAAGACTCCAACCAACAACGACTCCAATCACCCATCCTTCCGACTTCCTCACTTCTCCTGGGTACTCGGCGTGGCCTCAACAGAGTCCCAGGCCTTGACCAAACCAATCATGCGTTCCTGGAGAAAGAGAACGCTCAACCAACTTCCACTTGACACTGCCGGAACCATCAACGACTTCAATTTTCAACAACTTCAAGAATTGTTCCCATTACAAATGCAAGTATTCAATTCAATGAAATGTGAAAATGAAATTCTGATGGTTCTTCTCATAGACCCTCTTCCGGTTTCCAATTTCATCCTATCACTAACCTATTTATGTATTCATGTGTGTATGTTGTTTAGTTTATTTATATTCATATAAATATCTATATTTAGTTAATAAAACTTGTACATAATATGTATTTGGTTCTGCTTTGTTTGCAATACAATGTCACTTTATGATCACGGTTTTTGCTACTGGCTCAACGTGCGGTATATGCGAAGAAATAATTATTCTTCTGTGGCCATGGAAGATACCCTTTTCTTAGAATAACTTAATAATCAAAAGAGTTCGTTGGACGAACTGATTAATTGATTGTAATATTAATTCAGCCACATCAAGTTAATCCAATTAACTGACCCAAATATTTATAATTAATAATAACAAGATATTATTGATTATTAATATTTCCAAAAAGCTGAGTTCCTTACATGGGTAAAGACTGGGATGAGGGCATTTCTTTAGTCTTGTTTGCTACTAGGGAGGCAGTACAAGACAGACTAGGATTTAGTCCTGCTGACCTTGTATTCGGACATACTGTAAGGGGTCCATTAAAGATGCTTAAAGAGGATATGTTATCCCATGAAACTAGTAATAAAACCACTGTGCTCGACTACGTAAGTAAATTTCGCGAGTGGTTACACAAAGCTTGTGAAAATGCAAGGGAATCCTTGCGGAATGCGCAAGTGGCTGTGAATAGTCGGTTTGACTGTAAAACTGTTCCACGTCATTTTAAGTAATGAGATCAGGTGTTGGTTTTATTGCCAATTGTTGGTTTTGTTTTGTCTGCACATTTTTCGGGTCCATATGAAGGGATAAAAAATGAGTGACACTGATTACTTGATTCGTACTCCTGATCGCAGGAAAAAATCTTGTGTATGCCATATAAATATGCTGAAGGCGTTTCTGTAATGTTATAGAAATAGGGACTATACTGCCCTACAAAGCCAAAAGGCAGTAACTGCATTTTTGGTAAAAAATGAGTTAATGTCATTTTTGGGATATTAAAGACCTCCTTTATCATGTGGATAAATATCTATACTCAATTTGACTGTTTTTTTTGAAAAAATAGAGGGTTGTGTTCACAGTAACTCCCAAAACCATACAAGCAACCATGGCAGAAAGCGGTAACTGCAGTTACCATTCTTTGGCTTTGATCTTCGACGCAAAAGTCCAGTTACGTACTCTGCCTTTGTTAAGCCATACATAAAACAGATGTTACGGTGCCACCTTGCAGTTACGATGATCTGCCTTTGTTTTACTGTCCATAAAAACCATCCATTAATAAATTGATATATTTGCGTTCTCTTTCAAATAAATGATTGTTTTTAATTATCAGAGATAGTTGTTGTATTTATTCACACTGTACACTCTTGTGTCACCTATCTGTTGGTTTTGCTGCACACAAAATTGAAGTTTTTTAGTTTACGCATTGACTCCAACTGAATGCACTCCCAGCACTGGATAGCAACAACGACATGTCTAAGTATTTGTGTGTCATCTAAAACAAATGCCATGATCATTAGACTTTAATGAAGGTGATCAGTTAATTATCTTCTAAATGGTGGTAAGCAAATATTGATTATATGTCAGTTACTGCCTTTTGCCTTTGCACGACTCCTTATTTTTTAGTAAATAATACAAAGGCAGAGTACAGTATCTGACAAATAAGGGTCAAAGGTCAACTTTGAGCACAAGATTTTTTATATACACACATTTCTTCATCTGGGCAACAAGTCACCAGATTTTCATTGCTCTACCTATAATACATTTGTGTGGACAAAACAAAAAACTTTAAAGTCATTTTTCTCAGTTTGACACTCTGGTCAGTTACTGCTTTTTGCCTTTGTAGGGCAGTATAGTCTAAGACCTGGAATGTTGTCTTCAGAGGGATTAGAACCCCAGTCTCCTGGACACAAAGCTGGTGTTCTTCCTGAGTGAGCTAACTTTGAGGATTGTGAGACGCAAGAGCAGCATAAACTCCAAATAGCTTTTACTTTTAGAATGATCAAAAAACTAAGTACAAACAAATAAACTAGAAGCAAAGCTTCCAATGGTCACAAAAAAGAAAACAAAACAAGCACAATGGCTCACAATAAACTCACAGGACGGGATACACAGGTAGGTAGGCTCAAGACTGAACAAAAAACAATGACAAAAGGCAAACTTAAATAGGGCACTACACAGGTGAGTATCATCAACAATGATTGCTAAGTACAACTGAGTTCTTGCCAAGGGTTTCCCCCTGGCAACTGGGAAGAGGATTGCAGGCAAAAGACCTCCTGCGCCCCCTAGTGAATGGGAGCAATACCGCTGGTCATAGCAGGAGTGTGACCCCTAGTTGTTGGATCACGTATTGCCTGATAAAGTCTTACAGGTTCACAAGAGAAAGTAATCATCAGCTGATGTTCTGAAAGTAAATGAGTTTGTTCCTACAACCTCTGCTGCTGCTCTTACATGTAAGTTGGTTGATGTCACTGCTGCGCATGACATTGAAGATGGAGTGTTGGTATGACACATGTATCAGCAATGTGCTAGGCTAAAGAATTCTGAGGTGTTGGCAGATTTAAATTCTCGCTTGTTTAATTTACCTGATTCACATAGAAATGACAATGACAAATTAATTAACAATTTTCCTTCATTATTTGGCATTCCTGTGTGTACCAGAGTTTTGCAACATGACATCGATTAAGGCATTGCCATTCCTATTAAGGCGATACACTGCAGGTGAATAGGATAAAATTTTTAACTTACAGATATCACCATGAAACTTTACCAGTTGATTACTCACATAATTAGGAGAAAAAAATGTATTGCAAGTTTTCTGTAATTTTATGTTTAGATATGCTAATCAGGCTATATCTAATTAAATATGCGCTAATTTGCATATATTTTGAAGTGACGAATCTGACCATTGAAAAAAACAAGGTTCAAAATTATTTTTGCATTTTGTTGATATATTCAATGAAAAGACATTTTCAGAGGGGATTATGAATATCTCCTTTTGTTACCCTGTAAATCAGAAAATACTGCCAATAGCCTTAAAAAATTGATTTCCGCCCTATTTTTAGGCATAAAACGTCATATAAATCAGGCCAAGAATGATATATCAACAAATCCCTCTGAACAAACCTTCACAATATAGTTAGGAATAAGACTGTAAAGTTTGGTGTATGTAGGTGCTACAGAAGTGGAAAATTGTCACTAGAAGTGTGAGAAAAAACTCATTTTGAGAAAACGGCCTTTAAAAATTTTTATGGCAAAATTCCACTAATTTCTATTGAAAGCCATGAATTACAGACAAAATATGCTTTAGGTCCAAGTAAAATCCATGTATCACACTGTTTAACATCCAAAACTCATTATTGCTTCATCCATCACTGATCATAACATCCAAAACAACACATCAACACATCAAAACAACATATCAGCAGTACATCACACATGTGTCTGCCTGACGTACTCACAACCACTTTAGGATCCCATAATTACAGATTTGATTAGTATTATATAGTAATTATATTATACAAAAACTGAAATGTGCTGTGTAATTTAATTGTTTTGTATATATAGTGTGTAAAGTATAGTAAATGTGATGTATGTATATAATGGCAGAGCGCGTCACGTGACGACTCTGAACGAATCACGTTGTCAGAAATTGGCATCAGCCAATGAGATTGCACATTTCGAGTTAAATCGCCCGTTTTACTTTCATGATTGGTTGCTGATAAACAGGAAATGACCATATTTGGACCCGACAGTGTTGCGCAGGAGAGAGAGAGCTTTCTAACGGTGTGTGTGATGACAGTGTGCAGATCGCGATCGCAGAGCAGCATGTTGGTTTAGAATGCCAACTTTTGAGGAATTTAGGCGAAATCTACACACGCAAACAGACAAAGTGTAGTAAAATAAAGACCTAAATGTGTATTTTGGACTTTTTTTCAGCACAAGTCTGAAAGAAGACATGCTATTGAAGACAAATATCCCAAAATCTCAAAATTGACCAGTAAAAAAAAAACGTTTTTGCCTGCCGTGTCTCGCCTTAAGCAACATGCTTATAGAGTAAATGCTGTAAAACGTTCTGTGATGAATGCGGAAGTTAAGTATTTGTGTGAAAATGGTCTGTCCAAGCAGAGTTGCAGTCTGTGGAGTTCTCTGTGTTTACTTGTGACAAAGAGTGATGGGTCCGCTAGATTTTGCACGGACTACTGGAAAGTGAACACTGTGACTGTTCCAGATTGTTTCGCAACCTCGTATGGAGGATTGTGTGGACAACCTGGGGTCTGCTAAATATGTCAGTAAACTAGATTTCCTGAAGGGCTACTGGCAAGTGCTTTTGACGTCTCATGCATCTGATATCTCCGCTTTTGTGACCCAAGCTGATTTCATGCAATATTGCGTAATGACGTTCGGGATGCGTAATGCACCAGCTATGTTCCAAAGGCTCATTAACCCACCAAAGGTTACATTGCGGGTGTCGAGAACTGCAATGCGTATTTGGATGATCTAGTGATTTATTCAACTAAGGCCTTGTTTACACTGCAGGTCTTGATGCCCAATTCTGATTTGTTGCCTATATCTGATTTTTTTGAACGTCTGTTACACGTTCTTTCAATTGTGACCCATATCCGATCCATGTGTTTACACTTGACGTACTATCGCGCATGCTTTAAGGGGGTTCTTGCACAGATGGATGAACGCGAAATATGCTTGATGCTAGCTCTGCAATATATGTGAAGTTCGCCAAACATCAGCATGATTTTGAGGCGGAGGACGAAAAGGGCCATCATTGCAGCCAGCGCATACGCTTCAGTTAATGTGTGTGAGAGGGATCTCAGGACTGCTGGGAACATACAACACGATCTCATAAAGTGCGCATCTATACCACTAATTTTATTTCTCACGCCATTTATACGCCAAAAAATAGTTTTTGCGTGCATGATACGCACAGTAAACCCCTTGGGTAGGATTAGGGGTGGGGAGTGCGTGCGTATTACACGCCATAAATTGCATATTATATGCTTGTAAAAACTGCGTATCATATGCACACAAAAACAATTTTTGGCGTAAATGGCACGAGAAATAAAATTTGTGCTATAGATACGCACTTTCATGAGATCGTGGCAGGCTTTAACAAGGAGCAGTGGGTTTATGGCATAATGAGCAAGCCAACCTTTGATATGTTGTGTCAACGTTTGTCCACATTCCTCTACTATGACGACACGACTTTTCGTCGGGCCATCCATCCCTTTGCAGATGCACGTCGGGTTTCTCTCGTCATTAAACTGCGGAGACGTAGCATAATGCCTCAGAAAATCCGATCTGCCTGTTTACATGACAGTCTCATTGGCACATATCTGATTTATATCTGATTTATTTCCACATATGAACAAGGCCTGAAACCGATTTCGAAATATCCGAATGCATGCGATTTTTTCCTGTTTACACTGTCATAGAACATATACGATCTGTGTCACATATGAGCAAAAAATCGGAATTGGGTCACATTTCACTGACTGTGTAAACGAGGTCTAATTGGCCTGCACATGTTTCCACAATAAGAGAGGTGTTTGATCGAGTCGAGAAGGCTTCACTGACGTTAAATCTTGCCAAATGTGAATTTGGTCAAGCCACAATTACATATTTGGGCAAGGAAGTGGGTCAAGGACAGGTAAGACCGGTAGAGGCAAAAGTGACTGCTATTGCTATTCCCATTCCTACTACGCAAAGATTTCTAGGGGTGGTCGGTTATACCAGAATTTCTGCAAAAATGTCTCTTCTGTGGCCAATCCGTTAACATCCCTCCTTAATCCTTCACATAATTTTGTGTGGAATGATGAATGTCAAAATGCTTTCGATAATATCAAAGCTTTGTTATGTAGTAACCCTGTTTTGACAGCTCCTGATGTGAAAAAAACCTTCACATTGGAAATTGATGCAAGTTCAGTTGGTGCTGGCGCGGTGCTGGTACAAGAAGACGTCTATGGTATTGACCATCCAGTGTGTTACTTCTCACGCAAGTTCAACAAGCATCAGCTGAACTATTCCACCATTGAGTAGGAAACTTTGCCTTGTTATTGGCTCTGCAGTACTTCGATGTCTATGTAAGTTCAAGTAATTTGTAAAATTACTTCAAGAAAACACACAATCCTTTAGTGTTTCTGGCCCGCATGTACAATCAGAATCAGTGATTGATGCGCTGGTCCTTGATTGTGCAAGGTTACAATCTGGTGATTAAGCATAAGAAAGGTTCGGAGAATATAATCGCTGATGCTTTATCTAGAGTTTAAGCAAGACTAAAGATGGTGAAAAGAGAAACAAATGAAGAAAAATAATTAGATTTGTCATTCGCAGTTTTTTTTTCTTTTCTTAAGGGGGGAAGTGTTACGTTCCACGTGTGTTTTGTATTTTGTTCTTTCTCTTCTGTGTTTGTAAATTCTTTTGTTAGATTGCGATCATTGGATCATCTGGCTGTCCATCATACCTGTGACGTCAGGATGCTCGATGTCATGACCGGCGCGACCACTCCGCTGGCGTGCCGGCAGATTAAAAGGCCTCATTCACCACGAATGAGTAGCGAGGGATCAGCGTCAGACCTCACTCAAAACCTGTGTTCTTAATCGAGTCAAACAGCCAGTTTACAACCTTAATGATTTGTTTGATGTGGTTTCGTTGTTGTGATGATGCAAGGGCGTGTAGTATTCAAGTATTACATGCTGATTGTCAAAGGAAAACGCACTGCGTTGTAACAAACCACCTGGTAGAAAGTTCTAACTTAATTTGTATATGTGTTTGTTTGGTACAAAAACCTACATTGTTGTTGATACAATTGTAAGTAGTTTTAGTGATTGTTGAAATGCAGCCAGCTGTAAGCCATTTGTCTGATTGATCTTAGAACCATTGTAACATCGGTAGGTAGGATTTTCTGTGTTAGGTAGTTAACTCTTCGGGGTCGCCGATCACGCCGGCGTGATCAAGTTACATGACCAGTTTAAGACGTCGAAGCATAAAAACAAAGTCACGTTGAGCGCTGCCGTCCACTTCTGTCGAAAGTGCTGACTTGAAATTCTATTTTACTTTTTATTTTGTGTTGATAGACCAAGTAAAAACGGAGATATGATCATTTAAACTTTATATAAAAAAATATTGAGGCGTTCGTAAAAGAACGCTAGATGGGATGCGACCGGCGTTGCATTTATTCGAATAACTTCGTCGGTTTTTGTCATAAAACAAAACGGAGAAAAATGTGTGAATCTGCTGACTCTGTACTTCAGGCTGAAAATTTTAGGGAATGGAGGAGGAGCCAGCTGAGCAAAGAAGCGAAATTGAAAGGCAGAGGATTTACAGAGTAGACAAAGAGAGACATATATACGTTATATATAGAGAGAGAGATATTATTGCTAGTTTTTGGAAGAGTTTGAGTAGATTTTGAGAGTAGTTTAGGAGTACTGTAGATAGTTTAGGTAGTTTAGGAGTAGTTTAGGAGTAGATTTAGATAAACTGAGGAGTGGCACAGATAAAAAATAAAATAAAAAAAACACCTGATATTAGTTTTGTAAATAGTTGTATGTATAGTTTGATTTTGTGTTCATTTTACCTTTTGTATGGTATATTTGCACTATTGAGGAACCCCTCTTACTCAAGGAATGAAAGCCCTGTAATGTAGCTATCTGTGTAATTGTACATGAAGTGTTTTGTTGAGTTTCTAAGCAAAAAAGAAAAGAAAAAACGCCTATTGCCACACCTGCTTTTTGCTGTATATAGTTTGATTTTATCTCAATTTTACATTTTTTATGTTGTATTTGCACTATTTGGAAACCCTCATACTCTGGGAATGCAAGGCCTTAAATATAGCTCTCTGTATAATTGTGTGCACAACATTTTTTAAAAGGTGGCTAAGCTAAAAAGAAAGAAAAAAGCCTATGGCTACACCCGCTTTTTTTTGTAAATCATATTTTTTTTGTATATAGCTTGATTATATCTGAATTGTACCTGTATATGTTGACATTTACAACTTGTGTTTACATTTTAAACCTTTTAAAATGCTTCATTGAGCATGTTTGTGTTTTTTGTAGTAGAAAATCTATAATTTTTCTATTCGGATTTTGTGTTTTTTGTGTGACTTTGGGTCCAGTATGTTGATACAGTACATCAAAGTGAAAAACTAATTGTCTGGTCATATAGGTGATGTTGTGCTGAAAAAAATGATACCAAATATTGGTATGGTAAACATTTGTTTATGTCACAAAATAAAAAAAATAAAAAGTACTCAAAAACGGCCAAAATAGCCCAAGACTCCAAAGGGTTAAAGAGTGATCGCCATTAATTGTATTTTCGCTTTAATCAGCGTAGTTTATTTAAGGCATCAACACTCTTCTGAGAATCTGGAATATCTGTCTGTTAAATGTTGGCCTTTTACCAACCCAGAGAATTCACATGTACTGTTATCATGGCCGTTTATGTACCCCCTGATACTAATGCTAAGCAAGCAATGAAAGAACTACATGCTATTAGCAAACTGCAAACCCAGAAGAGGGGTTTATTGCTGCAGGGGATTTTAATCATTCAAACCTCAAGTCTGTACTCCCCAAGTTCTACCAACATGTCTCCTGCCCGACCAGAGGTGGCAGAACCTTGGGCAAGGTGTACACAAACATCCCAGAGGCCTACAAGGCTACACCATTCCCCCACTTGGGTCAATATGACCATCTCTCCCTGCTGCTGCTGCCCAGATACACACCCCTCATCAGCCGGGTGAAACCCACAGTGAGGACTGTAAAGATCTGGCCCGAGGGTGCAGAGGCCGCACTACAGCTTGGGTTTCAGCGCACGGACTGGAGTCTTTTCGCCACCAATGCCACCTCTGACTCCCAGCTAGACATACACTTACACATTAGAGATGCGCGGATGGGCTATTATTTCATCCGCAACCGCATCACAAAACTCATCATCCGTCCGCCATCCATCCGCACCAACGTTTTTGACCAATTTTCAAAACCGCACCCGCCCGCCATCCGCTGATTGGGCGATACAAGGTGCTGCTGATGACAGCCGCGAGACTAGAAGCTCTCAGAATATCAGCAGTGAACTCCGTCTCCGATCGGCGCGCAGGGACAAAAATAAATAAATAGCCTAAATTAAACGCACTTCGGCAAACCTGACCTTATCTGATAGGCTACTGTACAATATTTTCATTGTAGCCTAATAGAAAACGCATTTTGGCACATAATTGACCAGAAACAATATCGAACGGGCGCATAAGAGAGCAGGTTCACACATGCATCCGTCAGCTTTGATTTTACATCCTGTGGTAGGTCTATTGGGATCTCGACGGACGAAACTTGTCAAGGTGTTCGTGGAGGTTTGAGGTTTAGCAGCACACTTGTGATGCACCATATTAGACGTACCCGTCTTGTGGCTGTCATGAACATAAACTGCTTTGCAGATTTTGCAAATTACATAGCCTGCACTGGTGTCATCCTGATTTACCACTTTGTAAAACTTATTCCAGGCAACACTTGGGCAAGACCACTTTCTGACCTTCTATTTCCTTTGTTTTTAATTCTCCTTTTTTGAGTTTGTCACGTACCTCCTTCGCCGGCGTTGCCATCTCTGATAATAACAAGTCTCTGCATAGACTAGCTGCCTGATGAAAATTTGACTATTTCAAAGTGTGCTCTTTTTTTTTTTTTTTGGATGTAGGTAGGCTATAGTCAGATAACAATTTTTAACAATGTATACATATATTTTTCATTTGATTGGTTCAACCGCCCGCCACCCGCCCGAATTTAATTAAAATATTTTTTTTCGTCACGTCATCCACCCGATCCGCGGTTTATCCGCGGAGTCCGCGGCTGTAACCGCCAAACGCGCATCTCTATTACACATACACTTCATCTGTTCTGGAATACATCAATACAAGCGTCAATGATGTCACAACTCACAAGCAGATCAATATATACCCCAATAAGAAGCCTTGGATGAATAAGGACGTTCGTCTACTGCTAAAAGCCCGCAACATTGCTTTCCGATCCGGCAACGCAGAAGCCTATAGCACATCCAGGGCTAATCTGAAAAGGGGAATATGAAATGCCCAAAATAGCCACAAACGTCGAATTGAGGAGCACTTCAACCACTCTGACCCCCGACGTATGTGGCAAGGGATATAGGCCATCACAGTCCATAGAAGAGCAAATTCAACCCCCCTTACCACCACTACCTCCTTTGCTAATGAGCTTAACAATTTTTATGCCCGCTTTGACCGGGACAACAACACTACGCCGGTCAAAACTACCCCTCCACCTGATGATCAACCCCTCAGACTCACTGTCTCTGCCGTACAGTCAGTACTGAGCAGGGTGAATGTATGGAAGGCAGCTGGCCCGGATGGCGTCCCTGGGCGCGTGTTGAGAACATGTGCCAAGCAACTGTCTGGAGTCTTTACTGATATATTTAACCTATCACTGACCCAAGCTGTTGTTCCCGTGTGTCTCAAGACCACCATCATCATCCCTGTGCCCAAGCGATCAAACCCAGAGTGCTTGAATGACTATCCTCCGGTAGCATTGACCCCCATCATCACCAAATGCCTTGAAAAGCTAATCTTAGCTCACCTCAAGCTCAGATTTCCTCCTGCAATAGACCCCCACCAGTATGCATATCCTGCCAGCAGATCGAATAAGGATGTCATATCCACAGTCCTCCACTCTGCCCTTACCCATCTTGATAATAGCAATTCCTATGCAAGGATGCAATTCATCGACTTCAGCTCAGCTTTCAATACAGTCATAGCATCTGATCTGATCACGAAATTACACAGGCTTGGCATCAGCATATCCATCTGCAACTGGATATTGGACTTTCTGATCAACAGACCCCAGATGGTGAGGTTAAATAACCTCCTCCCTACTACACTTCCTATAAACACTGGTGTGCCACAAGGGTGTGTGCTCAGTCCATTACTGTACATGTTTACTGAACACACACACTCATGTTTACAGTACACACACCCATTCACATCAATGGGGCTGAAGTATAGCGGGTCACTAGCTTCAAGCTCCTGGGTGTTCACATTTCACAAGACCTCTCCTGGTCACTCAATACCTCCACTCTGATCAAGAAAGCTCAACAATGCCTCTTCTTCCTCAGGAAACTGAAAAAAGCTGAACTGTCCCCTCAGATCCTCCGTAACTTCTATCGCTGCACAGTTGAGAGTGTCCTAACTAACTGCTTCACGGTATGGTATGGGAACTGCATATAGATGATAGGAAAGCCCTACAGCGAGTGTTGAAAACTGCTCAAAAAATCATTGGCATAGGTGTTATTGCTTTAACGGATCATGCACCTGTGGAACTACATATAAACTTAAAGGTTGAGAAAAACTGTAAAGGAAGATGGAGACTGAATTCAAGAATACTGCAGGATGAACAATTTGTGTCAACATTGAAGGAGGACATCAAATATTTTCTAGAGATAAATGTTGGGTCTACTAACAGGTTGGCTACAGTGTGGGATGCTCTGAAAGCGTTTGTTCGTGGTAAATGCTTAGCTTTTAGCTCTAAAAAAGTTAGAGAAAATAAGGCAAAGATCCAAACTTTGGAGGAACATATAGGTACTTTGGATAAACAAATAGCAGGGAAATTTGATGATAGTAAATTTAAAGAGATTTGTCAGCTTAAATTTAGTCTCCATGAAATCTATAACAAGAAGGCAGAGTATGCTCTTTTCTGGCTTAAAACGAATTTCTATGAGAATGGGGAAAACGGGAAGGTTATTGGCAAGACAACTTAAAAAAATAGATAATCAGAATGTAATTACTGCAATCAAAAAGGATGATACATTGGTCACATCTTCCTCAGATATTAACATGGCTTTCAAAATATTTTATCAAGACTTGTATACATCTGAGAACATGGTTAGTAAGGATCAAATGGATGCATTTTTTGACAAAATGACAATACCAAAGATCTCACAAAATGATAAGGACAAATTGGAAACTCCTTTAACAGAGGTTGAAGTAAATAAAGCCATTGGTGCAATGAAAGCTGGAAAGACACCTGGGATAGATGGTTTTCCAGACGAATTCTACCAAAAATTTATAGACATACTCTGCCCATTTTTGACTGAAGTATTTCATGAAGCGTTTGAATATGGATCACTTCCTGAAAGCTTTAACCAGGCAGTAATATCTATAATTCCAAAAGGCGACAAAGATTTAACTGATCCAGCCAATTATAGACCAATAAGTTTAATAAATGTCGATTGTAAAATATTATCCAAAGTGTTAGCAACAAGGTTAGAGTTTGTACTGCCACAAATTATTCATAAATACCAGGTAGGTTTTATCAAGAACAGATCTGCGTCAGATAACATGAGAAGATTATTGCATCTCTTATGGATGAATAGAAACAATGTAAATCCTCTGTTAGCTATATCTTTGGATGCCCAGAAAGCCTTCGACAGGGTAGAGTGGAGTTTTTTGTTTACTGCCCTGGTGAAATTTGGTCTAGGTGAAAAATTTAGCAGATGGATTAGAACCTTGTATTCGGGACCAAAGGCAGCTGTGTTTACAAATGGGGTACTTTCTCCATTTTTTTATATTTCCAGATCAAACTGCCAAGGATGTACACTCACCTAAAGGATTATTAGGAACACCATACTAATACTGTGTTTGACCCCCTTTCGCCTTC
Source organism: Gila robusta (assembly GCA_030770095.1). NCBI lineage: Eukaryota > Metazoa > Chordata > Actinopteri > Cypriniformes > Leuciscidae > Gila > Gila robusta. The sequence goes on from JAVALU010001511.1 coordinate 159,634, forward strand.
AGAACTGCCTTAATTCTATGTGGCATTGATTCAACAAGGTGCTGAAAGCATTCTTTAGAAATGTTGGCCCATATTGATAGGATAGCATCTTGCAGTTGATGGAGATTTGTGGGATGCACATCCAGGGCACGAAGCTCCCGTTCCACCACATCCCAAAGATGCTCTATTGGGTTGAGATCTGGTGACTGTGGGGGCCATTTTAGTACAGTGAACTCATTGTCATGTTCAAGAAACCAATTTGAAATGATTCGAGCTTTGTGACATGGTGCATTATCCTGCTGGAAGTAGCCATCAGAGGATGGGTACATGGTGGCCATAAAGGGATGGACATGGTCAGAAACAATGCTCAGGTAGGCCGTGGCATTTAAACGATGCCCAATTGGCACTAAGGGGCCTAAAGTGTGCCAAGAAAACATCCCCCACACTATTACACCATCACCACCAGCCTGCACAGTGGTAACAAGGCATGATGGATCCATGTTCTCATTCTGTTTATGCCAAATTCTGACTCTACCATCTGTATGTCTCAACAGAAATCGAGACTCATCAGACCAGGCAACATTTTTCCAGTCTTCAACTGTCCAATTTTGGTGAGCTCTTGCAAATTGTAGCCTCTTTTTCCTATTTGTAGTGGAGATGAGTGGTACCTGACCCCACTTCTGCTGTTGTAGCCCATCCGCCTCAAGGTTGTGCGTCTTGTGGCTTCACAAATGCTTTGCTGCATACCTCGGTTGTAACGAGTGTTTATTTCAGTCAAAGTTACTCTTAAATCAGCTTGAATCAGTCGGCCCATTCTCCTCTGACCTCTAGCATCAACAAGGCATTTTCGCCCACTCTTTGTAAACCCTAGAAATGGTTGTGCGTGAAAATCCCAGTAACTGAGCAGATTGTGAAATACTCAGACTGGCCCGTCTGGCACCAACAACCATGCCACGCTCAAAATTGCTTAAATCACCTTTCTTTCCCATTCTGACATTCAGTTTGGAGGTCAGGAGATTGTCTTGACCAGGACCACACCCCTAAATTAATTGAACCAACTGCCATGTGATTGGTTGATTAGATAATTGCATTAATGATAAATTGAACAGGTGTTCCTAATAATCCTTTAGGTGAGTGTAGTTTAAGTCCACTGTTATTCACTATCTTTTTAGAGCCATTGGCTATTCAAATTAGAGAAAACTCAAGAATTAAAGGTGTATTTGCTGGGGGCAGGGAACACAAATTGTTTTTGTACGCAGATGACATTTTGGTATTAAGTCAAGACCCCACTAACTCTATCACAATCTTACTTGAAGTTATTGATAACTATTCGTTGTTCTCTGGGTACAAAATTAATTGGCATAAATCTGAGGCGATGCCAGTCTCACAAGCTTGCACTCATAGTTTATTAACTGGTTTCAATTTTAGGTGGTTGGATAAAGGAATGAAATATCTTGGAATTGAATTGAACCCAAATATTGATGATATTGTGGCTGACAATATGGGAAAAATGCTCAACAAAATTAAGACTAACTTGGATAAATGGAGTAAGTTAAATTTAACATCATGGCAGAAAGTAAACACAGTGAAGATGGTCATAGCCCCTCTTATCAATTATTATACTGGCATGTTACCTATGTGCATACCACAGCCAATACTAATAAGTTACAATAATATGATAAAACACTTTCTTTGGAATGGTGGTAAACCTCGTATTAATATTAATCGGCTTTGCCAACCAAGAAAATAAGGGGGATTGGCCCTGCCCAATATAGAACATTACAGTATTTCTTTTGAAATGTCTAGACTGGCCAAACATTGGGCAGGGAAAACCAATCTGGACTGGATTTTAATAGAACAAGAGCTTGCCTCTCCGTTCACACCAATAGATATTTTATCACAAAAGTCAAATAAAGGGAATAAAATGCAAAATCCTATCTTGAAATTTTCTAAAGTGGTATGGTTGGAGGTACATAAAAAATACAAGCTTGTTACACATGTGCAAAAATATGCCCCCTTGTGGCATAACCCAAAAATTAAAATTAATAAACAGACTATTTACTGGGCACAATGGCTAAGAAAAGGTATTAGACTAGGTGATCAACGGAGGGAGACATTTATGTCATATGATGATATCAAAAGGAAATTTAACTTGGAGGGTCCTGACCATTTTTGGAAGTATTTACAAATCAGAGATTGTTTGAAAGGAAGTGTTAAGTTATATATGGGAAAAATCCTATAGAGACCTTTCTGCTACTACCTCCACTACTGTGCAACGCCTCAAAATGGTATAATATCTGCCCCTGGGTTAAAAACAATACAAGTAAAAGTCTGAAAGTAATATGGGAAAGAGATTTAGGATGTAGAATGGATGATGATAGCCTACATGGGATTCAATTCTGTCAAATAGTGGGTTGCACATTAGAGAAGCTAGGGGCAAGTTTATTCAATACAAAATCCTTAATAGATATTATTATACTCCTTCTAGGCTTTATAAAATGGGTATTGGCAGAAACAATCTTTGTTGGAAATGCCAAATAGCTAAAGGTACTTTGATGCATGCCCTTTGGGAATGCCCGGTGATTTCTGCTTTTTGGAGCAGTGTTTTAAGTTACATGCAGGGTTGGTTACCCTGTAGTATGCCCAAATCACCTAGACTGTGTTTATTCTGAGACAAAAGAGAAGTGCCAATGTTAAATAAACATACTTTTAGAGTGTTAAATACTGCTTTGGTAACATGTTCCCAACTCATTTTGAAATTTTGGAAGGACTCTCATGCCCCAACACTTAGAATATGGAAAGAAAGAATGACTGATAATGCTGCGTGCGAAAAGATGCTGGGAAGACTACACTGTACAAATGAAACCCATGAAAGAACAATGGGACAATTTCTGCACCTACATGTCTACAATGTAATTTGGACATCAGCTGTTTACAGAGATTTACATTGAAGCCCACTGTTTAAGTTTGTGTTTTGTTTTTGTTTTGTTTTTCTGTTATAAAATGTAAAAACTCAATAAATATTTGAATTATAAAAAAAAAATCATTGGCACATCACTCCCGGCCATCACTGATCTTCATCACTCAGATGTCTGCAACGAGCACACAATATCATCGAGGACCACACACGGGAGCCTTAGGAATCGCACTAGCAGGCTCAGAAACCGCTTTTTTCACAACACCATAACGCTGCTCAACACCAAGTCCCAACACTAGCCCTGTCCCTGTGCTGCCCCCCTTCCTTTTCCTTTTCCTTTTCCTTTTGCACTTGGATTATAGACTGCCTGACTACTTCTGATCATTATGCACATTACCAACACACCTCAACAATGCACTATATATGATAATCTCTACTTATATGGATTATGGACCATCTGACTTCACAGGACTCTATGTACTTTATTGCTAATGCACTTTAATAATGGAATAATATGATCATACTGCATTTTGTGTTTTTATGTATTTTTTAAGCACTTCTACTAAGGAAAAGCACTTTAATGATTGCACTACTGGTTAGATGTAAAAACTGCATTTCGTTGTACTGGTTGTCCTTACTTGTGCAATGACAATAAAGTTGAATCTGAATCTGAATTGAACAAAGGTAATTTCAAGCATTTAACCACAAGTCTTTAGATCCAGAGGTTTTAGATGTATCATGAGAAACATCAATTCAGTCAAGTCTGTTGTGTGTGTGTTTACAAAGGTTTTTAGGAAATCAATTGCTTGTCAGTTATTAAACAATCTATTTACACACTGCATTAAAATTTTATATCTATTTTTTTTTCATGTTATAGATTTTACCTGCTATGTTGAGAAGTATGGTTCCGGCAATACATAACGCTGTGTTAATCTTCATCCTTATCTTCTGGTCTGTGATATTACTGCTGTTTCCTCAATTGTCAGGTTTAATGAGATGTAAAGTAAGTACTGCCATATTTATCAGTGGTTCTCTGGTCCCACCCTCCATAACGTTTATCTCTGATTAAATCATAAAGCTTATTCAGAGCTTTTTCATTGGCGTTTGTTTTGGATATGGGTGGGTCCAACCACAAAACATTAGAAGAATTTACCGTCACACAACCGGTAAAACCAGACCAGTTTCTGCAAAAACAGCAGTTTCCTGTAAGTGATATTATTTCAGAAACTATACTCTCATTTAAAGGAAAGCAAGAGCAAAAAATTAAAAAAATCTGCAAATTTCTTGTCAAGACTTTCATTTGAAATGAAACGTTGATTAAAAATATTTTGTTTAAATGAATAAGAAGAGTTATAAATCTGTTTTGAAATAAGTTTTATTTTTTTTAAATAAAGGTTTCAAAGTCAAGGATATCAGACTGTGTATGTATATTCAGATATCCAAAGTCTCCCAGAAGTTCCGGGAGTCTCCTGCATATAGATAGCGGCTCCCTGATGCCTGCAAATAAGTTAAAATCTCCCGGAATTTGCTTAGTGACGAGTGACGGGCTCTCTTGTACACGTGTGGGATCGTAAAATAGCATTGGTCTGCGTGATATTGGCACCCACCATATCACCCACTGGCAATATTTGAAAAATACTGGAAAAGTGGGCAGAGCCCAGCGGAGATAGAGGGGATGAACCGAGGGTGGGGCTGAGCGGGGGGGGGCGTGCACCTGAGATCCACAGTACGGATTAATTGACAGCTGCTGTCAGACTCTGAGGGGGCTTTCACACTGGCAGTTTAGTTTGGAACGGGGCACGGTTCGCATGAAAAATCGCTAATGTGAACGCTGTCATGTGGACTCAGGTGCGCACTGGGGTACCGAACCCGAGACTACCTAGAGGAGGTGGTCTGAGTTCGGTTGCTCCCGAACCATGCTGCAGTTCGCGTGTATGTAAAAGCAACACGGACTCGGATGCGCACTTGTTCAGGAATAAAAGTATCCTGCGCATGCGTTTTAGCCGATTATGATGCATTTATTTAAATAAAACATGTGTAAGGGATGATAGTGTTGATGATTTACCTTGGATACGAGCAAGAGTAGTGTATTCGCGCGTAGTGCGTGTAATCAGGGCAACAAATTAATGGAAATCCACTATCTCCTTTTGCAAGCAGCGGAAAGACAGCTTATGCGACACACACACACACACACACACACACACACACACACACAGTAAACCTGTGTTGTTTACTCAGCTATGCATAATAGCACCAAATTAATAAAAAACACAACATGTTGACCCGCGTAGTGTTTTCTGTCATGCGCCGTCCATGTTTGCGATGACGTAAGATTCACACAAACGTTGTTGTAGGGAGATACCCAAGGTATTGCCATGAAATATGACAAGACCAGAGTGTTAAGTCCAGTTAATTCATTAATTCATCCTGATCTTTTTCAATACTCGCAATTCCAACTCCTGTCTCGCTCGCTACGGTGGTTTTGACGAAATATGATGGTTTTTATACTGCCAAGGGCGTGGTAGCTCGTACCAAGGGTGTGGTGAGCTGGAACCTGCTTACGTCACCTGCCACCGCTTACGTCACCTGCCACTCCAAACATCCAATAGGAAAATTCAACTGCAGTAGCCACCGTTCAACCTAAAGAGGGCAGCACTAAGACGTTTTTACACCATATATTGTAGAATTAAAACACTTTATACCCAAATGCCAAAAAAGTTACTCGAATCAATGAACAGCATTAATAAAGCCCCATTCTTACAGATCATTGACTAAAAAAAGTTGGTTTAGGGTTTAGTTACTCTTTAAACACTCTTCGGTATTTGTTTCTTAAGATTCCAAGTTCTTAAGATTCCAAGTTCTTAACATTCCAAGTTCTTAACATTCCAAGTTCTTAAGATTCTGTAAGACTGGAAAAATAGTTGCGGAATGATCACTCCTCGAGTGGATAAAGGACCCTGCTGAAAATTACCATTTGAACTCACTCTTATGCACCATTCGAGACGCAAGTCTCACCCCAGAATCATTCTAATCTACATCTTTTACCTTGACACCCCCCATTCTCCCCCCACTTCTTTTCCCTCATGTTGAAATCATCTGAAATTCATCCAAAATATGGTTTTAATGTGAACTATTATCATGCAGTTTTATACATGTTTAGTATCATTTGAGATGTCTCAGTGCGACTGGTACAAATGTCTCATTCCCAAAGAAGTAAACCAAAAGGTAATAAAGTTCTTAATAGTTTAGAGATATCTTGCACACAGAAGGATGTGTCTTACAGACAAATGGTCAGAAGGTGTTAACTCAATGCAAATTTCCACTGCTAAGCAAATGGTTCAATGTAAATCAACTTCTGCCCCAGTAAGTCTGCGACAGTGTTTAAGGTGAATTCCCACTGTGAACTCATGTTTACATTTGAAATGAGTTGGCTATATAATGGAATGCAGCAAAAAGATCAGGGCCTTTTCTGTACCTCAGATCAGCCCATGAAGAGAGCTTTATTCAAGAGCATTTGACGTTTTGTATTGATTATCTTTGAACTGATTATGAAATTGTTATGATACATTTAACTGACATAATAAATTGTTACATTTGATTATTCTACTGACTTTGACATTATTTTAAAGTTAAATGAAGTCAAACATTCGCAAACATTTAATGATGCACGGATATCATTAAAACCTTTTTCATTTATGGAGTCAGATGAAATAACGAGTTAAAACCTGTTAACCGTTGCCAGAGCGCCGGCGCACTGAAGCGTTTTTTTGTTTAAATAGTTCAAAGTTACTATCATATTTAAAGTTATTACCTTGACAAACTATACATCATTAAAAAGATATAAGACTTAAGTTTCAGTATTTGACCACTATTGTTTTCTGAGAAACGTATAGTGACAGCTATGTCTTAATTTGTGTCAGGAGTTATGTAATCAAAAAATGAGTCGATACCTTTAATATGAATTATGCGCGTCAGCCGCTCTCATTCAGAAAAAAACTCCTGTGAGGTCGTCATGACAGCGCTTCACAAAACCACGTCCCTCAGGGCTTTTAGCTCAAAAATGTGCAGATTTGGAGAAATATTGATAGATGCTGTTATAAGGTAAGAGAAAACCCAACAGCGAACCACAGTCAAAGTGTCTTTAATGATAATAAATGAGGAAGCCACCAGCAACAGAAAAGCTCTTGTAGAAAAATGTTCAACAGAAAACAGCCAGAATTAGGGCCAGATAAAGTGCAACAGAAAAATCCACTCTGGAACAGTGAGGGTGGCTGATAGCGAGGATGAGGAACACGGGCGGCGGCTTGCCTCTGGTCACTCGGGAAACACCCGGAGGATGGTCAGCGGGAAATAGTCGTTGTCTCAGGCAGTATGGATACTGAATAAACACAGAGAACAATCTTTAGCTCAGAAGACACGGTACTTGCGACTGAGGATTCCCGGAAGGATCAAACAGCTCCAGACAGGACAGGACAGGACAGGACAGGACAGGACAAAAAAACAGGCTGAAAGAGGAAAATCTGTGTAGCTTCTTTCATCAAAGGTTAACAAACAATCTGACAAAGAGACAGGGAAAAGAGAGGGAAGAAGTAGCAAGCGTAATCAGAGAAAAGAGAGAACAGGTGCGGGGAAACTAGAGCGAAGCAGAAGGGAACAAGGAACAGCTGGGAGAGAGTAATTGCGAATCAGTAAAAGTGCGTGTACAATACTGTGTGTGTCCAGTAGAGGGAGACAGAGGAAAGGGAAAGAGACAGGATCATAACAGATTCTCATAGGTTTACATCAGATTTATATAGACAGGAATAATATTTATTGAATTTATACCCAAATTGGCAGATGTAATCATTATGAGCGCTGAATACTCTGATGTAATGTGTTTTCAATCCATACTGGCAGCCTGAGGGCGCCGTGTGCACATGCAGTCCATATATGAAACACATGAAGAAGTGCCATAATCATGTGACATTCCAGGAACTCCCTGACACATACAAAGCTTCCAGAGATTGCTGTAACATGCAGATAAAGACGTTTTGAAGACAATAAACATGATTGCAATGATATTTGATTTACCTGTGTTCTTCGAGCCATGTCAGGTATTTTCATAATAATAGATTATATTTATAATGTAATGCTAATCGATATAGACTTTATCATTGTGCAGAATACTATAAAATAATATATTTACTGTCTGATTTTTTTATCTGAAGCCAAATCAGATCACAGAAGGTTATTTAAAACACTCGACTTGCCCTATAAAGTAAGTCTGGAGAACAAACATGGTTTTAATCTCATAAATTGTCGTGTATTGATGGTGTGCTAAGCTAACATGCTACCTATCCCTCAGATGCACCTGCCACCTAGCTGGCTTGTGCTTTTAGTACAAAGGGTTCATGAACTCTATCTGTTTTAGTTTGGGTATGCCATTTCTGGGGATTTTTCAAAAGTGGTGTTGCAGCTTAACAGGTTAATACATTTGAGAAAATGTATTGAATTTAACCAAAAATACTTTGGATTCTTCCGTGCTGGTCGGATGCCGGACTTCGGGCCGATCGAGCACGAGTTTACAATTCCAAGTTCTTAAGATTCCAAGTTCTTGTTTTAGGTGTTAGAAGATTTTTCTCTTTAAATTGGACTTTATTCCCCTTCTAAGAATGTACTAACACATATTCCCCTTCTGTCAAGGGTTTTATTATTTTGTATACTTACGGTGTTAGATATCCAAGCCATGGCCAACAAATTTACATTATTTGTTTACAGCCTCTTTTATTTGCTCTGCCATGTCCAGTCTTATTCCTTATTTAGCTTTGTATCAAATATGACACGTTATTGAACACACTTATTCTGGTTCAACTTCTCTTATTTGTTTTTTTTTATCTTTGCTCCATCCAGAGACACGCTATCAGTAGTTTTATTACCCCATAACTCTGCATTCTTGCCGTCTCACACACACATGCACGTTAGAATGAGTTTGTTCAGTTTCATTCTAGGATCTTTAACGCAGTTATCACAAATATAGGTAAGATACCTATCTCTTTATATCGTTTCACTCTTTTTAAATAAAAGAGCATGTTAGAAGTAATTTATACTCTCTCTCTCTTTTTCTTGGTCTTTGATCAGTTATTCTACTCTGTTGGTAAGAGACCTTGTCTTTTTCATTAACCCTCTGGGGTTCTGAGATGTTTTCTGGGATCTGAAGGTGTTCTAACATGCTCTGACATTTGTGCTTATTTCTGTTACTTGTGACATTTTAATGGCTAAAATCTGATTACACTGTATTCAGCACAAACTCTGCTACAATAATATGTGAGCAGCATGTATGTAAAAGTTTGTAGTTTTGAGATAATGACGTTTATGCGTGGTTTGAGAAAAAACAAAAACAAATTGTCACTGAAATAAGGTCATGAAACCCATATAAATCCAAGATAGCAAATCCGAAATGGCAGCACTGTGTTTGTCTTTTCTGATCTGCTGATCTGCAGTCTTCTCCCGCACGTTTAAATGTTGTGTGTTTTATTTCAAGAAGGCATTTTAAAATCGGGCTCTATCTTGCTTTAAATCTGGATTAAAGTCAGACCTGTTTTAACGGACTTTTAGTTATCTACAACCTGTTTTGCGTTGGGTGAAGCGTGCTTGCTTGTTGCACCACCCCGGGTCGCCATCCATCACCACGTTTTCGCTTTGGAAGGCGTTTGTGCTGACAGCGGCGATCGGAAAGTCACGGCTGTTCCTTGAAGTACCCCCAGGCCCAGATACTAAACTAACTGGAGCTCACAGATTGTCGTGGAGGTGGGGATACTTGCAAATAAGGTCGGTGATGTTTTCTTCGCCTCGTCTGAACTCTCCAGCTGTTGTTCTCCCGTAGCTAAACGAGGCCTACATCTTCCATATTATCGCTCTGTTGTCTGCTCTTCCGACGGGGTCGTGGAGCTGTCTGTGCGAGCTTGTCTCGGAGCTTGTCTGTGCGATTCTCACTTCAACGCTGGTATCATGAAGGTGCTGTTTTTCTGTGCGGTAATCTCCATGCTAGGACTATGGGACATACCAAGGAAAATGGAAGACAAAGCGATCCATTTATCGCGTCTCCATATGCATCTCCCATCAAAATGTACGGACATTATTTTCATATTTCGGGTTGTTAGTAATTTAGTGTTTATGGATTCAGGGACAAAGAACTCACTCATCTTTAAGAACCCTCTTTTCTTGTCGAACTCTCTATTGGACTCTCGAAATGAACATTGTAGCCCTCCATCAAAAAATCTAAGGCAGCAATATCTGATATTGTTGTTGCTCTTATTGGCTGGTATTAATCAAAATCCTGGTCCAGTTGGAATTGTTTTAACTCCTTTGGATTTCTCAAATAGATCAGGCCTTGGTATTGTACACTTAAATGTTCGTAGCCTGTTGCCAAAATTAGATCAAGTACAAATATGGGCCAATACGAACAAAGCTGATATTTTGGTTATCTCTGAGACGTGGCTTAAAAAATCAATCTTAGACCACGACATTGCATTAGAAGGGTATAATGTGTTTCGAGCTGTTCGTAAAAGTAAGGGGGGTGGGGTTGCAATGTATATTAAATCAAATTTTCATGCAACTGTTCTTAAATCAGTTTCTCTCCCTAAACAGTTTGAGTTTTTGGCTATCAATCTGGAATATGGAAAAGATTGTCATTTATGTATAGTTGGCTCCTATGCTCTCACCTCACTGTCAGCTGTTTTAATTGACCTGCTTTCTAAAGATCTTGTATTATTGGGTGACTTGAATTGGAATTGGTTGACATCAAACTCAGATCAGTTCAAAGCATATTGTGATTCTGTGAACCTTACTCAACTTATTGAATCACCTACACGACCTACTTATAAGAACCCAAGTAAGTCCACTCTAATAGATATTATATTAACAAATAAACCCCATAAATACACCTATACAGGGGTTTTTCCTGATGATGTTAGTGATCATTGTACTGTAGTTGCTATAAGGAATTGTAAAATTCCCAAAGTAAAACCTAGAATTATTACAAAAAGGAGCTTTAAATTGTTTGATACTCAAGGGTTTCTGCATGAGTTGTTTGTAGGGATGAGCGAGTACAGCATTATCTGTATCTGTATCTGTATCTGTTAACCATATGAATTATCTGTATCTGTATCTGTACTCGGACTGGGCGGGGCCTAACCCGGAAGTGGGCGGGATTTAACCCGGAAGTGGGTCGGGTTGTCTTGAAATGGGCGGGGCTTTAACCGGTATGTTATTTTAAGCATGCAATTGATATGGGTTGTTCAGAAATTGTTATTTATTGCTGATTAGAAAACCATTTACTCATTATTCTGTATCACTGATCATGAGAGAGGGGAGGGGGGTGTTTGTGTTTTTGTGTGTGTAGCAGCTTAATTTGTAATATTATTTATAACACAACTACCTTTATTTTATTTATAAAATACAGCAAGAAAGTGTCACTCAGTGCGTGAAGTAAAAAAAAACTGGTTAGAACCAGCAGACGGTTTAAAGAAAAAAAAAACTCAGATGACCGGCAGAGAGAGAGAGAGAGAGTGTGTGTGTGTAACTAGCTAATTAATTTGTAATATAGTTTTATACCACTACTTCCTATATTTTTTTAATTAAATACAGCAAAAAGTGTCAGACACTCAGTGCGTGAAGTAAAAAAAACTGCTGACGGTTTAAAAAAGAAGAAAAAAACTCCGACAGGCAGAGACGCAACGCGAGTCGCATTCTACCAAGCACCACGTCTGAACAAACCCCACGTTTACCAGAACTCTACTGGTTAATAAGTAAGTGTACTACAAACCGAAGTAAAAAACAAACCTGAAGCTGAAGAAACCCTAAACGTTAACGGAAAAAAGACCCGCGAACCTGAGTGACTGAGGGAGAGACAGAGAGAGAGCTAGTGTTCTGTGTGTGAGTGAGCAGAGCGGGACACAGCAGCACAATAAATCAAATCTGTATGCGTGTAGGGGAGGGGCGCTGTGACTAGTCTATCACAGAACGCAGACACAGTCAGCTACCCAACCCAATGAGGATTTTTATTCAATCCGAGCACAGATATTGACTCGTATTACTCGTATTATACTCGTACTCGGCAAAAGTGCTTTATCCGTACCGGATACTCGTTTCAGCCGAGTATCCGGCTCAACTCTAGTTGTTTGCATCTGATTGGGATAGATTGTTTTTAATACCTGATGTGACCACTGCATGGCAGTATTTTCACACTTAATTTTTGAAGATTGTGAATAAGCACGCACCTGTTCAGATATTCAGGGTAAAAGGTTGTGATAATCCATGGTTCTCAAATGAATTATCTGAACTCCTTCATGAAAGAAATTTGGCTTGGGCCACAGTGAGGAAATCGGATACAGAAAGAGATTGGGTAGTGTGGCGAGGGGGGCGTGGTTTCACGAAGTCTGTAGCGAGAGAGGAATCAGCGAGCTGTGCAGTAAGTAGGTCAAGTGCAGATGATGAACACCTGTGTCTGATTGCAGTGATTGGCGTGGAGAGACCGCATATAAGCCGCTGAGAATGAGAGAGCGGCTGAGAGAGAAGGACTTGGGACTCGCACGCGACGCGCATTGAAAGCTGAGACATCGGGAAGAGTTTTGTATCAAGGGGACTGAGTTGTGCTGAAGTGGAAAGAGTGTTCGTCTGACTGAACTGAGAGAGCTGGAGACATACAGCGAGAGCTGGTACAGCGGAAAGAGTGGTTTATAACTGTTGCTGTAGTGTGACTACGGTGAAGGCGCACCAGCGCACCTTTTTTTGTTTTCTTTTGATTTTACTATAAATAAAGTGCGAGTCCCAGTCCCGCCGACCCTGTCTTCTTCTTCCTACACACACACACGTTTTGAACCTCATCACACTGGTGCCGAAACCCGGGAAGAAGACTGCCGCCGCCATGCAGACCCCGCCAGGAACGCCATTTGCGGAGCTTATCCAATCGCTCGCGGGTCTTCACAGGGAACAACATCAGGCCCTGCTGGCCGTAAAGGAGGAGCAAGACCAACGCTTCCAGCTGCTTCTCCGAGGCCAGCAAGAAGACCGCGAGCTGTTCCGGAGCTGGCTCGACCGGGAGATTCGGGCCGTCTCCTCTCCAGCTATGGCCTCGGCCCCGCCCCTACCTCTCAATAAGATGGGACCCCAGGACGATCCGGAGGCCTTCCTGATCTATTTGAGGGGTCTGCCGAGGCCCGGGTATGGCCCCGCACGGACTGGCCCATGCGGCTCATCCCCCTATTGACGGGGGAGCCGCAGATAGCCGCCCACCAACTGCCAGTCCAGAATCTCCTGGTCTACGAAGACCTGAAGCGTGCCATTCTTCAGCGGGTCGGCCGGACCCCTGAACAACACCGGCAGCGGTTCAGATCCCTGAGCCTGGGAGAGTCCGGCCGGCCCTTCGTCATGGCGCAACAGCTCCGGGACTCCTGCCGCAGATGGTCTGATGGCCGACGGAGACGACGTCGAGGACATCATCAGCAAGGTGGTACTGGAGCAGTTAATTGCCAGACTGCCCAAGAAGACCGCGCAGTGGGTCCAGTGCCACTGCCCGACATCGCTGGACCAGGCCATCCAACTGGCGGAAGATCAAATGGTGGCGTGCCCAGGGGTCGGCGAACCCCTTCCATCTGTCTCTCTCTCTCCCTCTCTCTCTCTCATCCCCTTCTCTCCCCAAACCTGTTACTCTTTCCAGGTATCGTGGGGGCTGACGCCCCGGCCGGCGCCGAGGTGGAGAACGGGGTCCCCGGCGGAGCCAGTTCCAGCGCCCAGGACCCCAACCGGGGGGGCTCCACCTGCTAGCCATTCCTCCTCCTTGCCTGTAACCCTGCTCTCTCCACGTCAATCCCTTGACCCGCTTCCCGCCACTGGGGCGGCGGGAAGGCCTGGGCCGGCCTGTTGGCGTTGCGGGGTAAATTATTGGGGTCTTTGTGTGCGGATGCCTCTTGGGAAAAGAAAAATAAGGGAAAGACAGTGGTTGTTCAGGTGGGAGATGCTGAGCCGGGACCTCTGGGTTCTGCTGCAGGGGAACGGAGTACTCTGGAGAGAACTATCCTCACAGAGCGCGATGATTTTCCCCTGGAGCAGTCCCAGGACGAGACATTAAAACATGCGTTTAACCAGGTCCGCTCTATCGACGGCCAGGTACTCCACCCAGACCAACCGCTCTAAAAACATCGGGCCATTAGAACGGTCAGCACGTGGGCACCGCTTTGCGTTAGTCCTGGTGGATTACGCAACGCAGTACCCTGAAGCAGTCCCGCTCTGCAACATTTCTACCAAGAGCGTTGCGAGCGTGCTGTTTTTATTAATCTCCCGGGTGGGAATCCCTAAGGAGATTCTCACCGATCAAGGCACGGCGTTTATGTCACGAACTATTCGCGAACTTTACGAATTGTTGGGCATTAAATCGATTTGCACTAGCGTCTACCACCCACAGACAGACGGACTAGTGGAACGGTTTAATCGCACGTTGAAATCCATGATTCGTAAGTTCGTTCACGAAGACGCCAAAAATTGGGATAAATAGCTAGAACCCCTCTTGTTCACTGTACGTGAGGTCCCCCAAGCCTCCACGAGGTTTTCCCCCTTCGAGCTTCTCTATGGACGTCAGCCCCGCGGGGTGTTAGACGTTCTTAGAGAGACTTGGGAGGACGGACTGTCCGCTAGTAAGAACGAAATTCAGTATGTCTTGGACCTGAGAACAAAACTCCACACTTTGGGGCGGCTATCAATGGAGAATTTGTTACAGGCCCAGGACAGACAGAGTCGGCTGTACAACAGGGGGGCTAGACTTCGTCAATTTGCACCGGGAGATAAAGTGCTTGTATTACTCCCTACTTCCAGCTCTAAATTACTCGCGAAGTGGCAAGGACCCTTTGAGGTCACACGGCGGGTTGGCGATCTCAACTATGAGGTAATTCGAACAGATAGGGACGGGGCACATCAAATTTATCACCTCAACCTCCTCAAAAAGTGGGTTGAGGCAGAGTCAGTGATGCTGGTGACGGTAGTGAGCGGAGAGGAGGATCTCGGGCCAGAAGCGAACGTAAAACCACAATCCCTCGCTCTGGCTCTTGGTGGAGATCACCTCTCACCCTCCCAGCTCACTGACATTAAAAGTTTACAAGCTGAATTTGCTGATGTGTTCTCGCCCCTGCCTGGTCGAACGAACCTCATTCAGCACCACGTTGAGACCGAACCGGGCGTGGTGGTGCGCTGCCGCCCATATCGTTTACCTGAACACAAAAAAAGGTAGTTCAGAACGAATTAGAGGCCATGCTGGACATGGGGGTAATAGAAGAGTCCAGCAGCGACTGGGCGAGCCCGATAGTTTAAGATCCTAAAACCGACGGCTCGATCCATTTCTGTGTGGACTATAGAAAGGTGATGCAGTGTCTAAGTTTGATGCTTATCCAATGCCGAGGGTTGACGAATTGCTTGATCGGCTGGGTACTGCTCATTTTTATTCGACACTGGACTTAACAAAGGGATATTGGCAGATCCCCTTGTCTCCCATGTCCAAAGAAAAGACAGCTTTCACAACACCGTTTGGATTACACCAATTTGTCACCCTTCCTTTCGGCTTGTTCGGGGCTCCTGCGACTTTTCAGCGTCTGATGGACAGAATTCTCCTGCCGCATGCTGCATATGCCGCTGCCTACTTGGATGATATTAGAAGTGTATCATCATCCAAGAAGTGTGCGATTGGGCATGTGGAAGTAAGGTATCTGGGCTTCCACTTGGGTCACGGATAGGTGCGTCCCCAAATTGATAAGACGCGCGGATCACCCGTTGGTATCTAGCTTTACAGCCTTTTAAATTCCAGGTGGTCCACAGGCCAGGTGCACAGATGGCTGTGGCCGACTTCCTCTCCAGGAGGAGGGGAGGAGGGGGGGGGGCTGCAGGCCGGACGGCTCCCTGGCCTGAGTCGGGTGGTGGGGGTATGTGGCCAGTCCCGCTGACCCTGTCTTCTTCTTCCTACACACACACACGTTTTGAACCTCATCACAGGTAGCATTTAGAATATTGAGAAACTAATGTATAGCTTTTATACGCAGATCGAAATCTGAACATTATTTAAATGAAACCTAAAAAAATCTAAATAATCCTAGTAAATTTTGGAAAACCATCAAATCACTTTCTCCCTCCATGTTATCTAATGATTTTCCTGATCAAATTTTAATAAAAGATAGTCTAACAGGACGTATTATTACTAACAGGACGGCTATGGTAAATAGCTTTAATAAGCATTTCATTTCGTCAGGTTCTATTTTAATGAAATTTCAGTGAGTGATATACCAAATACATCTCCTCTTTTGAGAGAAGATAGCCCTACTTTTAGTTTTTCTCAAATTTTAAGAAGTGAAGTTTTAAAGGCCTTAAAAAACCTGGACATTAAGAAGTCTGCAGTGCCTGATGATGTTGAGCCATATTTTTTTAAAGTAGCTGCTGAGATCATTGGCCCAATAGCTCATATTTTCAATTTATCATTAGAGCAGAATGTTGTCCCTGATGTCTGGAAATCTGCTCTGGTTGTACCCCTGTTGAAAAGGGGTAATCCAACTAATTTAAATAATTATAGACCGATTTCTAAGCTATAGCCAAAATTTTAGAATCTATTGTCAGCGAACAGCTAAAGGAATTCTTGGTTAGTAATAGCATTCTGTCTAGGTTTCAGTCCGGCTTCAGAAAGAATCATAGTACGGTAACTGCCACTATGAAAGTTCTAAATGATATTACCTGCGCCCTAGATAATGGAAGATCATGTGCTGCAGTGTTTATTGATTTGACTAAGGCTTTTGATACTGTCAATCATGGTATTCTTTTATCGCGTTTACATAGTATTGGTCTTTCTGAAACCGCATTAGGATGGATTAGGAACTATTTAAAGAATAGGTGCCAAAGGGTGCAAATTAAGGGGTCTCTTTCTGATAGGCTCAGTATTGAATCTGGTGTGCCACAGGGGTCCATTTTGGGTCCCCTGTTATTTACACCATATATTAACAATCTTGGTGATAACCTATCAGACGCAAGTATTAATTTTTTATGCAGATGACACCATAATTTATTGTTTTGCATCTTCCATTGGTAGTTGTATTTCAAAGTTGGAGGAAGCATTTGTAATGGTTCAGCGCAACCTCCTCTCTTTAAAATTAGTTCTGAATGAGAAGAAACCAAATGCATGGTCTTTTCTAGGAAACATAAATGTGAATTTTCTCCATCACCTCTTTACACTCTGCAGGGTAAATCTATAGAACTGGTTTCCTCCTACATATATCTATGTTTTGTGTTGGAGGGGGACTTATCATTCAAGTTACATGTTAAACAATTGCTATCTAAGTTAAGGTTACAGTTGGGGTTTTATTTTCGGAACAGTGCCTGTTTTTCACAGTCAGCCAGGAGAAAGTTGGTGGAAGCTACCTTCTTACCGGTCTTAGATTATGGAGATGTTTTTTACAGAAATAATACTAAAGTTCTTTTACAATCATTGGACTCTGTTTATCACTCTGCTCTAAGATTTATAACTCGTACAAATTATTATACTCATCATTGTGCACTTTACGAAATGGTTGGTTGGCCTTCACTTCACTTAAGAAGGTACAAGCATTGGCTTATATTTGTGTACAAGGCCATAGTTGGTCAGCTTCCTCTGTATATGGTTAGTCTATTAACTGTCAATAGTCAAGGGTATAATCTGCATTCAAGTAAATATATTCTTTTAAATGTTCCCTTAATGAAGACAGAGTTTGGAAAAACTGCTTTTATTTATAGTGCACCAACTGCTTGGAATGAGATTCAAAGATCATTGAAACTTACTGTATTTATCTCAATCAATGAGTTTAAGTTATATCTTAATTAAACATTCCAAACTGTCTGCGCCTGTTCTTAACTTTTAATGTGACTATTGTTTTATGTATTTAATTCATACTTTGTCTGTTTTTTTATGTTTATTGTGTGCTGCTACCTTGGCCAGGGCTCACTTGTAAATGAGATGCCTATCTCAATGTGATTTTCTTCCCTGGTTAAATAAAGGTATAATAAAAAAATGAAGAAATATTGATTATTTCTTCACAAGACTTTTGAAAATGGTATCACGTAACCTAGAATAATTGTTTCAAAACTACGTGAAACTCATCCTGCGTACTCATTCAGAAAAAAACTATATATTGATTTAAAATTTGTAAAACACATGTTTTGTGTAAGAAAGCTCTATGTGAGGAGGCGTGAATCATAGGCGCCGATACCGTGGGTGCTCCGGGGCTCCAGCACCCACGGAAAATACCGAGCACCCACGTGTGCCAGACTGCCAGTTGTCAGGATACAGGCAAGGAGACAGAGGTAAGTGAATCCAAACACAGCTTTATTAAATGTGACACAAGTGCAAGGGTGAGTATTCTCAGAGTGCAGGTGCAGATACGAGGTGGATCACTACGTGCGGGGCAGAGTACAGGTGAGCAGATCCTCTTCAGGTTACTTTATGTCAAGCGATTGCAGATCTTTCATCCGTGTCTTTTCTATTTCAGATGTCGTCGTGGGAGAGATAACTCAGCGTGAACACCAGGACTCAGGAAGATCCATGATATAAGGGGACAGGAATCTAGACGGGGTTTCAGGAAGCAAGGACTCGAACAGGATGTCTGGAGGCAGTGGAACAGGAATGCAGAGGTTAGTAATTTACAGGTGAGTATACTTTACTTGGCTGGAACTGGACTTCTTTAGAGGCTTAGCAGGACAACGGGAAATGGTCTGTTCCTGTTGGAGGCTTGACGGTGAGTGAGGCTGTGGTGAGTGTTTTTATGCAGGGGTTGATGAGGCTTACTGATTGTGAACAGGTGCAGGTGATTAGTATTCTGGGGAGAGTGATCGCTGTGTGGTGAAGGATGTGGTGTCTGATTGGTTCCTGACATTACCCCCCCCTCCAGGGTCCGCGCCAGCGGACCTTGGACCCCGACGTCGTGGTGGTCTACCTCTTGGCCGTGGTGCAGGTTTGTCTGGATATTGAGCGTGAAACTCTCGGAGCAGATTGGGATCAAGGACGTCGTTCCGGGGTACCCAACATCTTTCCTCTGGTCCATACCCCTCCCAATCTATGAGATATTCTATCTGACCACCTCGACGTCGGGAGGCCAAAATCTCATTAATCAAATAGATGGGCTCTGGTTCAATAGGTGGTATCGGGGGGTTATCCTCAGGGACCGGTTCTGTGGCTGAGTGGGGTACAGGTGGGTGGTGAGGTTTCAGGAGGGAGACGTGAAACGTGGGATGGATCCGATGTTCTGGAGGTAGGCGAAGTTGATAAGTGACTGGGTTTACTTGTCTTACGATGGGGAACGGTCCGATGTATCTGGGGTTGAGTTTGCGGCAAGGTTGGCGTAGACGGGTGTCTTTAGTGGAGAGCCAGACTAACTGTCCGGGTTGGTACTCAGGAGTTTGACGGCGGTGAGCGTCTGCAAAATGTCGTTGGCGATTTACTGCTTGTTGAAGATGATGATGAGCTTGATTCCACACTCCCTCGCTCTCTTGAAACCACTTATTTACTGCTGGTACTTCTGAGGGTTCGCCGGACCATGGAAACAGTGGGGGTTGGTACCCTAGCACACACTGGAAAGGAGTCAGTTGAGTGGATGACTGTCTGAGGGAGTTTTGTGCGTACTCTGCCCAAATGAGGTAACGACTCCAGATGTTTTGGTTGGAGTGGCAGAAGGTACGCAGGAATCGTCCTATATCTTGGATTTTACGTTCGGTTTGGCCATTTGTTTGTGGATGGTATCCTGATGACAAGCTTACGGTCACGTTCATGAGGGTGAAAAAGGCTCGCCAAACTCGGGAGATAAATTGGGGTCCCCTGTCAGATACGATGTCCTCTGGGATGCCGTAGTTCCGGAAGACGTGCTCCATCAGAAGTTCAGCCGTGACAAAAGCCGTGGGGAGCCCTTTCAGAGGAATCAGCCTGCATGCCTTGGAGAACCGATCAATGGCTACGAGGATACAGGTGTTACCGTCGGAGGCAGGCAGGTCCGTGACAAAATCCACTCCAATGTGGGACCAAGGCCTATGTGGAACTGGAAACGGGACGAGTTTACCCACAGGGAGATTTCGGGGAACCTTGGACATGGCACAGGGGATACAACCTTGGATGAATGTCGTGATGTCATGCTGCATATTGGGCCACCAGTACTTGAGTTGGAGAGTAGTGAGCGTTTTGGTTATTCCGGGATGACCAGTGCCTACGGAGGAGTGAGCTGAAGCAATGAGAGAGTTTCGGAAGTCCTCTGGGACGTAAATCTTCTCGGGGGGACACCCTGGGATTCGAGGTTGTTGTCGTGATAGTTCCAATAACTGCTCGTTGATCTCCCACTGGATGGGATTGACAAACAACTTTTGTGGCAAAATGGTCTCGGGTTCCTCCTTAGGGATTTCTGGGGCATGGATGCGAGAGAGAGCATCCGCTCTAGTATTCTTGGAGCCTGGACGATAAGAAATCTTGAAATGGAACCGGGTGAAGAACAATGCCCATCGCGCCTGACGTGGGTTCAGTCTTTTCGCATCTCTTAAATACTGGAGGTTCTTATGGTCCGTAAGTACCAAGAATGGATGTTTCGCCCCCTCTAACCAATGCCTCCATTCTTCCAAGGCAAGTTTCACAGCTAACAGCTCTCGGTTCCCAATGTCGTAGTTGATTTCTGCTGTGGATAATTTCTTGGAAAAGAATGCGCAAGGTACGGTCTTGGAGGATGAGCCTGAATACTGGGACAGAATCCCTCCTACCCCGGTAGTGGAGGCATCTACTTCCACCACAAATACCTTCTCTGGATCTGGATGGTGGAGCAAAGGTGCAGTGGTGAAAGCGGCCTTGAGGGAGTTAAAGCCATGCTCAGCTTCTGGGGTCCAGAGCAACACTTTGGGTTTCCCCTTTAACAGGGAGGTAAGAGGAGCTGTCAGGAAACTGTACTGGTGTATGAACCGTCGGTAAAAATTAGCAAAGCCAAGGAACCTCTGGAGCTCTTTCACCGACTGTGGGGTTGGCCAGGACATGATGGCCTCCGTCTTCCGTTTGTCCATCTCCACACCTCTTTCGCTGAGTTGGTATCCCAAGAATTCGACATCGGTCTGGTGAAACGTGCACTTCTCTGCCTTTAGGAAGAGGGTGAATTCCCTGAGTCGTTGGAGTACCAGGGCCACATGATGTTCAATAGGGTTCTTGGAATAAATCAGAATATCATCAATATACACCAACACAAATTTCCCCAGGTAGTCTCGGAGTACCTCGTCCATGAAGCTCTGGAACACGGAAGGAGCGTTTACTAACCCATACGGCATGACCAAGTACTCATAGTGCCCTGCAGGCGTGATGAAAGCGGTTTTCCACTCATCCCCTTCTTTAATTCTGATCAGATTGTAGGCACTTCTCAGATCCAACTTGGTGAAGATCCTGGCTTCTCGGAGCTGTTCGAGGGCTGTTGGGATGAGAGGCAGCGGGTAACTGAACTTGACGGTGATTCGATTCAGGGCTCTGTAATCGATGCAAGGTCTTAATCCTCCATCCTTCTTGGCGACAAAAAAGAAACTAGCGGCAGCAGGGGATGTAGAGGGACGAATGTACCCCTGTTGTAATGCTTCCTCGATGTACTTCCGCATAGATTCTTGTTCAGGGATGGAGAGTGAATAAATCTTACCCTTGGGAATCGAGGCATCGGGGACCAGGTCAATGGCACAATCCCAGGGTCTATGAGGTGGCAGGTTGGAGGCAGTAACCGGGTTGAATATATCAGAGAACGAGGAATAGCAAGAGGGAATGTTTGTAGACAGATTCTCCGTGGGGCTCTCGATGGAGGTGGAACTCACAGTGAGCATTTTCTCGGGTTCTGCAGCTGGTGGAGCAGAATGTGCGCATTGCTTAAGCGGACAATGACACCCCCAACTGGTTATCTCACCGGACTGCCAGTTTATGGTGGGTTGGTGACGAATTAACCACGGACGGCCGAGAATGATGTCTGCTTGGCTGTTCTTAAGAATGAAAGGTTCGAACATTTCGTGGTGAAGATTTTCAATACACAGTTGGATGGGTGTGATTTGCGAAGTAACATACCCCTTGTTAATGGGTTCGCCGGTCACTGCATGAATGGAGTATGGCTTTGGGATGTCGACCTTCCTGAGGTTAAGTTTCTTGCAGAGTTGCCCTGATATGAAGTTCCCCGCTGATCCGGAATCGACAATGGCTGCTACAGATACATGGAAAGTTCGAATTTTCAGGATTACTGGAATTGTGAGTGGTGTCGATACGGCGTGGTGAGCCAGAACGGAGCTTACCGTCATCTGAGGTGGTCGAATGGGGCATGCAAGTCGAAAATGACCCTTCACACCACAGTACAGACATAACTTCATTTCTCTGCGACGAGAGCGTTCAGCCTGGGTGAGCCGGTGAGTATCAACTTGCATTTCTTCGGGGGCTTTTTCAGACTCACGATTCGTGAGGACATGAGGGGATGTGGCGTGAGAAACTCGAGTATCTCGATAGCAGCTCTGGGAACGTTGATGAATACGGAGAGTTTGCTGTATGAATTTTTCGAGCCCCAGGTTGTCATCGTAGATCGCCATTTGGAGACGAAGTGCTGGATTGAGACCGCCGCGATAAACTGCCAGGAGAGCCTTTTCGTTCCAACCACTCACTGAAGCTAGAGTGCGGAATTCAATGGAATACTCTGAAACGGATCTCTTATCCTGTCGAAGATGCATTAGCTTGTCACTGATGGTGGAATCACTGACTGGTTGGCCGAAAACCTCCTTGAAATGGTGAATGAAATTCTGTAGTGACCTGGTAACCTCAGTCTCTTGTACCCACAGCGCTTCAGCCCATCTCAATGCTGTTCCAGATAACTGCTGAATGATGAAAGAGATTCGTGAACGGTCTGTGGGAAACAGATGAGGCTGCTGTTCGAAGGTGAGCGAACACTGCAACAGGAAGCCATTGCAATCTTCCGCCCGACCGGAGAAGGGCGCTGGTCGGGGCGTGGGGCTAGCAATGCATACCATCGTGGAAGTGAGGTTCGCGGAAGTGGGGTTGGGCTGTGGAAGCAAACTCGCCGCATCGGTTACTGGTTGCCCTGGAATGGCTGCGGTTGGCGGTTGTGTTGGATCCATAGCGGTAGTTGGTCAAGCCTTCTGTCAGGATACAGGCAAGGAGACAGAGGTAAGTGAATCCAAACACAGCTTTATTAAATGTGACACAAGTGCAAGGGTGAGTATTCTCAGAGTGCAGGTGCAGATACGAGGTGGATCACTACGTGCGGGGCAGAGTACAGGTGAGCAGATCCTCTTCAGGTTACTTTATGTCAAGCGATTGCAGATCTTTCATCCGTGTCTTTTCTATTTCAGATGTCGTCGTGGGAGAGATAACTCAGCGTGAACACCAGGACTCAGGAAGATCCATGATATAAGGGGACAGGAATCCAGACGGGGTTTCAGGAAGCAAGGACTCGAACAGGATATCTGGAGGCAGTGGAACAGGAATGCAGAGGTTAGTAATTTACAGGTGAGTATACTTTACTTGGCTGGAACTGGACTTCTTTAGAGGCTTAGCAGGACAACGGGAAATGGTCTGTTCCTGTTGGAGGCTTGACGGTGAGTGAGGCTGTGGTGAGTGTTTTTATGCAGGGGTTGATGAGGCTTACTGATTGTGAACAGGTGCAGGTGATTAGTATTCTGGGGAGAGTGATCGCTGTGTGGTGAAGGATGTGATGTCTGATTGGTTCCTGACACCAGTAGGCTACATTCATTTAAAATTAAACATTGCAGTTGGTGCTATGTGAAGCATCTGTCACACTGTGATGGTTATGTCGCTGTCAGTCGCCTGCTCCATATCCTATCCACCAATCACAGCGTTTCTCGGATGAAAACGCCCGCTCCATCACCCCACTATACAGTGCCGTGCGTGTATGTGCTTTCGGTAATCAGATTCAGAGTGAGACTAAAATGGACAGATTTCTTATTAAAAAAGCAAAACCTAATTTTTACTGTGTGGACTTGTGTGACTTTGATTTTTAATTTCCCACGAAGCTGATCGCGGTTACGTGTCAGTTAAACTTTTCATCTCCAATCCTGTCTGTATTTGTGAGAAGTGGCGCTGTCCTGAGTTGAAAGATAGCCTACTTTACGGCTTTATTATCAAGTAAATAGGTGTGTGTGTGTGTTCGTGTCGGCCACTGTCCATTTCCTAAGGTTCTGAAATGCAAACATTTTTTGACTACTTTTTTTTTATTTTATTTTTTTTTAAGGACGTGCGCCCATGAGCACCCATGGAGGAAAACATAAATCGGCGCCTATGGCGTGAATCATCATGAATCATCATGAATATTGATGTATTTTACACCTGAGAAAGACAAAGACCCTCCCATAATGGCCCTATCAGGTGCTATCAGGTCCTATCATTATGAGGAACCTTGCACAAAGAATGAGGAGAGATTTAAAAACGAGTGGCTTTTTGATTGTTTGGATTTATTTACAACACAACATAATACAAAGATACACAACAAAATAACAAAAAAGCACATTATTGAACATCCAGATCTAAAGACAGATACTTGAACAGTAACACATCTTTGTGCCATTCCTGAAACATAGTACATACCTGTCATTTCCAAGGTGTTTGATTTTTCATTTTACCATGTTCATGTACAGAGTCTCATGTGAATGTTGAAGTCAGCAGGACTCATCAGTGGCATCTTGTCACGAAACAACTGTGAACATGCTGATATCAAGAGAAACTATAGGGCTGCATGATTTTGGGAATACATTTTAGATTTGTCTGGTTAAAATTGCGATTTAATATGTACAAAAAATATACAGTATATATATAATGAACACCAGGTTTGTTGTGCCTTGTAGGCATATACTTGTAAGGCTGCATAAAATAATAATAACAATAGCCTATAGCAAGCGGCCTATAAATGGTTAAAAAGGAACACTTCAGTAGGCTACACTACACTAGAGAAATATATATGGATTATCATATGTTACTTCAAATGTTTCCATTCCTTATGAAGTTATGAAATGAGATTGGAGTAAAAACATGAAGCCTTTTGTTTGGCGCGTTTTTCCTTTTAAACGCACAGCGCGAATGAATCAAACTCAAAGCGCGTGCAGAGAACAATTACTGAAGCGATTGAGCCGCTTCAAACTATGAAACATTGTTTTTACTACATTATACATATCTATGTTTGAGCAGACATCCACTAACACAGTATTTAACAGTATTTGACAGTAAACACTTGTCTAAACATTCTATTATTCACCATATTCACGAGTTCACACTTACAAATAAGTCAGATAGAATAAATGGTTTGCATATTTGGCGTGCTGTCCGAGGAGAGGGCTCCGGGCTCGGTATTTGGCCCGAACCCAGAGTACTCACCCCATAACCCAGAGAATATTTGTTTTTGATATGATTTACATAATTTAAAAATAGAGACTTCAAGCTTTGTAAAGACATATGTCTCAAGTCTGTTTGACAAACATTCGCTGAGTTACAGGTCATTTTCTGTCAAGTCTCAGAATGAACTTCACATTGAGAGAGACGGCAGAACGCGCATCATGTTCATTTTCTTTATTTTACGAAAAACACAATATTTTGTTTTTATTATGAGTGTACACAAATAAAAGAAGACATTTAACAGTTTTTAAAACTTGCCTGTATGAATCGAAAAACGAAAATCGACTGAGTTATTTGAGTCTCTTTTGCACTGATAAGAAAAAAAGCTAGCTGGTCACACCGGCGCGACCGCCGACCCCAAAGGGTTAAACACCAGACCTGTTTCTACAGCTCTTTCCATCAGGCTTGTCAGATTCCTGTCGTGATCCTCCTCGTCAACTCCACAAACTGCAACATCATCTGCTATGCCGATTTCACCATGAAGACCTTCACGAATTTGGTCCATTTTGGCTTGGAAAAGGTCTTGGGACACACTGAGACCAAATGGTAAGCGTCTCCAGCAGTATCTGCCAAAAGGAGTGTGGAACGTGGTTAGAATTTGTGTCTCCTCTTCAAGATGTAACGATATATTGATGGTTCCAAAGCAGGGGATTACATCACCAGTGTATGATGTTAATTTAACATTGGATGCTGATTTTAGATGTTCCATGCTTTGTGGTGATGCACCATACATCTGTTTGAGTGTACGCAGTGGAAGCATATTTCCATGCCCCTGTATCTATTTTCAAGCGAAGCGTGTATCCATGTCCTTGCAAGAGAGGTGGTTTAATATTCAGAGTTGTATATGCCTCATCTCTGGGTGGTTTCACATGGCTGCTATGCATGCATTTTGCACTGATGGTGATGGAGTAAAAGTGTTGTTGGTATGTATACTCATCGTCTTTAGTGCTGTCTACAGTGCTAATGCTGGACTTGTCTTTGCGTTTGTGGTCTTTCCATGGGTGAGCGTGGCTTTGGTATCTGTTGCGTGTTCGTGACTTAATTCTTCTGCATTGGCTGGATAGCTGTCTCTCTCATCTGCTCTTTTTACAGCTCTTTACTCAGTGGCCTCTGTTACCGCACATAGAGCATATATCGTTGTATGCAGAGAACTGCCTTATCTTGTGGTTTGTGTTGCAGTTTTGACACATTCATCCTCTTGTTACAGCATGGACATTTTCAGTCTGTGACATACCAAGTTGTTGTATCTGTTCATTACCAGCTGCTAAGGCTTCGTACTTTCGCCCCTCTGCTAGTACTTCGGCAATGGGGTGACCTTTAGGTTTGAGGTATAGGTTGTTTCTTAAAGCATAAAAAAGAAGTACTGGCAATGATTAGTTCGACTAAACGTTCATTGAGCTCATCGTCAGTGAACTGGCATTTCATTGCTAAAATTTTGACTCTAGTCACAAAGTCATCGATGCTCTCATTTGACTTTTGTCTATATTGCATGAGATGGAGTCTGTGTAAATGTGGATTCTTAAGTTCACATTTACCTTTAGTTACCCTTCAAAGAAATTCCACAAGGTGTCAGGCTCTCTCTTATCTGCACTACTTGCATTGAGTCGTTTTAATCCTTCATCTCCAATTCCTCTGCATATTTTCCTAGCTTGTTTCCCTGCGTCTGTTATTTCTTCATCTTCCAGGTACAGATTCATTTTTTGTTTAAATAAAGACATTGCTTCACTCAGATCGGGGTCAGACCATTTCATCATTGGTAGATGCGCTGCCATTTTAGCGCATTTATCTTGTACTCACGTTAAAACTAGTCGTTCTTTTTATGAGCAATTATCACGCAGACCAATGCTCTTTTACGATCCCACGCATGTACAAGAGAGCGCGTCACTGGTCATGAACCAAATTCCGGGAGATTTTAACTTATTTGCAGGCATCAGAGAGCCGCTATCAATATGCAGGAGACACCCGGAACTTCTGGGAGACTTAGGATATCTGAATATACATACACAGTCTGATATCCTTGACTTTGAAACCTTTATTTAGAAAAAAAAACTTATTTCAAAACAGATTTATAACTCTTCTTATTCATTTAAACAAAATATTTTTAATCAACGTTTCATTTCAAATGAAAGTCTTGACAAGAAATTTGCAGATTGTTTAAATGTTTTGCTCTTGCTTTCCTTTAAATGAGAGTATAGTTCCTGATATAATATCACTTACAGGAAACTGCTGTTTTTGCCGAAACTGGTCTGGTTTTACCGGTTGTGTGACAGTAAATTCTTCTAATGTTTTGTCTTTCTGTTCGCAGGAGTGATGAGATAGTTAGCAGATTGTCATCACTCAATGGCTGGTTGTCTAAGTGGTGTCTGCAAAATAATATAAAATTCATAGACAATTGGAAAAGTTTTTGGGGCAGACCTGACCTATTGAAAAGAGATGGTATTCATCCCTCCTGGGATGGTGCTGTTCTTCTCTCTAGTAATATGGCACATAGTCTTAGAGCTAAAACCTGACAATCTGGGGCTCGGGTCAGGAAGCAGGCAAACTGGATAAACCGACCGTCTGCCAACTGTCTCACGTCTCCAAGGTCAGATAAATCCATCACATATAGGCTCTTTCACCTAGATATCATCATATAGAGACTGTGTCTGTTCCCCGAATTAGGAAACACAAAAAACTTCCAAACCCATCTAAGAGTAAAAATGTAATTGATGTTCAACAAATAAAAAACAGAAATAATACAAATGAACAAATGATAAAGCTTGGGTTACTGCATATTCGATCCCTTACTTCAAAAGCACTTATTGTTAATGATATGATTACAGACTATAACCTAGATGTGCTGTGTTTGACAGAAACCTGGCTAAAACCAAACAATTACATTACTTTAAATGAGTGCACCCTTCAAGATTACTGTTATAAACATGAACCTTGTCTGAAAGGCAAAGGGGGAGGTGTTGCTGTAATTTATTGTAATATTTTCATAATTACTAAGAAGTCTAGTTTCAAATATAATTCTTTTGAAGTGTTGGTGCTTAATGTCACAATATATAGTGCAAATGATAAACCACGTTTAAGATTTGTGCTGGCTACTGTATACAGGCCACCAGGGCACCATACAGACTTTATCAAAGAATTTGCTAACTTTCTATCAGAGTTAGTACTGGCTGCAGATAAAGTCCTAATTGTTGGTAATTTTAATATACATGTAGATAATGAAAAAGATGCATTGGGATTGGCATTTAAAGACATTCTTAACTCTATTAGAGTTAGACAACACGTGTCAGGACCTACTCATTGTCATAATCATACTCTAGATTTAATATTATCACATGGAATCAATGTTGATGCTGTTGAAATTCTGCAGCAGAGTGATAACATCTCAGATCATTATCTAGTCTTGTGTAAACTTCATTTAACCAAGGCTGCAAAGCCGACTCTGTGTTACAAATACACTCACCTAAAGGATTATTAGGAACACCATACTAATACTGTGTTTGACCCCCTTTCGCCTTCAGAACTGCCTTAATTCTACGTGGCATTGATTCAACAAGGTGCTGAAAGCATTCTTTAGAAATGTTGGCCCATATTGATAGGATAGCATCTTGCAGTTGATGGAGATTTGTGGGATGCACATCCAGGGCACGAAGCTCCCGTTCCACCACATCCCAAAGATGCTCTATTGGGTTGAGATCTGGTGACTGTGGGGGCCATTTTAGTACAGTGAACTCATTGTCATGTTCAAGAAACCAATTTGAAATGATTCGAGCTTTGTGACATGGTGCATTATCCTGCTGGAAGTAGCCATCAGAGGATGGGTACAAGGTGGCCATAAAGGGATGGACATGGTCAGAAACAATGCTCAGGTAGGTCGTGGCATTTAAACAATGCCCAATTGGCACTAAGGGGCCTAAAGTGTGCCAAGAAAACATTCCCCACACCATTACACCACCACCACCACCAGCCTGCACAGTGGTAACAAGGCATGATGGATCCATGTTCTCATTCTGTTTACGCCAGATTCTGACTCTACCATCTGAATGTCTCAACAGAAATCGAGACTCATCAGACCAGGCAACATTTTTCCAGTCTTCAACTGTCCAATTTTAGTGAGCTCTTGCAAATTGTAGCCTCTTTTTCCTATTTGTAGTGGAGATGAGTGGTACCCGGTGGGGTCTTCTGCTGTTGTAGCCCATCCGCCTCAAGGTTGTGCGTGTTGTGGCTTCACAAATGCTTTGCTGCATACCTCGATTGTAACGAGTGGTTATTTCAGTCAAAGTTGCTCTTCTATCAGCTTGAATCAGTCGGCCCATTCTCCTTTGACCTCTAGCATCAACAAGGCATTTTCGCCCACAGGACTGCCGCATACTGGATGTTTTTCCCTTTTCACACCATTCTTTGTAAACCCTAGAAATGGTTGTGCGTGAAAATCCCAGTAACTGAGCAGATTGTGAAATACTCAGACCGGCCCGTCTGGCACCAACAGCCATGCCACGCTCAAAATTGCTTAAATCACCTTTCTTTCCCATTCTGACATTCAGTTTGGAGTTCAGGAGATTGTCTTGACCAGGACCACACCCCTAAATGCATTGAAGCAACTGCCAGGTGATTGGTTGATTAGATAATTGCATTAATGAGAAATTGAACAGGTGTTCCTAATAATCCTTTAGGTGAGTGTATGTTAGACCTATCACTTCTGCCACTAAAAATTGCTTTATTAATAATCTTCCTGATCAGTTTCATCATCTCAGCATCCCAGATAGCTTAGCAGAACTCGATATTGCGACAGAAACTTCTAACTATCACTTTTCCAGCACTTTAGACACAATTGCTCCGTTGCGCTTAAAGATCAAACAAAATAGTCCTACGCCGTGGTACAATGAGCACACTCAGGCCCTTAAGAGAGCAGCCAGAAAAATGGAGCGAAACTGGAAGAAAACAAAACTAGAGGTATTTCGCATTTCGTAGAAGGAGAGCTCGATTGCATACAGAGAGGCCTTACAAACTGCTAGATCTGCTTATTTTTCAACCCTATTAGAAGAAAATAAACAAAACCCTAGGTATTTATTCAAAACAGTTGCTAAACTGACGAAAAATAAAGTTTCAAGCCCAGAAGTTTGCAAGCAGCAGAACAGTAATGACTTTATGATCTTCTTCACTTATAAGATTGATGATATCAGGAAAAAAATTATAACTATGCAACCGTCTACTACAGTATCGTATCAGACAGTGCATTGTAGTCTCACTGACGAAAAATTCGATTCATTCATTGCTATAGGAGAGGAAGAATTTTCTAAACTAGTTGAATCATCTAAATCGACAACATGTATGTTAGACCCTATACCGACTAAACTATTGAAAGAGATGCTTCCAGAGGTCACAGATCCTCTTCTCAATATCATTAATTCATTTTTGTCACTAGGATATGTATCAAAAACTTTTAAGCTGGCTATGATTAAACCACTTGTTAAGAAACCGCAACTTGATCCTACAGAATTAATTACAGGCTGATCTCAAATCTACCTTTTCTGTCAAAGATACTAGAAAAGGCAGTATCCTCACAACTATGTTCCTTTTTAGAAAAAGAAATGGTATCTGCGAGGATTTTCAGTCAGGATTTAGACCGTATCATAGTACTGAGACAGCTCTAATCAGAGTCACAAATGATTTGCTCTTATCATCCGATCGTTGTTGTATCTCGCTATTGGTGTTACTCGATCTTAGTGCTGCATTTGATACTGTTGACCACAACATTCTTTTAAATAGACTCAAAAAATTATGTTGGCATTAGTGGAATTGCATTAGCATGGTTTGAATTATACTTATCTGACCGTTATCAGTTTGTAGCAGTAAATGAAGAGATGTCTTATCGATCAAAAGTTCAGTATGGCGTACCACTAGGCTCAGTAGTAGCACCGTTGCTGTTCACTCTGTACATGCTACCCTTAGGAGATATTATTAGGAAGCATGGCATTAGTTTTCACTGTTATGCTGATGATACTCAGCTCTATATTTCTTCAAGCCCTGACGAAACTTACCAATTCACCAAATTGAGGGAATGCATAGCTGATATAAAAAATTGGATGACTAGTAATTTCCTACTACTTAACTCTGAAAAAACAGAGATTCTAATTATTGGACAAAAAACTTCCTCACATAATAACCTAGAATACTGTCTAACACTTGATGGCTGCTCTGTCAAGTCCTCGTCGTCGGTTAGGAGCCTGGGTGTGCTCTTTGATAGCAGTCTATCATTTGAAAGTCATGTGAATAGTATCTGTAAAATCGAATTTTTCCATCTAAAAAATATATCTAAATTACGTAATATGCTCTCAATGACAAATGCAGAACAATTAGTTCATGTGTTCATGACAGAGTTCTTACCAGAACCAGGAAGTATGACCATATTAGCCCGGTTCTGTCAACACTGCATTGGCTCCCTATTAAACATTGTATACATTTTAAAATATTGCTGATTACTTACAAAGCACTAAATGGTTTAGCTCCCCAGTACTTGAGCGAGCTCTTAACGCATTATACTCCTTCACGTCTATTGTGATCTCAAAATTCTGGCCAGTTGATAATACCTAGAATATCGAAATCGACTGCTGGCGGTAGATCCCTTTCCTATTTAGCACCAAAACTTTGGAACAATCTTCCTAACATTGTCCGGGAAGCAGACACAGTCTGTCAGTTCAAATCTAGACTAAAAACACATCTCTTTGGCTTAGCATACACATAACACATTATAGACTTCTATAATTCAATGTTAGGCTGCATAGTTTGGATCAGCTGGAACCGGGAACACTTCCCTTAAATCCTGATGTACTTTGTACATCATAAGAAGGATGGCGTCTACGCTAATATTTGTCTCTCTGTTTATCCCGAGGTTTACCGCAGTCCGCCGGATCCAGGCCGTATCCGGATCTGATGAAGGAACTGCGCCTGGACACAATGACAACGCAGTCCTGAAGTGTCAACTTGTCTCTCCCTTGTGAAGGCCTCCTTCCCTTTACCTCTGTACTGATAAAACGTCGGGGTAATTACGATTCACGTGGCTACGTGGAAGTGATAAAAAATTCTCAGAGCCACCAGGCACTGTTTTATGCAAATGAGCGGCCGGATCGCATTAAAGAATTTTCTGTTAGAACGGTGTCGTGTTAGCGGCCCCTAAATTAATAACTAATGATCGTTGCGACGAAAGTGAATCAATCAAAACTAACTTTAGCTGGACAATAACTTTATTCTAGACCTGCTGTAAAGCCAAAACAATCTCTGTTACTTTAATCTCCTATTATCACTGTAAAGCTGCTTTGAAACAGTTCATATTGTTAAAAGCGCTATATAAATGAAGGTGACTCCTGTTTTGTCTTGTCTGTTTGCCTTGTTTCATGTGCTTTCATGTCTTGTCTTGTGCCATGTTGTCATGTTTTGTGTGAACACATGGCTTATGAGTGTTCTCATTGGCTGCCCGTTCATGTCTCGTTTTGTGTGAGCACGTGACTTGTGATTTGTTTTACTGGCCATGTGCTTGTGTTCAAGTCATATTTGGTGTGAGCACATGGCTTGTCATGAATGTTTCCTTGTGCCATGTGCTCTCCTTGTCGATTGTCTAGTCCCTCCCATCTTGTTACCTGATTATTGATTCATTTGCCCCACCTGTCCTCCCTTGTTACCTCCTTGGTTTGCTCCTGCTGTGTGCTTCAGTCTAGTCAAGAATTCTTTTTCAGGTCTTTTTTTCCCTCTCGGGGTAGTTTTTGTTATATTTTGTTTTATTTTTATTAATAAAAAATCCTATTCTTCTGCGTTCTAATCCTCGCCTCATCTCCTCTACCCTAAATTTGATTTTTAACTTGATTGCTTAACTTTCTTAATATCTTACTACTACACATTATATCAAATTTCCAATTGTATCTCATTTTAGCACACTCATTAAGATTGTCATCTCGACATTCTTCCCAAAACTTGTGTTTTAATGCGAACTTAATAAAACTTTTTTCTTTACTGAATACTTTTCACTTTCTAAAGTTACTTCAAATTTTTATTGAATTCATTATACCATTTTAAACTAGGAATCGTATTTCTTAACTTCTGCAAAGTTTCATATAGTGTATATTTTTCTCTTTGCAATCTTAACTAAAAAATGTCTTTCATTTACGTTTTTTAACTTTCTCTGTGATCCATTTGGTTCTAAATCAATTGTTTTTTTCTTTTAGATTCTCCATATTAATCTCTTTGTCTATCACAAAGTGTGCATCCATTTTGTAGTCAGGATCTATGTTTTAGGGTATGTCTCACCTTTTTCCTCAGTGTCTTGATTTATTATAATCAAATTCTTATTAAATTTCACTACAACCCAGAATACCACCATGACTACTGCTGTTTATCAATGTTACCACAACAATTGGCTTAAACAAGCCTTTCTTTTGTCATTGTGTTATTCTGGAACATTTCTGTTAGCTCAACATCTCAATTCAGACTTTATCTCCTAAAAGATATAACAAAGTTGAGTTGTCTGTAAGACATCTCTTAGTCATTAATCATTCGGGACCTCCTTCTTAAACACTCTTCGGTATTTGCTTCTTAAGATTCCAAGTTCTTAAGATTCTGTAAGACTGGAAAACTAGTTGAGGAACGGTGTTGGGGAAATTACTTTTAAAAAGTAGTGTTTGCTCGTTACTTTTTAAAAAAAAGTAATCCGTTACTTTACCCCCTTTGGAAAGTAACTTTTTACATTACTCGTTACTTTTACGTTACTTTTATGTTGCTTGACTTTGGGCAGAACCCAATATCTGTTCCTAAATGTGTAGGCCTACATAAAGTTATACTATGGAGGACATAACAGGTATTTCTTTTGTGCTCTTTATTATAAAAAATAATATCAATAGGCTCCTTAGGAACAACATGGTAAGCTCAAAATGGGTCATATGTCTCAAAATAAAACATGCATGCCTCATCTAAATCCAACAGACAAAATAATAACTTAAAAATGGCTTGATGTCAATGGCTTGTGTAAATAAAATAAAATGGCATGTACAGCTTAGAGGCAAAGACATTTTAGTCAAAATAAAATCAAGCACAACTTAAAGCATGACTAGCCTCAGAATTAAAAAGGCTATGTTAACTGAATATACTGGCCCTTCTTCACAGTATGATGGCAGATAGAAAAGAGGATATTAGGCATAGGCTTGAGTTGTCTATAGCATGGGTGGCAGCTATTTCACATCAGCACAAAATGGGTGATTATACCCCATCAGGAGCAGTCTTTCAGAACGTTTATCTGAAAGTCTGTTTCTTCTGGGGGTAAGCACAAAACCTCCCAGGCTGAACAGCCTTTCCACAGGTACACTGGATGGTGTGGCAGTGTTGTATTTCATGAACACAGCTTTCACTCGGGGGAAACGGTTGAGAACTTCTAACTCTGAGCCTGATCTCATGTACTCAAGTACCTCTGAGTCAGCACTAAAGGCCATTGCGTCTTCCTCCTCCTCATCAAAAGAAAAAAAGTCCTTCTCATTGGCGCTGCTGTGTGCGGCAACTTCTCTGTTTTTATTCTCAGCCGGCTCTGCATCATGGGGTAGAGTGCGACACTCCGCGATGAGCAGTGCACACGCCGCTTCTGTCCACTCCGCTCCCCCGATCCACCGAACTTTAAATTTCGGCAACGTCAAGGCAGCCAACCCTGCTCTCCAACACCGGTGCGAATCGCGTCTTGATAGCCTAGGACAAAATGATACTTACTATTGATTAACTTTACTTCTTATTTATTAAATATAGGCAATTAGTTGATAAAACATTGATTAAAATTAAGATACAATTAATACAAAACTAAATTCACTTTACTTATTTATTAAATCCAGGCAATTGGTTGGTAAAACATTGACTAAAATGAAGATACAATTAATACAAAACGAAATTCACTTTACTTCTTATTTATTAAATCCAGGCAATTGGTTGATAAAAACATTGACTAAAATTAAGATACAATTAATACAAAACGAAATTCACTTTAAAGAAAGGCTTTCTACAAAAACAAACTTAATTAAGTGGTCAAAATCATGTCTGCCCACTCCATTTGTCTCCCGATATTTTGCACAAAATTATGATCTTACTCATGCTTTTCACTTTCTATATAATCAACATAGATGAAATAAATTTTTTATTTATTTTATTTAAACATAAATATGAAACTAAATCGTTTTCTTTAATGATTAGGATACAACACGTAGGCCTGTTAACTACTAACTTTCAGATAGTCTATTAATAATTGGCTTACCTGTACAATTACATCCGGTAGGTCTGCTGTCATCCTTGACAGTCCATTTTGGAGTGCGAGTGTCCCTGACACCAGGGTCTCCAGGGTTGGTAGAAGACTACCATAGTAACAGTTATCTTCACCTTGCAAGATATCCAGTGCTACTGTCAGCGGTTTCAAAACATTGCAGTATTCCTTTAGGAATAGATGTTCGCGCTCTGTCGGGCCTCTGATGTCCAGTCTAGTACAAAGCGTATTCAAATCTTGGGCCGGGATGTCACTGATACGGGACAAGGGACTTCCATCGTGGAAGGAATTCCACCTTGTTGATGTAGGCACGATTATTTTTTTTCCCACAGATTTCATCGACAATCTTAGAGGCCATGGTAGAACAGCTTGCCTTTGTCCAAAGAGCAGCACACTTTCGCCGTTGCACTCCTGTACACAGATTTTGAGTCATTTTTGTTGGATGACAGCCATTTGTCGATGTCATTGCACGAGATCAAATTGAGCGTATGCGAAGCACACCTAAAATGCGGGGGAAGAGAAAACTGTCCTTCTGTGGTCCCAAGCAACTCTTCCAGATCTGTTAGAAAGTATGGAAATCTGTTCCATTTCAAAGCCTATAACATCATATGTATGTCTGCCCTTTATTCTTTTGCATGCGATGGCAGCTTTCTCACGATTCAAGTTGCGTGGATTTATCCAGTGCACAGTGATTCCCAGAAAGCTTCTGTTATGGCTACTCCATATATCCGCAGTGGTTGACACATACTGCAAACTCTCAAACGATTTCTTTAATTCAATCTCCATTTTTAGATAACATTCGTTCAGATAGCCCGTGAAAGTTCTACGATCTGACCATGGGCGCCTGTCTCCTGTTATGGGTGTTTTGCTAAGTATCTTTCTGAAAGTGGGAGATTCGACAGTATTGATGGGCAACATTTCATCAACGATGAACGAAGCGACAAGTTTGTCCAACTCTGAGCTGAGGAGGCGGTGTCGCTGTCAAATCTATCCATGGGAAGAGTAACGTTGCGCCGAATTGAAAAAGGAACTACGTTTCATTACCAAATTTTCAGTAGTAGTGCGTTACACTACTATTTACCCAAAAAAGTAGTTACGTTACTGTAACAACACACAACACTGTTGAGGAATGATCACTCCTCGAGTGGACAAAGGACCCTGCTGAAAATTACCATTTGAACTCAGTCTCATGCACCATTCAAGACGTAAGTCTCACCCCAGAATCATTCTAATTGAATCCCCATCCTGGTGGTGAAAATGAAGTTTTAGCTGCTTATTTGGGGTTGGACTCAGCATATCATCATTTCCCCGGGGATCTTGAGCGACAAGCTTCATGTTAGCATGTTTTCCTTTCAAATGCTTGGTGAGGTTGGCAGTTGAGTTACCATTTGAACTCACTCTCATGCACCATTCGAGACGCAAGTCTCACCCCAGAATCATTCTAATCTAATCCCCATTGTCCCCCCACTTCTTTTCCCTCATGTTGAAATCATCTGAAATTCATCCAAAATATATATGGTTTTAATGTGAACAATTATCATGCAGTTTTATACATGTTTAGTATCATTTGAAATGTCTCAGTGCGACTGGTACAAATGTCTCATTCCCAAAGAAGTAAACCAAAAGGTAATAAAGTTCTTAATAGTTTAGAAATATCTTGCACCCAGAAGCATGTCTTACAGACAAATGGTCAGAAGGTGTTAACTCAATGCAAATTTCCACTGCTAAGCAAATGGTTCAATGTAAATCAACTTCTGCCCCAGTAAGTCTGGGACAGTGTTTAAGTTGAATTCCCACTGTGAACTCATGTTTACATTTGAAATGAGTTCTGGCTATATAATGGAATGCAGCAAAAAGATCAGGGCCTTTTCTGTACCTCAGATCAGCCCGTGAGGCTGAGAGTTGCCAAAACTCTCAGCTTCATGTATTTCTTAAATGTCAGGTTAACATTTCTCCTCTTTATTCAAGAGCATTTGACGTTTTGTATTGATTATCTTTGAACTGATTATGAAATTGGTTTGATACATTTAACTGACATAATAAATTGTTACATTTGATTATTCTAACTGACTTCAACATTATTTTAGAGTTAAAATGAATAGTCAAACATTCGCTAACATTTAATGATGCACGGATATCATTAAAACCTTTTTCATTTATGGAGTCAGATGAAATAACGAGTTAATACATATGAGAAAATGTATTCAATTTAACCAAAAATACTTTGGATTCTTCCGTGCTGGTCGGATGCCGGACTTCGGGCCGATCGAGAGCGAGTTTACAATTCCAAGTTCTTAAATTCTTAAGATGTTCTTAAGTTCTTAAGTTCTTAAGATTCCAAGTTTTTGTTTTAGGTGTTAGAAGATTTTTCTCTTTAAATTAGACTTTATTCCCCTTCTAAGAATGTACTAACACATATTCACCTTCTGTCAAGGTTTTTTTTATTTTGTATACTTACGGTGTTAAATATCCAAGCCATGGCCAACAAATTTACATTATTTGTTTACAGCCTCTTTTATTTACTCTGCCATGTCCAGTCTTATTCCTTATTTAGCTTTGTATCAAATATGACACGTTATTGAACACACTTATTCTGGTTCAACTTCTCTTATTTTTTTTATTTTTTTATCTTTGCTCCATCCAGAGACATGCTATCAGTAGTTTTATTACCCCATAACTCTGCATTCTTGCTGTCTCACACACACGTGCAGGTTAGAATGAGTTTGTTTCAGTTTCATTCTAGGATCTTTAACGCAGTAATCACAAATAGGTAAAAGACCTATCTCTTTATATCGTTTCACTCTTTTTAAATAAAAGGGCATGTTAGAAGTAATTTATACTCTCTCTCTCTTTTTCTTGGTCTTTGATCAGTTATTCTACTCTGTTGGTAAGAGACCTTGTCTTTTTCATTAACCCTCTGGGGTTCTGAGGTGTTTTCTGGGATCTGAAGGTGTTCTAACATGCTCTGACATTTGTGCTTGTTTCTGTTACTTGTGACATTTTCATGACTAAAATCTGATTACACTGTATTCAGCACAAAATCTGCAACAATAATATGTGAGCAGCATGTATGTGTCAGAAACCAATCAGAGTCCACATCTCACACAACGATCACTCTCTCCTGAGTTCTAATCACCTGCACCTGTTCCCAATCAGCAACCAGCTCCATAAAAACACCCAGTTCACATTCAATCTTTGTCAAGTCTCCAACAGGAACAGACGCCTTACCACTGTTTCACAAAGTCTCTGATACAACCTGTCCTCGTTGCGTAACGTATACTCACCTGAATTATACTAACCTCTGTGTCCTTGTTCTGATGTTCCTAGAAGCTTCAACTGTATCCGGGTCTCCTGAGTCCTTGTATTCCTCCTGAGTTCCACTCTTATTGCAATGTTCACTTGCGTTGGAACAACAAGCCCAACTATATCCCACCGAGCGATCGAAAGTCGCTTTCATTATCCAACAATTATCCGGAGCAGCTTTGAGATGGGCTGAGGCATTGTGGATGCAGGAATCCACTGTGATGACATCTGTTCAGGAATTTGTAAAACACTTCAAAGAAGTTTTCGGACGTCCAACTGAAGATTCCTCTGTCGGTGATCAATTGCTGCAGTTGCGTCAAGGAAAGAAGACAGTGTCTGAGTATTCTTTAGAATTTCGCACTCTAGCCTCCAACAGTGGGTGGAATGAAAGGGCGCTCATCTCTGTTTATCGCCGTGGATTGAATCCTGCCCTGCGTCTTCAATTGGCGATTTATGATGACACCCTGGGAATAGAGAAATTCATCCAGCAGGCTATTCGTGTGCAGCAAAGATCTCAGAACTGTTATCAAGATACTATGCTATGTCACTCTTCTTCTCCTCAAGTTGTCATGGGTTCTGCGTCAGAAGATCAATCTGAGAAGATGCAAGTCGACACTTTCCGACTTTCCCAGGCAGAACGCACTCGAAGAAAAGAGTTGAAATTATGCATGTATTGTGGGGCCAAGGGTCATTTTAGACTCATCTGTCCCATTCGACCAGGTCGGCTGACGGTAAGCTCCGTTCAAGACAACTCCATTATATCAACACCCCTTACGATTCCTGTAATCCTGAAATCTCGAAATATCTATGTATCTGTAACAGCTATCATCGACTCTGGGTCAGCAGGGAACTTCATTTCAGGACATTTCTGTAAAGAACTCAACCTCCGGAAGATTGACACTCCCAAGCCCTACTCCATCTACGCCGTAACAGGTGAGCTGATTAACAAAGGACATGTCACATCCCAGATAACACCCATCCAGTTATGAATTGAAAACGTACACCATGAAGTGTTCGAACCTTTTGTTCTACAGAATAGTCAAACAGACATAATCCTAGGTCGCCCATGGTTAATTCGTCATCAACCCACCATAAATTGGCAGTCTGGTGAGATCACTAGATGGGGTTGTCAGTGCCCACTTAATGAAATTCCACATCCTAGCTCTCCCTGTGCTCAACCACCCGAAGTTCTAAAAGTGAATTCCACATCCATCGAAAGTCCCACGGAAAACCTATCCACGAGTATTCCCTCCTGTTACTCCTCGTTCTCTGACATTTTCAATCCAGTTACTGCCTCCAACTTACCTCCCCATCGGCCATGGGACTGTGCCATTGATCTGAAACCCGGAGCATCCATTCCCAAGGGTCGAATTTATTCCCTGTCAATTCCCGAACAAGATTCCATGCAAAAGTACATTGAGGAAGCCTTGGAACAAGGTTACATCCGTCCTTCCACATCACCTGCTGCGGCTAGTTTCTTTTTTGTTCCCAAGAAAGACGGGGGTTTAAGACCATGCATTGACTACAGAGCCCTAAACCAGATCACCGTGAAATTCAGTTATCCACTGCCCCTCATCCCATCAGCTCTGGAACAGCTCAGGGAAGCTAAAATTTTCACCAAGTTGGATTTAAGGAGTGCATACAATCTGGTCCGAATCAGGAAAGGGGATGAGTGGAAGATGGCTTTCATAACTCCTGCAGGGCATTATGAATATCTGGTGATGCCGTATGGATTGGTAAATGCCCCTTCCGTCTTCCAGAGCTTCATGGATGAGGTACTCCGGGATTTCTTGGGAAAGTTCGTGTTGGTATATATCGACGATATTCTTATTTTTTCCAAAGACCTAGTTGAACATCGACATCATGTATCTCAGGTACTCCAAAGACTCCGAGAATTCACTCTGTTCCTAAAAGCTGAGAAGTGCTCTTTCCATCAAACCAGTGTCGAGTTCCTGGGATATCACCTCAGTGAGAATGGAGTGGAAATGAATAATCGGAAGACGGAGACCATCCTGTCCTGGCCTACTCCTCAGTCAGTTAAGGAACTTCAG
The DNA here is from genome assembly GCA_030770095.1 of Gila robusta. Lineage (NCBI taxonomy): Eukaryota > Metazoa > Chordata > Actinopteri > Cypriniformes > Leuciscidae > Gila > Gila robusta. The sequence goes on from JAVALU010001511.1 coordinate 200,595, forward strand.
AGATTCCTCGGTTTCGCAAATTTCTACCGACGATTTATACATCAATACAGCCTTTTGACAGCTCCCCTGACCTCCCTGCAAAAAGGAAAACCCAAGACACTTCTTTGGACCCCAGAAGCAGACAGAGCTTTTGAATCACTCAAGGCCGCATTCACCGTTGCACCATTACTCCATCACCCAGATCCGGAAAAGGTATTTGTGGTAGAAGTGGACGCCTCCACTACAGGAGTAGGAGCGATTCTTTCCCAGTACTCTGATGATTCCTCCAAAACCATACCCTGTGCGTTCTTTTCTAGAAAGCTATCAACTGCAGAAAGCGATTACGACATTGGAAACCGGGAACTTTTGGCTGTGAAACTTGCCTTGGAAGAATGGAGGCATTGGCTAGAGGGGGCCAAACATCCGTTTCTAGTACTCACCGATCACAAGAACCTTCAGTATTTAAGAGATGCTAAGAGACTGAATCCACGTCAGGCTAGATGGGCACTGTTCTTCACTCGTTTTCATTTCACAATCTCATATCGACCAGGATCAAAGAACACTAGAACAGATGCTCTTTCCCGTATCCATGCCCCAGAAAGTCCAGTTGAAGAACCCGAAACCATCTTACCTGAAAGGTTATTTGTCAACCCAATCCATTGGGAAATCAATGAACAACTGCTAGAAAGGTCACGACAACAACCCAGAGTCCCAGGATGTCCCCTCGGCAAGATTTATGTGCCTGAAGATTTTCGTAACTCCTTGATTTCATCGGCTCATTCCTCGGTGGGCACAGGCCATCCCGGAATAAACAAAACTACGTCCACTCTCCAACTCGGGGAGAGTGGACGTAGGGGGTGGTGATGGCGCAGTGGATAAGACACATGCCTTTGGTGTGAGAGACCCGGGTTCGAATCCACTGTGAGACACCAATGTGTCCCTGAGCAAGACACTTAACCCCTAGTTGCTCCAGAGGCGTGCGACCTCTGAAATATAGCAATTGTAAGTCACTTTGGATAAAAGCGTCAGCTAAATGAATATATAAAATATATATAACTCACGTATTGGTGGCCCAACATGCAGCAAGACATAACCACGTTTATCCAAGGATGTATTCCCTGTGCCATGTCCAAAGTTCCACGACAGCTGCCAGTGGGTAAACTGATGCCCCTTCCTGTCCCACATAGACCTTGGTCACACATTGGGGTAGATTTCGTTACAGATCTTCCTGTCTCAGAAGGTAACACTTGCATCCTCGTAGCCATTGATCGGTTCTCCAAGGCGTGTAAGTTGATCCCCCTGAAGAGTCTTCCCACAGCCTTTGTCACGGCAGAATTATTAATGGAACATGTTTTTCGAAATTTCGGTATCCCAGAGGACATTGTGTCCGACAGAGGGCCTCAATTCATCTCCCGGGTTTGGCGAGCATTCTTCTCTATGATGAATGTGACTGTAAGTCTCTCATCAGGGTACCATCCGCAAACCAACGGCCAAACCGAACGAAAAATCCAAGATGTTGGACGGTTCCTGCGTTCGTTCTGCCACTCCAACCAGAACATCTGGAGTCGGTATTTGATTTGGGCAGAATACGCACAAAATTCCCTCAGACAGGCATCTACAAAGTTAACTCCGTTCCAATGTTTGTTGGGTTACCAACCTCCTTTGTTTCCTTGGTCCGGTGAGCCCTCCGAGGTGCCAGCGGTAGATAAATGGTTTAGAGAGAGTGAAAGGGTCTGGAATCAAACTCATCATCACCTTCAACAAACAATAAATCGCCAACGAAACTTCGCAGATGCCCGTCGCCGTCAGATACCTGAATACCAACCTGGACAACTGGTCTGGCTTTCTACAAGAGACATCCGTCTACGTTAACCTAGTCGTAAACTTAGTCCCAAGTACATCGGGCCATTCCCCATAGAAAGACAGATCAATCCAGTGACCTATAAGCTTCGTCTCCCGGCTCAGCAACGAATCCATTCCACGTTCCATGTCTCTCTCCTGAAACTGCATCATCCAGCGGTGTCTAGCGCAGCTACAGAACCAGCTCCGGAGGATACTCCCACGATACCTCCTATTGAACCAGAGTCCATCTAATCAATAAGAGAAATATTGGACTCCCGACGTCGAGGTGGCCAGCTCGAGTATTTGATAGATTGGGAGGGTTATGGACCAGAGGAGAGATGTTGGATACCCCGGAAGGACATCCTTGATCCTGATATGCTCCTTGAATTCCACACTCAACATCCAAGCAAACCTGCACCACGACCCAGAAGTAGACCCCCGCGACATCGGGGTCCAAGGTCCGCTGGCGCGGACTCTGGAGGGAGGGGTAGTGTCAGAAACCAATCAGAGTCCACATCTCACACCACACAACGATCACTCTCTCCTGAGTTCTAATCACCTGCACCTGTTCCCAATCAGCAACCAGCTCCATAAAAACACCCAGTTCACATTCAATCTTTGTCAAGTCTCCAACAGGAACAGACGCCTTACCACTGTTTCACGAAGTCTCTGATACAACCTGTCCTCGTCGCGTAACGTATACTCACCTGAATTATACTAACCTCTGTGTCCTTGTTCTGATGTTCCTAGAAGCTTCAACTGTATCCGGGTCTCCTGAGTCCTTGTATTCCTCCTGAGTTCCACTCGCTCTCGGCTGTATCTGAAAGAGAAAAGACAAATCATTACCGAACTGTGTTAGTTTATCATTAGATAAACTGAAGAGGATCTGCTCACCTGGAATCCTTCCCGCGCAGTAATCTTCACCGAATTCACCTCTGAACTTTGAATATTCTCGCCTTTGAACTTGATGCACTAAATAAAGCTTTATGTTGATTCACTTACCTCAGACTCCGAGCCTGTATGCTGACAGTATGTAAAAGTTTGTAGTTTTGAGATAATGACGTTTATGCGTGGTTTGAGAAAAAACAAAAACAAATTGTCACTGAAATAAGGTCCTGAAACCCATATTGATTAATTCTTCACAAGACTTTTGAAAATGGTATCACGTAACCTAGAATATTTGTTTCAAAACTATGTGAAACTCATCCTGCGTACTCATTCAGAAAAAACAATATATTGATTTAATATTTGTAAGACATGTTTTGTGTTAGAAAGCTCTATGTGAGGAGGCGTGAATCATCATGAATCATCATGAATATTGATGCATTTTACACCTGAGAAAGACAAAGACCCTCCCATAATGGCCCTATCAGGTGCTATCAGGTCCTATCATTATGAGGAACCTTGCACAAAGAATGAGGAGAGATTTAAAAAAGAATGGCTTTTAGATTGTTTGGATTTATTTACAACACAACATAATACAAAGATACACAACAAAAGAACAAAAAAGCACATTATTGAACATCCAGATCTAAAGACAGATACTTGAACAGTAACACAACTTTGTGCCATTCCTGAAACATAGTACATACCTGTCATTTCAAAGGTGTTTGATTTTTAATTTTACCATGTTCATGTACAGAGTCTCATGTGAATGTTGAAGTCAGCAGGACTCATCAGTGGCATCTGGTCCCTGTAAAAAAAAACCAAAAAAAAACAAACAACTGTGAACATGCTGATATCAAGAGAAACTATAGGGCTGCATGATTTTGGGAATACATTTTAGATTTGTCTGGTTAAAATTGCGATTTAAAATTTAAAAAAAAAAAAAATATATATATATATATATATAGATATATATATATATTAGGGGTGTAACAATACACAAAACTGACAGTTCGGTTTTCCCACGGTTTTGACGTCTCGGTTCGGTTCGGTTTAGAAAGCTAAAAAAAAAATTTAAACAGTGGTTTAATGAAAAAATGGTGTCTTTGTCTTTAAATTAATTCAATTACAATTAAACGTTTTGCAATGATTAAAAATCTGCTAATGCTGTAAACTATATAGGGAGCCGCACATTACTATAACATTAAAGGTTAACAACAGAGCCTAAATTCAGATGCTATTTATTTTTTAGATATAATAATCAACACCTTGTATGAAAACATGTAAACTGACCATAAGGCAGTTTTTGCATTAACTTTACTCTAATTTGTTATTGAAATATAATAATTTACACAGTTACTGTCATTTTCATGAAAAATATTTTAAACGTACATTAAATAATCAAGATATAATTCACAGGTTAAGTAAAATATAATATATAGGATAATATAGTGCATTTATTTAGTGCAAGAGTTCATTTCTCTAGGAACCAACAAGTTGTGGACACTGAAACACTTGCCTGCTGAGGTAAATATAATGCTAGTGACAAGCAATGCAGTTTTATTGACGTCTTTACGCTGCTGAAACACTGATTGAGCGATTACACGAGTTATGATGCCTTCCAGTAAGTATACTGTATTTTTCAACATACCTTCAGGTGTCCATTCATGTTTATTCTGTAACTGAGGAAGATATGATCGCGTTTACTCGCGCTCCGTGCTGCCACTTGAAATGAGGAGCTAGTACAGTGATCTGTCACGCCACATCAAAGAGCGCCAAAACGGCATTTATTGTTTGATTTTTGTGATCAAATAGTCCGAATTTGAAGATTACACCTTGCTTATTATCGAAAGTAACAAAACACGGAGCTTGCTATTTGGTGTTAATGGTGGTTAGGCTACAAAACTGAATTCGTTGTGTACACATTCCAGGTCCAATGAGCCGGGCTGGGCGGGGCCGGGGTAGCAGGGGGCGGGGCGGGGCATGTTCGGTACGCCATGAGAGTATCGCGATTGGAATCGTGGGTTCTGTATCGCGGTTCTTCGGTTCGGTTCGAATATCGTTACACCCCTAATATATATATATATACAACCCCAAATCAGAAAAAGTTGGGACATTTTGTAAAATGCAATAAAATCAAGAATCTGTGATTTGTTCATTCTATTTAACCTTTTATTAACTGACAAAAGTACAAAGAAACGTTTTCCAATGTTTTCACTGACCAACATAATTGTATTTTGTAAATATGAACAAATTTTTATTTTGATGGCTGTAACACACCCCAAAAAAGTACCAAATAAAAGTGAAAAGATTATCCAAATTAGATTATCCAACTATTTTGAAACAGTCCACAATGAGCAGGTGAATTGGTAATAGTTGAGGGTATCATGTTTGGGTGTAAAAGTGCTTCTCAGTCTTTTTAAGCAAAGATGGGTCATGGCTCATCACTTTGTGCCAAATATCTTGAGAGAATTGTCAAACAATTAAAAAATCACATTTCTCAATGCAAGATTGCAAAGCATTTATGCCTTTCATCATCTTCCATACATAATATTGTCACAAGAATCAGGGAATCCAGAGAAATCTCAGTCTGTGTAGGGCAAGGCAGTAGACCTCTGTTGAATGTGCGTGACCTGTGAGCCCTCAGATGGCATTGCACAAAATACCATCATGCTACTCTGTTAAATACAGTCACATGTGCTCAGGAGTAATTTGGAAAACTGTTTTCACTGAACACAGTCTGACGCTGCATCAAGAAATGCCACTTGAATCTCTGTTTCGCAAGGAGAAAGCTTTACATCAGTTCTATGTGGAGATGCCGGCGAGTTCTCTGGACCTGAGCTCATCTCAGATGGTCTAGAAGAAAGTGGAAATGTCTGCTGTGGTCAGATGAGTCCATGTTTCAGCTTGTTTTTGGGAGAAAATGGACATCAAGTTCTCAGTCCCAAAGATGAAAGGGACCAACCAGACTTTCACCAGCGACAGGTGCAAAAGCAAACATCTGTGCTGGTATTGAGGTGCATCATTGCAAACGGTATGGGTAACTTGCATTATTGTGAAGGTATCATTGACATGGAGGCATATATTTGGATTGTACAGAGACATAAACTGCCATCAAGATGACATCTTTCCTGGGAAGCAAGACAATGCCAGGCCTCACTCTGCATGTGCTACAGCTCAGTGGTTTCTAGACACTCTGCACTATAGAAGGGATGTGCCTGCCTGTTTACTGCAGGCTAGATATGTCTCTTATGGAAAATGTATGACCCATCATGAAAAGGAGAATCAGGCAACGATGACCATAGACTGTTGAGCGGCTGTCTTGTATCAGACAAGATTGGGTAAATATTCCACGAGCAAAACTCCAACAATTAGTATCTTCAACTCCCAAATTATTAAAAAGTGTAATTAAAAGGAAAGGTGAAGTGACACAGTGGTAAACATGTCTCTGTCCCAACTTTTTTGGGGTGTGTTGCAGCCATCAAAATCAAAATTTGTTCATATTTACAAAATACAATTATGCTGGTCAGTGAAAACATTGGAAAACTTTTCTTTGTACTTTTGTCAGATAATAAAAGGTTAAATAGAATGAACAAATCACAGATTCTTGATTTTATAGCATTTTACAAAATGTCCCAGGTTTGTTGTGCCTTATAGGCATATACTTGTAGGGCTGCATAAAATAATAATAACAATAGCTTATAGCAGGCGGCCTATAAATCAGAATCAGAATCAGAAAGAGCTTTATTGCCAAGTGTGCTTGCACACACAAGGAATTTGTTTTGGTACTGAGGCTTCCAGTGGACATATACAGATACAAATACAACAAGAAACATAATACTACAAATTATAAGAATAAAAAATAAAAATATAAATATATGAGAATAAAAGTATCACAGTTGGGTTTAGTCAGAGTAGACATTTTCAGATTTACAGATTGTGAACTATGAACATATTTACAGTGTTTTGAATATTATAAATAAAAAAATCTACATATAAGTATCACCTGAGTTGTAGGATATTGCACTAAACAGTGGGAGTATTGCACTTAAGGCATATGCCTTGGGAGATATGTTAACTGTTCAGGAGGGAAATGGCCTGTGGGAAGAAACTGTTCCTGTGCCGAGATGTTCTTGTGGCCAGTGATCTGATTCGCCGTCTTGACGGTAACAGTTCAAACAGGTGGTGTCCAGGGTGAGTGGAGTCTGTGATGATTTTACCTGCTCTCTTCCTCACTCTGGAAGAGTACAGGTCCTGGAGGGATGGCAGGGGGGCACCAATGATCCTCTCCGCAGTCCGGACTGTCCGTTGTAGTCTCCTGATGTCTGATTTGGTAGCTGAACCAAACCAGACAGTGATGGAAGTGCATAAGACAGACTCAATGACGGCTGAGTAGAACTGAATCAGCAGCTCCTGTGACAAGTTGAACTTCCTCAGCTGGCGAAGGAAGTACAGTCTCTGCTGGGCTTTTTTCACGATGGAGTCAATGTGATTGTCCCACTTCAGGTCCTGAGAGATGGAAGTGCCCAGGAACCTGAATGACTCCACTACTTCCACAGTGCTGTTCATGATGGTGAGTGGGGGGAGTGCTGGGCTGTTTCTCCTGAAGTCCACGATCATCTCCACTGTTTTGAGCGTGTTCAGCTCAAGGTTGTTATAACTGCACCAGACAGCCAGCTGTTCAACCTCCAGTCTGTAAGCAGATTCGTCACCGTTTCGGATGAGACCGATGACAGTGGTGTCATCGGCAAATTTCAGGAGCTTGACAGAGGGGTCTTTAGAAGTGCAGTCATTAGTGTACAGGGAGAAGAGCAGTGGGGAGAGAACGCACCCTTGAGGGGCGCCAGTGCTGGTGGTGAGAGTCCTGGATGTGTGTTTCCCCAGTCTCACTCGCTGCTGCCGGTCCGTCAGGAAGCTGGTGATCCACTGACAGATCGAGGATGGTAAGGAGAGCTGGGTCAGTTTGGCTGTGAGAAGATCAGGCATGATGGTATTGAAGGCCGAACTGAAGTCCACAAAGAGGATCCTTGCATAAGTCCCAGGTCTGTCAAGATGTTGCAGGATATAATGCAGTCCCATGTTGACTGCATCATCCACAGACCTGTTTGCTCTGTAAGCAAACTGAAAGGGATCCAGCAGGGGTCCAGTGATGTCCTTCAGGTGGGCCAACACCAGTCTTTCAAACGCCTTCATGACCACAGACGTGAGAGCGACAGGTCTGTAGTCATTAAGTCCAGTGATTTTGGGTTTTTTGGGGACCGGAATGATAGTGGAGCGTTTGAAGCAGCAGGGAACTTCACACTGCTCCAATGATATATTGAAGATCTGCGTGAAGACCGGGGCCAGTTGGTCAGCGCAGGCTTTTAAACAAGCAGATGAGATGCCATCTGGGCCTGAGGCTTTCCTAGTCTTCTGTTTTTTGAAGACTCGGCTCACGTCCTCCACACAGACCTTAAGCTCAGGTTGGATGGCAGGAGGGGGGAGTAATGGGAGTGGAGGAGGTGATGGTGAATGTGTGAAGTGCAGGTCAGAGCCGGTGTGTGGTGTGAATGTGGGCTTTTCAAACCTGCAATAAAATGAATTTAAATCATCAGCCAGGTGTTGATTGTCCACAGATCGGGGGGATGGTGACTTGTACTTGGTGATGTTCCTCAGGCCATTCCAGACTGAAGATGGGTCGTTGGATGAAAACTGTTTTTTCAGTTTTTCAGAGTAGCTTCTTTTAGCAACTCTGATCTCCTTTGTCAGTCTGTTTCTGGCCTGGTTATACAAGATTTTATCCCCACTTCTGTAGGCATCCTCTTTGGCATGACGAAGGTGTTTGAGTTTCCCAGCAAACCATGGTTTATCATTAGTAAATGATAAGAATGTCCTGGTAGGAATGCATGTATCCTCACAGAAACTTATATATGATGTTACAGTATCTGTGAGCTCATCCAGATCGTTGGTAGCAGCTTCAAAAACAGTCCAATCAGTGCAATCAAAGCAGGCCTGTAGATCCTGCTCTGCTTCATTAGTCCATCTTTTTACAGTCCTTATTACAGGTTTAGCTGATTTCAGTTTCTGCCTGTAGGTCGGTATGAGATGAACCAAACAGTGATCAGAGAGCCCCAAAGCTGCTCGTGAACCGGAGTGATACGCATTTTTTATTGTGGTGTAACAGTGGTCCAGTATATTACTGTCTCTGGTGGGACATGTAACGTGCTGTCTGTATTTTGGTAGTTCACGGGAAAGATTTGCTTTGTTAACATCCCCAAGAACGATTAATAGAGAGTCAGGATACCTCTGTTCTGTTTCAGCTATTTGTTCAGCCAGCTGTTGTAGCGCCGCGCTCACGCACGCGTCTGGAGGGATGTAAACATTCACAAGAATGAAAGAGGAAAACTCCCGAGGCGAGTAGAAAGGTTTACAGTTTATGAAATGTGCCTCTAAATTAGGAGAGCACATCTTCTTCAGTGTTGTTACATCTGAACACCAACTTTCGTTAATGTAGAAACACAATCCACCACCTCTTGTTTTCCCCGTTAGCTCCGCGATGCGATCCGCTCTGAACAGCTGGAAGCCCGGCAGATGTATTGCGTTGTCCGGTATGGCTTCACTCAGCCAGGTTTCAGTGAAGCACAGAGCAGCAGAGTTTAAAAAATCCTTGTTAGTACGTGTGAGGAGAAGAAGTTCGTCCGTTTTGTTAGGAAGGGATCGGAGGTTCGCGAGATGAATACTGGGGAGTGCAGTGCGGAGACCGCGCTCGCGGAGTTTAACCAGCGCGCCTGCACGCTTCCCGCGTTTGCGTCTGACCACGCGTTTGAACAACAACGCTGCCCCACCGGCGAGAATGTCCAAAAAAGACGTCCGAATAATCAAAAACTGTAGAAAAGTTATCTGGTGTGTGTTTCCTAATGTCCAGTAGTTCGTCTCTGGTGAAACTGATAGGAAAAGAATGACTAAACGCAGAACAAACGAACAAAAACAACACAATAGCTGGAGAGCTCCACACCGAGGCAGCCATGCACGGCGCCATCTTGATGATTTAAAAAATGGTTAAAAAGGAACACTTCAGTAGGCTACACTACACTAGAGAAATATATATGGATTATCATATGTTACTTCAAATGTTTCCATTCCTTATGACGTTATGAAATGAGATTGGAGTAAAAACATGAAGCCTATTGTTTAACGTGTTTTTCCTTTCAAACGCACAGCGCGAATGAATCAAAATCACAGCGCGTGTAGAGAACAATTACTGAAGCGATCGAGCCGCTCCAAACTATGAAACATTGTTTTTACTACATTATACATATCTACATTTGAGCAGACATCCACAAACACAGTATTTAACAGTATTTAACAGTAAACACGGGTCTAAACATTCTAATATTCACCATATTCACACTTACAAATAAGTCAGATAGAATAAATGGTTTGCATATTTGGCGTGCTGTCCGAGGAGAGGGCTCCAGTCTCGGTATTTGGCCCGAACCCAGAGTACTCACTTATTATGAGTGTACACAAATAAAAGAAGACATTTAACGGTTTTTAAAACTTGCCTGTATGACAAAAATCGACAGAGTTATTTGAGTCTCTTTTGCACTAATAAGAAAAAAAGCGAGCTGGTCACACCGGCACGACCGCCAACCCCAGAGGGTTAAACACCAGACCTTTTTCTACAGCTCTTTCCATCAGGCTTGTCAGATTCCTGTCATGATCCTCCTCGTCAACTCCACAAACTGCAACATCATCTGCTATGCTGATTACACCATGAAAACCTTCAAGAATTTGGTCCATTTTGGCTTGGAAAAGGTCTTGGGACACACTGAGACCAAATGGTAAGCGTCTCCAGCAGTATCTGCCAAAAGGAGTGTGGAACGTGGTTAGAATTTGTGACTCCTCTTCAAGATGTATCGATGTATTGATGGTTCCAAAGCAGGGGATTACATCACCAGTGTATGACGTTAATTTAACATTGGATGCTGATTTTAGATGTTCCATGCTTTGTGGTGATGCACCATGCATCTGTTTGAGTGTAGGCAGTGGAAGCATATTTTCAGATGCCCCTGTATCTATTTTCAAGCGAAGCGTGTATCCATGTCCTTGCAAGAGAGGTGGTTTAATATTCAGAGTTGTATATGCCTCATCTCTGGGTGGTTTCACATGGATGCTATGCATGCATTTCGCACTGATGGTGATGGAGTAAAAGTGTTGTTGGTATGTATACTCATCGTCTTAAGTGCTGTCTACAGTGCTAATGCTGGACTTGCGTTTGTGGTCTTTCCATGGGTGAGCGTGGCTTTGGTATCTGTTGCGTGTTCGTGACTGACGACTTCTGCTCTGGCTGGATAGCTGTCTCTGTCATCTGCTCTTTTTATAGCACTTTACTCAGTGGCCTCTGTTACCGCACACAGAGCATATATCATTGTATGCAGAGAACTGCCTTATCTTGTGGTTTGTGTTGCAGTTTTGACACATTCATCCTCTTGTTACAGCATGGACATTTTCAGTCTGTGACATACCAAGTTGTTGTATCTGTTCATTACCAGCTGCTAAGGCTTCGTACTTTTGCCCCTCTGCTAGTACTTCGGCAATGGGGTGACCTTTAGGTTTGAGGTATAGGTTGTTTCTTAAAGCATCAAAAGGAATACTGGCAATGATATGTTTGACTAAACGTTCATTGAGCTCATCGTCAGTGAATTGGCATTTCAGTGCTAAAATTCTGGCTCTAGTCACAAAGTCATCGATGCTCTCATTTGACTTTTGTCTATATTGCATGAGATGGAGTCTGTGTAAATGTGGATTCTTAAGTTCACATTTACCTTTAGTTGCCCTTCAAAGAAATTCCAGGCTATCTCTTATCTGCACCACTTGCATTGAGTCGTTTTAATCCTTCATCTCCAATTCCTCTACATATTTTCCTAGTTTGTTTCCCTGCATCTGTTATTTATTCATCTTCCAGATTCACCTACAGATTCATTTTTTGTTTAATAAGAATTTGACTATAATAAATCTAGACACTGAGGAAAAAGGTGAGACATACCCTAAGACATAGATCCTGACTACAAAATGGATGCAACCTTTGTGATAGACAAAGAGATTAATATGGAGAATCTAAAAGAATAAACAATTGATTTAGAACCAAATGGATCACAGAGAAAGTTAAAAAACGTAAATGAAAGGCATTTTTTAGTTAAGATTGCAAAGAGCAGTATACTAGAGAAAAATATACACTATATGAAACTTTGCAGAAGTTAAGAAATACGATTCAGATTCTACGAATCTGAAGTAACTTTAGAAAGTGAAAAGTATTCAGTAAAGAAAAAAGTTTTATTAAGTTCGCATTAACCCTCTGGGGTCTAAGGTGTTTTTGGGGTCCTTGAGATGTTTTGACATGCCCTGACATTTGTGCTTTTTTCAGTTGCCTATCAACATATTAATGGCAACGGTGTAATTACACTCTATTTAGCACAAACAGGGCTACCATAATATGTGGGCAACATGTATGTATATGTTTGTATTTTTGAGAGAATATTGTTTATGCATGGATATTGAAAAAACTAAAACTTAAAGTGTCTGAAATAAGGCCACAAAACACATACTAAATATGTGTCCACAAGACTTTTGACTAATAGATGTTGTGGCCTAAAGTTTTTGCTTCAAAATGATCTGAAAATCATCCTGCCTAATCATTCACATAAAACAATACATTGATTTAAATTTTGTAAAACACTTTTTGTTTGGAAAGGCAATATGCGAGGGGGCGTAAATAATGCTAATTCACACCTGAGAAGACAATGGCCTGTATAATAAGCGCATAATGAGCTGTATAATGAGCCTTTCACACAGACACACGTGTGTCACTGGATACCAAAGAATGCGGGGACAAAAGAAACTATATACATACACACACACACGCATATATATATATATATATATATATATATATATATATATATACACATATACATACATACATACATACACTGCCCTTCAAAAGTTTGGGGTCGGTAAGATTTTTAAAGTTTTTAAAAGAAGTCACTTATGCTCACCAATGCTGTATTTATTTGATTAAAAATACAAAACAAACCCAGTAATATTGTGAAATATTATTTCAATGTAAAACAGCTGTTTTCTATGTGAATAGTAAAGTGTAATTTATTCCTGTGATCAAAGCTGAATTTTCAGCATCATTAAGTCAGTAAGTATTTTTATTTTATTTTTTGGGGGAAATAAAATAAATCAATACTTTTATTCATCAAGGAGGAATTAGATTGATCAAAAGTGACAGTAAAGACATTTATAATGTTATAAAAGATTCTATTTTAAATAAATGCTGTTGTTTTTAACTATCTGTTCATCAAAGAATCCTAAAACAAATGGTACACAACTGTTTTCAACATTGATCATAATCATAAATGTTTCTTGAGCATCAAATCATCATATTAGAATGATTTCTGAAGGATCATGTGACACTGAAGACTGGAGTAATGATGCTGAAAATTCAGCTTTGATCACAGGAATAAATAATATATTAAAATATATTAAAATCGAAAACAGTTGTTTTAAATTGTAATAATATTTCACTATATTACTGTTTTGTGTTGTATTTTTAATGAAATAAATACAGCATTGGTGAGCATAAGTGACTTATTTTAAAAACATTAAAAATTGTACCGACCCCAAACTTTTGAACGGCAGTATATATACTCTCGTGTAATGGAAATCATGAAGATCTGGATACATCCAGTGACTGCGGTGAATCGTGCTGCTGGCAACAAGGGAAAGACCTTGTGACAGTCTGGAGAGACAGCTGACAGGAGGAAAGATACCCCAATGGGGCTGGTAAGGGTTAGCTACCCTTGTCGGCAGTATCCAGCTCCGTGTTTACAGGATCCTGGAGACACCCGCCCAAGGCTTCTGAGAAATTAAAGAGAAAAATACCCCTAGAGTCTGCAAGAGCGGGGGCGGAAGATGACTCAATGTTGGACAACATGGTTAACGACTTAGGAATGGAAACGGATATGAGTATGTAGAGTAAGACTAGTCCAAGATCTGCAGTTAGTAAAGTCATTGAACTCCAAGTTTGTGTCTGTGGCTGGAGCAAGGCGACAACGGTCAGGGGTTTGAAGGTTCATCAAGGGAAAATGAAATGCTTGAGGGAGAAGGGACAAGGGCCTCGCATTGATCAGTACTACTTACGAAGTCAGTCAAGTCAGTCTAATGAAATCCAGCGACAGGAAGCAAACCACAGCTCGCAGGATATCAGCACCCCTGTCATAGAGGAGAGGAGGGCTTGCACAGTTAGTGATGAACATATTCATACTTGTGAACCCGGTCAGACTAAAGAGCATAAGAGAGAAAAGAACCTCAACGGGCATAGGCCTGGAGTTAGATGGCCAAGAGCTTGTGAGAAAACTGCATGGGACACGGTAAACACAGATCTATGCTTTGCATTGGAAAGATTAACTGGTACAGTTGAAAAGAAGCTGGATAAATTTGGGGACATCATTTACGCATATGGAAGTGAGAGGTTTGGTGTGGAAAAAAGGAAGGAAAAAGTACAGACTACTCCTGGAATGTCTAGACGGCAGCAGAAAATTGAAGGGTTAGTTAGAGAAAGGAGACAGCTGAGGAAGCAATGGAAAAGAGCAGAACAAAGTCAGAAGGAGGGACTCAATCTCTTACAAAGGGCCATAAAAGATAAGCTGGCAACATTACGCAGAGCTGAGTGTCTACGGAAACGCTACAAAAAGAAGGAACGTGTGAGGGCTAATTTCTATAAAGACCCATTCAAATTCGTAAAGAAGTTATTCACCAGGGAGAAGAATGGCACTTTAAAAGCATCTCGGGTTGAGCTAGAGAGATATTTGGAGGAAACGCATACAGATGCAAAAAGGCATGAGCCTATGTCAATTCCATCATACATACCACCTATCAACCCACCAGAATACCAAATGGAGGTCTGTGCACCTAAGTGGAAAGAGGTAGAGCAGGCTGTGAGAAAGGCAAGGGCTTCAAGAGTGTACAAGAGTGCTTCAGGAGTTCTGCGAATTCTGTGGAAATTGATAAAAGTGGCATGGGAAAAACAGGTTGTACCTAGAGCATGGCGCAGAGCAGGTGGAGTCTTTAAACCTAAAGAAAAAGATGCTACAAGCATCAGTCAGTTTCGTCCTATTTCACTATTAAACGTTGAAGGTAAGATTTTCTTCAGCATTATTGCCCAGAGATTGTCCACCTACCTATTAAAGAATGGCTTCATGGACACTTCAGTTCAAAAAGCAGGCATTCCAAGGTTCTCAGGATGCTTAGAACACAACAATGTTATCTGGCAACGAATTCAGTCAGCAAAAAAGGAGAGGAAGGAGCTCTATGTGACATTCCTGGATTTGGCTAATGCATATGGTTCAGTGCCACATGAGCTTCTTTGGGCAGCATTTGATTTTTTCAGAGTACCAATGTCAATAACAAATTTAGTGAAAGCCTATTTTGGAGATTTGCAATTTAGTTTCTCAACTCCAAAATTCTGCACCGCATGGCAATGCTTAGAGGTTGGAATAATGGCAGGATGCACCATTTCTCCACTGGCTTTTACCATGGCAATGGAAGTAATCATTAGGGCATCAAGATGGGTAGTAGGAGGAGAGCGCTTGGCTTCTGGGATGCGATTACCACCAATCAGAGCATACATGGATGACATGACAACCATGACTACAACAGTAGCCTGCACTAATCGGTTATTGGGGAAGTTAACAGATAATATTGAATGGGCACGAATGCAATTTAAGCCCTCTAAATCAAGGAGCATCTCGATAGTTAAAGGAAAGGTAGTAGATAAAACATTCTTCATTAATGGTGAGGCAATACCAACAGTTTCTGAGAAGCCAGTGAAGAGTCTTGGGAGATGGTACGATGGGGATCTAAAGGACACAGTTCGAGTGGGAGAAGTTAGACGACAAGCAGTGGAAGGGTTGAAGAGCATAAACAGCTGTGCTCTACCAGGCAAACTAAAACTCTGGTGCTTTCAGTTTGGTCTACTGCCAAGGTTGCTGTGGCCACTGACTGTGTACGAGGTTTCTTTGACAACAGTGGATAAGCTGGAAGCGTTAATAAGTTCATACATCAGGAAATGGTTGGGAGTTCCACGCTGCCTCAGCAGAGTGGGACTTTATAGTAAAGGAGTATTGCAGCCGCCAGTCTCTGCTTTAACCGAGGAGTTTAAGTGTGCCAAGGTCAGACTGGAAATTACTTTAGCAGAGTCACGCGACAAATGTGTAAGGGAGGCAGCCCCTGTGGTAAAAACTGGTAGAAAGTGGTCAGCAAAGAAATCTGTAGAAGAGGCAAAGGCTGACCTTCAAATTGGGGATATCGTGGGACAGGTACAGCATGGAAGAGGGGGTTTTGGGCTCAGTTTAGCTCCTCCTAAATGTCACAAGGCAGGCCCAGCTCAAAGGAGGAAGCTAGTAGTCAACAAGGTGCGAAAGCAGGAGGAGAGGATGAGATGTATAAAGGCCATTTCCCAGGCCAAGCAGGGAGAGTGGATGAGGTGGGAGAGTGTGGAACAACGCAAAATGGGCTGGCAAGACCTTTGGTCAATGGAAGAGAGTAGGATCAGTTTCCTTATTAGGTCAACATATGATGTTCTCCCATCACCGCAGAACCTAAACCTCTGGGTAGGAGAGGATCCCTCTTGTCCTTTGTGTTCGTCACCTGCCACAATAAGGCACATTTTGACAGGATGTAAGGTGGCTCTTAGCCAAGGTCGGTTTACTTGGCGCCATGACCAAGTATTGCGATGTTTGGCTTTAGCATTGGAAGGCAAGCGTAGTATGACCAATAAGTTTCCGCCTGTTCTAGCAAAACATTACACGCAGAAGACAATATTCCTCCGCCCAGGCGAGCAACCACCAAGAAAAGGTGCTAACACCAATTCTCGCCCAGGACAACTGGAAGCTGCTAGGGACTGGAAGATGCTGGCTGATCTTGATCAACGGCTTATTTTTCCACCTGAGATTGCCACCACTAACCTACGACCAGATATTGTTTTGTGGTCTGGATCAGCACGCATTGTTCAACTGATAGAGTTAACAGTGCCATGGGAGGATGCGGTAGATGAGGCATATGAGAGGAAGAAACTGCGGTATGCTCATATGGCCACTGAAGCAGAACAGCGAGGATGGAGAGTCCAGGTTTATCCAGTGGAAGTGGGTTGTCGAGGTTTTGTGGCACACTCTACAACCCGGTTCCTCAGAGACGTCGGATTCAGTGGCCAAGAGTTGCGTCGCAAAGTAAAGAACTTATCTGAAGCAGCAGAAAGGAGCAGCAACTGGCTGTGGTTGAGACGGAAAGATTCTAGCTGGCTGTGTACAGGCCGCCATGCTACGGTTTCGTAGAATTCTTGAAAACTTGAAGAGTCTGTTGGTTTATTTGTATAGGTTGTATAGTATTTACAGTCATTACGTTCCTGTGTATATTGCGTGAATGACAGGTGGTTGGGCAGATATTGTGTTTTGCGCTAGGTGGTATGCCATACGGAACCGTTGCCACTGAAACTGCATATTAACGCACCAGTGGGGCTCGACAGCCTTAGTCAAACGGGTTGGCGCATATGGTTGGGTTGTGGAGAGATTGTGAGATTGTGGTTAGGTCTCAGCAGCAGGAGGGATGTAGAGGTCAGTAAGCTGGGCTGAGTTGAGTGGGGGACGGAGGGGGGTGACTTTGGGACGTCAGAGTCACTGTCGAGCCCTCTTGAGGTGTCGTGGGCTAGTCGACGAAACACTGAGGACGGAAGGTGCCCACTTGAAGACCCTAGAGATGTCCCCTACTTGGCTCAATCCAGACGGTTGTCGCGCTGGTCCACTAGGGAGACCACACTGTAGTTGCAGCCGTCGTGTGTGCTGACGCGCCAAGTACACTGCAGTCGTTAACGCCGGACAGAAGGGGAGTCACACCACCATATGGAAAGAAGCGTAAATGGGTGAAGCATAGTTTACTGTAAAGCTACGTCATAGTGTTGCTTATCTTGGCGAAAGCCGAGTACAAATCAGCATGAAGTTTTAACATCTACTCTCGTGTAATGGAAATCATTTTATATATATATATATATAAGTCAAAAGCACATTTTGAGTACATAGTCATGCCTGGAAACATATCCTGCTCAAATAGGCTATATGGGCCACTCTACAGAATTTGTTCAAAGTTAGAGTTGGAAACATCTTGAAAAGAAAATCGTCTTTTCCCATAAATGTCTTATAAAGTATTCTTTTTTAAAGTACCCTTACATTGGAACAAATACTATAATAACATCTTAGTTGATAAGTTTATTTTTGACCGAACATACTATATATTTACATGTGAGCAGAAACTGGCTAACAAAAGCTTATTTGATGTCTATTTTAGAATTAAAACGTTATAATCTATCCAAAAACTATGAAATGTTGTCTTTCATATTTCATCTGTAACATAAACAACAGCGCCCATATGTGCCCTTAATTCATTCACACACAGAAACGTGATTAAAATTTAAACAGTCTTTTTGCGTTTACAGACACTATTCCATATCGCGATTAGAACAAAGCACAAGAATAAAAAACTTACTCTCAATTCTCGGCTAGATCCGTCGCTCCTTGAAATGTAAATAAACCAGCACATGTTCTGAGGTAAATGTCCCAGGATTATTCCCTCACAAAGGCTTCGCAAGACGAAGTAGTACATTAATCTGATGATTACATTTGTTGTGTTATCGCGTTCATGAGGGGCGTTGACACGTTTGCATGTGTTGCTTCAGATCATTTGCGTTTGAATACCGCGCGCTCTCCGTGGGCGTGTCACATTAGCAGAATAATGAGCTGAGAGAACGATAATGAGATCGGCTGACACCTCTCTCTTTTTTATAGATTACATAAACAGAGAATATTTATTTTAGTTTTGAATTAGATAGTTTAAAAGTACAAACTTAAATGATTATAAAGATATATTGCTCATGCCTGGGTGAATAGTATTCGCTGAGCTTTGTTTAAGTTTAGAGACGTGCTCCAGAAAAAAAGTTAACGGAGACAGAGAGGCAGAAAGCACACCCTGTTTATTTTCTTTATTTTACAAAAGCACAATGTTTTATTTCGATTGTAAGTGGACACATAAAAAAGTACACATTCAACAGTTTATTTTTATATATTTCTTAAGTCTGTATGACCAAAAATGACAGAGTATTTTAAGTCTATTTTCCTGCTATGTGAAAAAAAATCGAGCAAAACGCGCCGGCGCGTTTGCCGACCCCAGAGGGTTAAAACAGAAGTTTTGGGAAGAATGTCGAGATGACAATCATGAGTGTGCTAAAACGAGATACAATTGGAAATTTGATATAATGTGTAGTAGTAAGATATTAAGAAAGTTAAGCAATCAAGTTAAAAATCAAACTTGAAAAGCTGGAGAGATTAATTTGATAGTGTCAGGGTTTGGGGTAGAGGAGATGAGGTGAGGATTCGAACGCAGAAGAATAGGATTTTTTATTAATAAAAATAAAACAAAATATAACAAAAACTTCCCAGAGAGGGAAAACAAGACTGACTTGACTAGACTGAAGCACACAGCAGGAGCAAACCAAGGAGGTAACAAGGGAGGACAGGTGGGGCAAATGAATCAATAATTAGGTAACAAGATGGGAAGGACTAGACAATCGACAAGGAGAGCACATGGCACAAGGAAACATACATGACAAGCCATGTGCTCACACCAAACATGACTTGAACATAAGCACATGCCCAGTAAAACAAATCACAAGTCACGTGCTCACACAAAACGAGACATGAACGGGGAGCCACAAAACATGACACAAAACATGACAACATGGCACAAGACAAGACATGAAAGCACATGAAACAAGGCAAAGAGACAAGACAAAACAGGAGTCACCTTCATTTATATAGCGCTTTTAACAATATGGACTTTCAAAGCAGCTTTACAGTGATAATAGGACATTAAAGTAACAGAGATTGTTTTGGCTTTACAGCAGGTCTAGAATAAAGTTATTGTCCAGCTAAAGTTAGTTTTGATTGATTCACTTCCGTCGCAACGATCATTAGTTATTAATTTAGGGGCCGCTAACACGACACCGTTCTAACAGAAAATTCTTTAATGCGATCCGGCCGCTCATTTGCATAAAACAGTGCCTGGTGGCTCTGAGAATATTTTATCGCTTCCACGTAGCCACGTGAATCGGAATTATCCCGGACGTTTTATCAGTACAGAGGTAAAGGGAAGGAGGCCTTCACAAGGGAGAGACTAGTTGACACTTCAGGACTGCATTGTCATTGTGTCCAGGCGCAGTTCCTTCATCAGATCCGGATACGGCCTGGATCCGGCGGACTGTGGTAAACCACGGGATAAACAGAGAGACAAATATTAGCGTAGACGCCATCCTTCTTATGATGTACAAAGTACATCAGGATTTAAGGGAAGTGTTCCCGGTTCCAGCTGAAGTAAACTATGCAGCCTAACATTGAATTATAGAAGTCTATAATGTGTTATGTGTATGCTAAGCCAAAGAGATGTGTTTTTAGTCTAGATTTGAACTGACAGACTGTGTCTGCTTCCCGGACAATGTTAGGAAGATTGTTCCAAAGTTTTGGTGCTAAATAGGAAAAGGATCTACCACCAGCAGTCGATTTTGATATTCTAGGTATTATCAACTGGCCATAATTTTGAGATCGCAATAAAGGTGAAGGAGTATAATGCGTTAAGAGCTCGCTCAAGTACTGGGGAGCTAAACCATTTAGTGCTTTGTAAGTAATCAGCAATATTTTAAAATGTATACAATGTTTAATAGGGAGCCAATGCAGTGTTGACAGAACCGGGCTAATATGGTCATACTTCCTGGTTCTGGTAAGAACTCTGTCATGAACACATGAACTAATTGTTCTGCATTTGTCATTGAGAGCATATGACGTAATTTAGATATATTTTTTAGATGGAAAAATGCGGTTTTACAGATACTATTTATGTGACTTTCAAATGAAAGATTGCTATCAAAGAGCACACCCAGGTTCCTAACCGACGACGAGGACTTGACAGAGCAGCCATCAAGTGTTAAGACAGTATTCTAGGTTATTACGTGAGGAAGTTTTTTGTCCAATAATTAGAATCTCTGTTTTTTCAGAGTTAAGTAGTTGGAAATTACTAGTCATCCCATTTTTTTATATCAGCTATGCATTCCCTTAATTTGGTGAATTGGTAAGTTTCGTCAGGGCTTGAAGAAATATAGAGCTGAGTATCATCAGCATAACAGTGAAAACTAATGCCATGCTTCCTAATAATATCTCCTAAGGGTAGCATGTACAGAGTGAACAGCAACGGTCCTAGTACTGAGCCTTGTGGTACGCCATACTAAACTTTTGATCGATAAGACATCTCTTTGTTTACTGCTACAAACTGATAACGGTCAGATAAGTATAATTCAAACCATGCTAATGCAATTCCACTAATGCCAACATAAAATTGAGTCTATTTAAAAGAATGTTGTGGTCAATAGTAGCAAATGCAGCACTAAGATCGAGTAACACCAATAGCGAGATACAACCACGATTGGATGATAAGAGCAAATCATTTGTGACTCTGATTAGAGCTGTCTCAGTACTATGATACGGTCTAAATCCTGACTGAAAATCCTCGCAGATACCATTTCTTTCTAAAAAGGAACATAGTTGTGAGGATACTGCCTTTTCTAGTATCTTTGACAGAAAAGGTAGATTTTGAGATCGGCCTGAAATTAACTAATTCTGTAGGATCAAGTTGCGTTTTTTTAACAAGTGGTTTAATCATAGCCAGCTTAAAAGTTTTTGGTACATATCCTAGTGACAAAGATGAATTAATGATATTGAGAAGAGGATCTATGACCTCTGGAAGCATCTCTTTCAATAGTTTAGTCGGTATAGGGTCTAACATACATGTTGTCGATTTAGATGATTCAACGAGTTTAGAAAATTCTTCCTCTCCTATAGCAATGAATGAATCGAATTTTTCGTCAGTGAGACTACAATGCACTGTCTGATGCGATACTGTAGTAGACGGTTGCATAGTTATAATTTTTTCCCTGATATTATCAATCTTATAAGTAAAGAAGATCATAAAGTCATTACTGTTGTGCTGCTTGCAAACTTCTGGGCTTGAAACTTTATTTTTCGTCAGTTTAGCAACTGTTTTGAATAAATACCTAGGGTTTTGTTTATTTTCTTCTAATAGGGTTGAAAAATAAGCAGATCTAGCAGTTTTTAAGGCCTGTCTGTATGCAATCGATCTCTCCTTCCATGAAATGCGAAATACCTCAGTTTTGTTTTCTTCCAGTTTTGCTCCATTTTTCTGGCTGCTCTCTTAAGGGCCTGAGTGTGCTCGTTGTACCACGGCGTTGGACTATTTAGTTTGATCTTCTTTAAGCGCAACGGAGCAACTGTGTCTAAAGTGCTGGAAAAGAGATAGTTAGAAGTTTCTGTCGCAATATCGAGTTCTGCTAAGCTATCTGGGATGCTGAGATGATGAAACTGATCAGGAAGATTATTAATAAAGCAATTTTTAGTGGCAGAAGTGATAGGTCTAACATATTTGTAACACAGAGTCGGTGTTGTAATGTCTGTCTGTGTTCCCCTGTCATTTCTTGTTTTAGCAGTTCCCCATTATCTCTATTAGTCTTCCCAGGTGTCCCTGATTAACCACGCCATCTTGTTTAGCTTGTTTGCCCTTGTATTTAAGCCCTGTGTTTCAGTCCAGTCTTTGTGAGTTCTTGTGTGTGCTTCGTTTTGATGTCGTGATGTTGAGGTTAGTTGTTCTGTTCCTAGCCTGAGTCTTTGTCTAGTTTTCAGTTTATTTAATAAAGTGTGTGCTGCATTTGGATCCTGCTTTTTCCTCGCTTCAACCTCATCACAACAGTCGGCTTTGCAGCCTTGGTTAAATGAAGTTTACACGAGACTAGATAATGATCTGAGATGTCATCGCTCTGCTGCAGAATTTCAACAGCATCAACATTGATTCCATGTGATAATATTAAATCTAGAGTATGATTACGACAATGAGTAGGTCCTGACACGTGTTGTCTAACTCTAATAGAGTTAAGAATGTCTTTAAATACCAATCCCAATGCATCTTTATCTGCAGCCAGTACTAACTCTGATAGAAAGTCAGCAAATTCTACCAGAAAGACTCGGGAGATAAATTGAATAACAAGCGTATTTATTAACAGCTCAGCAAGCATAAATTTATAAAGTTCTTTGGTGTAGGCCCCGTACTTAGCGAGCAATGCGAGGGTAGCCGAGTCTGCATGTCCTGCCTGAAGAAGAAGGCAGAGGCGCTGCCGACCCCCAAAGAAGGGAGGAGGAATAATTCCTTCAGGACGGAGCCCGCCCCCAAAGAACTGTAAGTAAGTATACCCACCAGTCGTGGATCCTGCAGTTCCTGAAACGAGAAAAAAAAGAAAATAAAAATAAACGTGATAAAAACAAATCTTTGGATTTTTTTTTTTTTTATAGTAAATGTTAAGATGGCCACCAATAGGCGCGGCCGCAATGGACCATTAAACCGCGATGGGCCACACACAGACATAGTGTGATAGATGATGAAGAGACGGGTCATGTGGACCGCGCATAGAAGCCATTATAGTGCAAGGTCGAATGACCACATAGAGACGAGGCCACGATGGACCACTTGACCACGATGGGCCGCACATGAAAGCCGTTGAGGCGCCGGTCATGATAGACCACATAAACACAAGGTCAGCTTGACCACAGGCCATGATAGGCCACATAAACACAAGGTCAGCTTGACCACAAGGCCATGATAGACCACATAAACACAAGGTCAGCTTGACCACAAGGCCGTGATAGACCACATAAACACAAGGTCAGCTTGACCACACGGCCGTAATAGACCGCACATTAGCAAGGCCGCGATGGACCAACATACCTCAATGGGCACACACAGACACGATGGCCACACGGCCATGATAGACCACACATAAGCAAGGCCACGATGGCCGTTAGACCACGATGGGCCACACACACAGGACAGGCCACGATAGACCGCACGGCCGTTGGACCACATAAAACCGAGGCCGCGATGGACCACAGGCCATGATGGCCTCAGTAGGCCACACGGCCATGGGAGACCACAGAGACGAGACCGCTTAGGAGCCACAACGTCCGCTAATGCCACACAAAGACGAAACCTATAAGACAGGGCTACTAAGCCACACAAAACCAAGGCCACGATGGACCACGGACCCCGATGGGCCACACATAGGACAAGGCCACGATAGGCCACACGGCCATGATAGACCACACGAAACGAAGGCCGCAATGGACCACAGACCACGAATGGCCACACATAGGACAAGGCTGCAATAAGCCACGGAGCCGCTAAAGGCCACACATAGACGAGCTAAACATAGACACGGCCATAAACCCACATGAAACCAAGACCTCTAGAGGTCACTAGACCACGAAGGGCCTTAGAGGACAAGGCCACAGTAGGCCACACGGCCATGGGAGACAACAAAGACGAGGCCGCTTAGGAGCCACAACGGCCGCTAATGCCACACAAAGACGAAACCTATAAGACAGGGCTACTAAGCCACACAGAACCAAGGCCAGGATGGACCACAGACCGTGATGGGCCACACATAGGACAAGGCCACGATAGGCCACACGGCCATGATAGACCACACGAAACGAAGGCCGCCATGGACCACAGACCACGAATGGCCACACGTAGGACGAGGCTGCAATAGGCCACAGAGGTAAAGGCCACGCAGTAAAGGCCACGCATAGACGAGCTAAACATAGACACAGCCACATGAAACCAAGACCTCTAGAGGTCACTAGACCACGATGGGCCTAGGAGGACAAAGGCCAGGGTAGGCCACGCAGCCATGGGAGACCACAAAGACGAGACCGCTTAGGAGCCACAACGGCCGCTAATGCCACACGAAAGACAAGTTTCATGAGACAAGGCCGCTAGGCCGCACGAACCGGGCCACGATGGACCGCAAGGGCAAGGATC
This sequence comes from Gila robusta, assembly GCA_030770095.1. Taxonomy (NCBI): domain Eukaryota; kingdom Metazoa; phylum Chordata; class Actinopteri; order Cypriniformes; family Leuciscidae; genus Gila; species Gila robusta. The sequence goes on from JAVALU010001511.1 coordinate 225,327, forward strand.
ACACAAGGACGAGAGACAGGCTGAAGACAAGCCACGTGGACAGAACTGCAACACAGAGACAAACACGAATATGGCTTATCAGATAATGCGGATTAGAGCTACTGCTCAGTGAATGAGTAGTAAAAAAAAACTTAGTACCACCACCAGTATTTGCATGAGGATTTACCTGGATTGTTATTGGAGAGCTTGCTGGGCTTCGAGGATGATTTTGAATCAGTTCTTATATAGGATTCAAAAGCTGAGGAAGACCATCTGTCCATGATCTTAATAGACCTCTTTCGGCTGCTAAAGTGGCTGCCCCAATTCTGAAGGAGTGGCAGGTATAGAGAGAGGGGGATAGACAGTAGCTTTTATAACAGTAGTTAAAGGAGTCCTGACCCAGGCCTTAGAAAGAAGTGCTCCGATAGGTAATATGGATAGAGGGGCGTAATAAGAAGTTCTAGGGCAGATTTGAGGAATTTTTAAAACATAGATGTGAAGGGACAAAAATTGTTACTGATTTTGAAGTGTTAGGGTGACGCCGAAGCCTTGAGCGTCATTCTTAGAGTGCTAAAGAAAGAGTAAAGAATTTAGGCGAGAAGCATAAATAGAAAGGAAAAACCACGGGCAGGATCGAAATATAAAACTTCTGAACTGAAATCCCCAGGACACATGAAGCCGTAAAAGCAGATAAAATGCAGCTTTTAGCAGAATATGCATGTATGGGAAGAGATCATAGCGGATAGAGATGATTAATATTGGGTTAAAGAGCAAGGTAATAGCGGGCGTTTTTCTGGAGGTGCTAGAGGATTTAGCTAGGCCTTTGAGTAATAAGCAAACGGAAGTTTGCAGTGAAAAGACTGGAGAACTAGGATTGATAACTTTACGTAAAATTGAATACCTGCGAGCGATCTACGAATGAAGAAATATTTAATTACAATTTCCGTAATTGTAGCTGAGGAAGGAACCACCAGCCGTGATCAGGATGGGAATAGAGGAATCTGGAAGAAAAGCAAAACGTTATAGCTAAGACAAAGCAGAAGTATGAGCTTGGAGGGAGCCATGCCTTCGTGAAGTACGGTCTAGCAGGATTAAGTAGATCATCTAATTTAGCATTTCTCTGTTAGAGGAAGGCTGGGTGATGGATCTGAGTTGGCTGAAGGGTAAAGCCATCGGAAGCCTGAAATTAGAGCATGTAGCTAAGGCATTGCAGTGGCAAGGAAGGTGCGTGACCTTAGTTATAAAATTAAACTACTGATTGCCAGATAAAAATCTCAGAATGGCATAAGCGTCTGGCGAGAAGATCTGCCTTAATGATGGCAACCTTGCTTCGTTAGCACTAGCAACATAAAATGTTTAGCGACCACATCGAACCTCAAAAGACTCAGACGACGGCTATAGGAAAATTTTCGTGAAGCGCAGATGAAACTAAGCTTGAGTGAACTTGGTAAATACATCTGGTCTTACTGATCCGGGTATCCGAATCTGAGATCGGACATGCACCCTTCGTCTAGCTGGACCGGGTCGCTTAAATTATGCACAGAGTGGGCCAGCGTTAACAGACAAGAGATAAATACCCTGCCTTGGGGAATGATCCTCATAGGGAATTTGGTGAACAAACAGAGAAGCATATAAGGCTTAGATTATTATTATTTATTTATTTATTTTTTGTGTGTCATGGAAATTCTTAATACGAATAACCAACTAATTTGAGTTCTTAAAGTCAAGCGTTTTGTTTAATTATCAATGGCACATTACAACATAAATTTGCTACATTCCTGTAGAGCCGCTGCACAGACAAAACTGACGAAGGAAGATTGTCTGCCGATTGCGTCAGAAAATGAAAATGAAGAAGCTTGTCTTTAGTCTGCTAAATTATTGTGTAATGTAAAAAGACACTAAAATTACTTAAGTTTGAAACCCAATCGAACAATTCAAGGTTTAAGTGTCGGGACAGTTTTTTTTAAATTTAAAACAGGGTTGCATCGAGTTTAGAGTTTATTTCCTTTGCGATGCAAAATAAGAAACAGAATCTTATTCTTGCGACATTTTAAATTTATATTGCCAAAAAATTGCAGCTAAAGTAAACGATTAAAACAGTACAAAACGAAAATAGTCCAAAGCAACATAAATTAAAAACATGAGTTTTTCTTTGCCTCTCTCGAGCTAGATCTCTCTCGAAATTAAACATTTCAGGGTAAAAACACATCATCTGATAATACTGTATGTCGCTGCGTTTCGTCCATACACATGAAAAAAAAACCTAAACAAATTATTTAGCCTCTGTTGCTTCAAAGACACAGCATGCCTTGTTGAATTCACCTTACAATAAAACGATGTTGATCGTGAATTAAAGAGCTCTGTATCTGCTGATCACTCCCATTCGTTTCTTGGCATGAACGCGTCGTAACAGTTCATGTTTAGATAATGCCAGATTGTTGACAATCATACACACTGCTCAAACTTTCAAAAAAAAAAAGTTGAAACAACTGGATTGAACACCTAAATTTAAATTTTGTGTGAAAAAAAACTTTATAGGCTACAATAAATAAACTACAATATTTATAATCTAATAAGATATGGGGCCTACATTTGGACACATCGAGAGATTTATCCTTAAAATAATTTTGCCTTTGCCTGCTCATCAGGCTGGCTATCCGACACTCTCCATATGAAAGAGGAACATTAACACCTATTGTCCTGCACACACGATAAAGCACTGAACTGTCCCTCCAACCCCCTCACAGGCTATCTGAGTTTGAGATTGACTTAAAATAGAAGTCGCAATTCACACTTAAATCGCTATTCTAGAAATTAGCATTAGGCTGTTAAAGTGTTGATAATGAAGGAATTAAATAATTTAAGCTACATGTAGTGATATTTCTGTCATAATAGTTTATTACTAAATATTTCATATTTTCAATAATAAAAAAAAAAACCTGGTTTGGGCAAGCTTTTTCCAAGCAAAACTAAATATAATCTTCAAACGCATGTTCATTTGTTGTCATGAACAAAATGTGCAACTCAGTATTAAATTCTACAGGGATCTTTGGATCCTTACAACCAGGCATGCAATTTGTGAATTAAGTTTTTTTATTTATTATTATTCAAATAAATCCCGAACCACGGTGCTTTGACTGCTGCTAACCTAAATAACATTTATATAATAATTCTGAACTTAAATGAAACAATATCGCAACATTTCGACAAATAAATTATTTGATCTGTTTTTACATTTTAATTCAGGGTGATTTATTTAATTAGAGTGAGATTTTCACCCTTGCCATGTCATTCTCTCACTGGGAAGCGCTCACATCATAGCTAAACATGTTTGAGTAGATCCTCTGTACCTCTCGTTTTCATATGGATTACATAATCAGATAACATTTATTAGACTAAATATTTAGATATTTAAAGGCTTTAGCCGATTTCTTATCGTGACTGAGCTGAGGCAAGTGGCTTTCGGTTCATATTTTTTACAGTTTACAGTTTTGAACGATGTAGGCTACTCTACTCTTATCTGTATGACCAAAAAAATCACGGAGTAGCCTATTAAGTTATTAGCTGTTATGAGAAAAAATAAATCCAAATGAACGCGCCGTCGCGTTTGTCGAACACTAATTCAACATGCCAGAATAAAACCCGACTTTAGAACAATGCATAGCGTCACTCGGCGTGGTGTGCCAAAACACTTAATTATAAACTTCAATATTTAATTCAAAATAATCTCAAAACGCTTTGTGACATTTTGAAAAGCCGTGCATGCATTAAGGCCACTGTGTCACGAATCTAGTCTATACATTTCCGGTCAATCACCACCAGAGGTCACCAAATCACAGCATGGACTCTTGCACTTCACTACAATTCCCATCATTCATTGCACTGACGACTCACACAGCTGATTCCACTAATCACGCTCACACCTGAGAACTATCACACACTATCTCACACTCTTTATAAGCCTTGGACTTTCTCTCCCTAATGCCGAGTATTGTTTTGCGTTTAGCGCTCCCCTAGTGCTAGCTACTCTACCGAGCCCCTTGCCTTGTCATGATTCTTGCCTGTTTCCTGGATTCACCCTTAGCCTAGCCCCTGTTGGATATTGTTCGCTGATCGTCTACCCACGCTTGCCCTAGGATTACTCTGTGTCTTGCCTCTGCCATACCTGTTTGCTGTTCATTGACCTTGCCTGAATTATGACCATGTTTTGGAATAAAGCCTTGCATATGGATCCGCACGTCTCTCATCTTGTTCGTTCCGTTACAGAATACTCGGCCAGACAAGGATCCAGCGGCTTTCCCTGTGTATATCGGCCAGGTATGGACAACACACGAAGGTTATTAAGGCTCGAGCAGGGCTCGCGATCGCTCAAGGATTACATACAAGAGTATTTAGATCTCGCCTATTTTTCTGATATGCCGGACTGTGTGCTCATAGATTTCTTTTGTGAGGGCATTAATCAACCGCTCAAATCACGTTTAATCCGTGAGGGTCCCCGTTCATCTCTCAGTCAGTTTATGGACTATGCCTTGTTGACTGTTGGTTCGGCGTTCACTGTGGGTGTCGCAGAGGAACAAGACTCCGCACTCACTCAGGTAATGGCAACCGTACCAGAGCACACAACATCCCGTTCCGTCATAGCTACCAATCATGAGTTAAGCCAAGTCACAGTTGATCGTCATGAGTCAAGCCAAGTCACAGTTGATCGTCATGAGTTAAGGCAAGTCACAACTGATCGTCACGAGACAAACCAAGTCACGGTTGATCGTCACGTCTCAGCAGAGCTTCCAGAGCCTCGTCACGTCTCAGCAGAGCTTCCAGAGCCTCGTCACGTCTCAGAAGATCGTCCTGAGCCCTGTCACATCTCAGCAGATCTTCTAGAGCCCCATCACGTCTCAGCAGGTCATCCAGAGCCCCGTCATGTCACCGCTGACCTGCCAGAATTTTATCACGTCCTCTCTGCCACACCCAGGTATTCAAGGTCAGTGCTTCGATTTTCCAGTGTGAGGGATGCACCACTGGTGTCTGCACACGCAGCTGGTATCCCCAAACCTACTCACTTTAATCCTCCTTTTCCTGCACTAATTACCCTGTCAGAAGCGCTTCCCATGATGGGGATTGCTCTATGTTGCGTTTGGGCTGCATACACCACTTCGGAACTGCCCCAGGCGATGGCACCCGCTGCAGTTTCTCCAGAGGTGGCGGCATATGCTGCAGAACCTCATGAAGCGGCGGTGCTCGCTGCAGCCTCTTGTATGGTGGTAGCGCCCAGCAATGGCCTCTCAGCCTGTCATTTCACAGTCAAAGGAACCGTAGATGAGCACTGTACCTGTCCTGTTAGTGAACCTCACTTGATTCTTGATGCTAACACTGTAGAACCTCCAGAGGTGGTGGCGTCTGCTGCAGAACCTTTGGAGGTGTCAGTGATAACTGTTTATGAATCCTTGTCCTGCCCTGTTACGGATCCAGAGACTGTTCAAGTCACGTCTGCCGATCCAGAGACTGTTCAAGTCACGCCTGAACCTGAGCGCTCAGCGGACCCGGTGTCTGTTCCTGAGCCTGAGCCGGTGTCTGTTCCTGAGCCTGAGCCGGAGCCTGCTGTTCCTGAGCCGGAGCCGGTGTCTGCTGTTCCTGAGCCGGAGCCGGTGTCTGCTGTTCCTGAGCCGGAGCCGGTGTCTGCTGTTCCTGAGCCGGAGCCGGTGTCTGCTGTTCCTGAGCCGGAGCCGGTGTCTGCTGTTCCTGAGCCGGAGCCGGTGTCTGCTGTTCCTGAGCCGGTGTCTGCTGTTCCTGAGCCGGTGTCTGCTGTTCCTGAGCCGGTGTCTGCTGTTCCTGAGCCGGTGTCTGCTGTTCCTGAGCCGGTGTCTGCTGTTCCTGAGCCGGTGTCTGCTGTTCCTGAGCCGGTGTCTGCTGTTCCTGAGCCGGTGTCTGCTGTTCCTGAGCCGGAGCCGGTGTCTGCTGTTCCTGAGCCGGAGCCGGTGTCTGCTGTTCCTGAGCCGGAGTCTGCTGTTCCTGAGCCGGAGTCTGCTGTTCCTGAGCCGGTGTCTGCTGTTCCTGAGCCGGTGTCTGCTGTTCCTGAGCCGGTGTCTGCTGTTCCTGAGCCGGTGTCTGCTGTTCCTGAGCCGGAGTCTGCTGTTCCTGAGCCGGAGTCTGCTGTTCCTGAGCCGGTGTCTGCTGTTCCTGAGCCGGTGTCTGCTGTTCCTGAGCCGGTGTCTGCTGTTCCTGAGCCGGAGCCGGTGTCTGCTGTTCCTGAGCCGGAGCCGGTGTCTGCTGTTCCTGAGCCGGAGCCGGTGTCTGCTGTTCCTGAGCCGGTGTCTGCTGTTCCTGAGCCGGAGTCTGCTGTTCCTGAGCCGGAGTCTGCTGTTCCTGAGCCGGTGTCTGCTGTTCCTGAGCCGGTGTCTGCTGTTCCTGAGCCGGAGCCGGTGTCTGCTGTTCCTGAGCCGGAGCCGGTGTCTGCTGTTCCTGAGCCGGAGCCGGTGTCTGCTGTTCCTGAGCCGGAGCCGGTGTCTGCTGTTCCTGAGCCGGAGCCGGTGTCTGCTGTTCCTGAGCCGGAGCCTGCTGTTCCTGAGCCGGAGCCTGCTGTTCCTGAGCCGGAGCCTGCTGTTCCTGAGCCGGAGTCTGCTGTTCCTGAGCCGGAGTCTGCTGTTCCTGAGCCGGAGTCTGCTGTTCCTGAGCCGGAGTCTGCTGTTCCTGAGCCGGAGTCTGCTGTTCCTGAGCCGGAGTCTGCTGTTCCTGAGCCGGAGTCTGCTGTTCCTGAGCCGGAGTCTGCTGTTCCTGAGCCGGAGTCTGCTGTTCCTGAGCCGGAGTCTGCTGTTCCTGAGCCGGTGTCTGCTGTTCCTGAGCCGGAGCCAGTGCCTGCTGTTCCTGAGCCGGAGCCTGCTGTTCCTGAGCCGGAGCCAGTGTCTGCTGTTCCTGAGCCGGAGCCAGTGTCTGCTGTTCCTGAGCCGGAGCCTGCTGTTCCTGAGCCGGAGCCTGCTGTTCCTGAGCCGGAGCCTGCTGTTCCTGAGCCGGAGCCTGCTGTTCCTGAGCCGGAGCCTGCTGTTCCTGAGCCGGAGCCTGCTGTTCCTGAGCCGGAGTCTGCTGTTCCTGAGCCGGAGTCTGCTGTTCCTGAGCCGGAGTCTGCTGTTCCTGAGCCGGAGTCTGCTGTTCCTGAGCCGGAGTCTGCTGTTCCTGAGCCGGAGTCTGCTGTTCCTGAGCCGGAGTCTGCTGTTCCTGAGCCGGAGTCTGCTGTTCCTGAGCCGGAGTCTGCTGTTCCTGAGCCGGAGTCTGCTGTTCCTGAGCCGGAGCCAGTGTCTGCTGTTCCTGAGCCGGAGCCAGTGTCTGCTGTTCCTGAGCCGGAGCCAGTGTCTGCTGTTCCTGAGCCGGAGCCAGTGTCTGCTGTTCCTGAGCCGGAGCCAGTGTCTGCTGTTCCTGAGCCGGAGCCAGTGTCTGCTGTTCCTGAGCCGGAGCCAGTGTCTGCTGTTCCTGAGCCGGAGCCAGTGTCTGCTGTTCCTGAGCCGGAGCCAGTGTCTGCTGTTCCTGAGCCGGAGCCAGTGTCTGCTGTTCCTGAGCCGGAGCCAGTGTCTGCTGTTCCTGAGCCGGAGCCAGTGTCTGCTGTTCCTGAGCCGGAGCCAGTGTCTGCTGTTCCTGAGCCGGAGCCAGTGTCTGCTGTTCCTGAGCCGGAGCCAGTGTCTGCTGTTCCTGAGCCGGAGCCGGTGTCTGCTGTTCCTGAGCCGGAGCCGGTGTCTGCTGTTCCTGAGCCGGAGCCGGTGTCTGCTGTTCCTGAGCCAATGTTTGTTTCTGTGTTTGTGTCTGTTCCTGAGCCGGTGTCTGTTCCTGAGCCGGTGTCTCTGCCCCGGCCGCCCGAAGGGTCTTCACCGCCCCGGCCGCCCGAAGGGTCTTCACCGCCCGGCCCCGGCCGCCCGAAGTGTCTTCACCGCCCCGGCCCCCTGCACAGCCTGCTCCGCCCTGGTGGTCTGCTGCTCTGCCATGGTGGTCTTTTGCTCCGGTCTGGTGGTCTTTTGCTTGGCTGTGCAGATCTTTGTCTCCATCTTGCTCCCTGTTCAGCCTTCGCTCCATTGCCCTCCAGGATGATATTGGAGTGTCTGGAAGCCGCTCATTGGGGGGGGAGGGGGCTATGTCACGAATCTAGTCTATACACTTCCGGTCAATCACCACCAGAGGTCACCAAATCACAGCATGGACTCTTGCACTTCACTACAATTCCCATCATTCATTGCACTGACGACTCACACAGCTGATTCCACTAATCACGCTCACACCTGAGAACTATCACACACTCTTTATAAGCCTTGGACTTTCTCTCCCTAATGCCGAGTATTGTTTTGCTTTTAGCGCTCCTCTAGTGCTAGTGCTAGCTACTCTACCGAGCCCCTTGCCTTGTCATGATTCTTGCCTGTTTCCTGGATTCACCCTTAGCCTAGCCCTTTGGACTCTGTTTGTACCCCGTTTGGATTATTGCTGTTTCCCTGGATTATCTCTCTTTGCCTTGCCCCTGTTGGATATTGTTCGATGATCGTCTACCCACGCTTGCCCTAGGATTACTCTGTGTCTTGCCTCTGCCATACCTGTTTGCTGTTCATTGACCTTGCCTGAATTATGACCATGTTTTGGAATAAAGCCTTGCATATGGATCCGCATGTCTCTCATCTTGTTCGTTCCGTTACACACTGGAACCATGAACGTAACTGAAACGCTGGTTTGGATTTTATTGTTTGTCGTTTAAACGTGCCTGTTGCATATCTTTATTTTATATGGTCTATTGGTGAAGTAGCCTATAGCATTGATTAATGTGGAGGGAGAGGGTGGGGGATTAAAATAATTCAGCAGAGGGATGTTTAGACCAGAAGGAAATCTCCGTCCCCCATGGCAAATCGCACCTTGCTTAAAACCATGTTTTTAAAAACTCTATGTAGGCTATAGGGAATAAAACAAACAAACAAACAAACAAATAAATTATATATATATATATATATATATTTTTTTTTTTTACAGAACTGCTTTTGAAATTACGATTGTTTTATTATACAGATGTAAAGTCATTCTGTTGGATAATATTTGTTCCTTAGTGTAAAATGGAAATGCATGGTAATTTTATTTTATAAATATAAACAAATATCTATTAATAACTGTAGCATTAATAATAGGCTATAAAATAGGCTAATATAATATTAATAGGCTAATATAACATTTTTGAGTAGTCCAGGTTTGTTCGGGATTTGAACCCGTGTTAACAAATGATCGAAACTTAAGTTCTACCACTCACTGAATGAATTTGCTCACTGAGACATTGCCAAACGTTAGTTTCTGCAGTGTTCGTTTCTCCTGTGTTCGCTCACATGCGCGAGAAGCGCTCTTCATTCGTCTTATTCCTCAATAGAATAGTACAAATCAACTTCATTGCATCAAATTTATTTTTGTTATTTTTGTTAATTTTTTTTGTTTTTTTGTTCCCCCGGGGAATAGGCTTATTTTGCCCGACGTCTAGGCCTATTGGCTATATTGTTCTCGTCTCTATTCTTAACTTTTCATTCTATTTTTCTGTCCTAAAAAAATTTCTATTCTTTTTACCATAGTTGTAGTATGTCATCCTTACTGTTAATTGGCATTAACCCCACTTACATTTCAAAATGCGGCAATTGCTGCTGTTTTGCACAATATACCTTTGCGCCACCTGGCGGTCATTTCGCGAATGACTTTGAAATGCGACTGGTTTATTTTTGCCTCGGTGGTAATAGGCATTCTGGTTGTCCACCTACTGCATGTAAGTAGGTCAAGTGCAAATGACGAACACCTGTCTTGTTGCAGTAATTGGTGTGGAGAGACCGGATATAAGCCGCTGTGGACTGAGAGACGGGAGAGAGAGAAGGACTGTGAACTCGTATGCCGATGGAAGCTTGAAGAGTGTTTGTTTGGAAATTATTGGTTATTAAATGTTATTGAAAGCCATAGTGAGGCTACGCCTTTTCTCATGTGTGTGCTCCTTTTCTTTTGTGCAAGACCACAATAAAAGTAGAGTCCCAGTCAAACCGACCCCATCTTCTTCCTTCCTTACATTTGTAGCCCTCCTGCAGGGTAGATTGTGGTGACTCACAAAGTAAGAATATGTCTAGGGGATCTTAAATTTATCCACCACCCTGGTGGAGGCACATTTCCCTTCAGTTACCGTATCAACACATAACCCAGATCTCAGATCGTCACCTGATAGTGTCAGATTTGTGTTTCTATTTGAAAATAATAATAAAAAAACACTACTGTGTTTACCTTTAAATTATAAAATACAAATCCCTCAAAGGAAAAAAAAAACTAATTAACAATAAACAGGTCTTTCCACAGGAAATCACACAAAAGTATGGCAGATCAATAAACAAACATTTATTCTTCTCAGTACTCTGTTGTCTTTGTTTTTTTTTTCCATTGAATGACCAAATAATTAAATTCACAAAATCACAACTAATAATCACCATAACCCCCCAACAATGTCAATGGAATAGATTTACCCAGCTGGGATTTTCAGTACACAGATGGCGCGCTAGTTGGAGCTCTTTGATGCAAACCCAGTGTAGTGTACTCACGAATCAGGAAAACTAGAATTCCAATTGCAGAATAATTCTCACTCCCCAACGATATGATACACAGCATACGGGACGCAACCCACAATGACGTTGAGTAGATCTCAATGGACTCCTCCCTCCTCGTGGTGGCCAGATGCATCGAGTAAGGGGAGGCTGCAGACCTGGAGCCGGCAGATATACGCCCCTGGCAGTTTTATGCCCCTGACAGTTTTACGCCCCTGTTGTTCCTGATGCGTCCAGTTGAGGGATATACTGCGAAATAACATCATTAAATCGACTCTTACAGATTAATAACCCGTCCATAGATACTTTTTTTTTTTTTTGTTCATTTAAATATAGACGTTAGAGTAGATCTGCACGGATTAAAATGTCTGTAGCTATTCAGTTGGGCTTCACTCACTTCACTCAGCCTACAGAATGTGTTTTTGTGAATTGAAAAATTAAAAATACACAGTTGGATCAACTATGTTATGACAAGTATATGACCTACTGCAGTTATAGGCCTTTCCACCGTAAATATGTTGTTGTGAATTTATAGTTACATTTAGATATTAACCAAATTTAACCCATTACAGTATACCGTGTAATCATATGGATCCTTGATTATCTGTAGTACTATTCTCTATTGGTCGTCATACAGCTACAAAACAGTGTCCTACACAGCATTTTATGAAGACAAACACAATTTATCCCTTTTCTAAAATTCCAAGGGCCATTTAAAAGAAAGACACAATATTGTTGTTCACAATTTTTTTTTTATTAACACCTTTATGAATTATGATGACTCCCCTATGGTTTGCCCCTCTTCTTTAACTATTTTTTAAAAGGACATCCATGGTGATTTTATTGTGTGTGTGTGTGTGTGTGTGTGTGTGTGTATTGCATATTGCATCAATTTGCTCCTGATCTTCAAAGTACAACGGCACAAGCACTTGTTGGTGGAACAATAGTGAAAAAAAGTGTCAAGCCACTTTGATTTCTTTTGGCCACCAATGATGGACTGTGCAGAGAAAATTGAAAATGACATTAAAACCATGTCCATGTATGTCTCTGTAAGTTGTTTATTTTGTAAGTCGTAAAAAAAAGATGGGTGTTTTATAAGTTTAGAGAGAGATTTTCATCTCAGCTAAAGCAAACACACACCTTTATAAGATGCAAGTTAAAAAGAATTTGGTAAAGACAGAGTATGATAAAACCCACATTAAGTGCACATACCCAACATTTTAGTCCAGACCAGTAAGCTATTTTAAGAAATGATGTTGGAAATAATCAAAATATTTGAGTGAGTGTGCAGTTCAACTGTTTACTTAGAGATTTACATACATGCATACATATATGCCTATTATAAATGCGTCTTTTGTGTGTTCACACCATAGGCTATAAAAAAACAAGTTCATATTCCATTATCTACTGTAATGTTGCCCCAGAAACCATGTGGAGTAGTTTTAATGTAAGGAGTAAACAGGGTCTTACCAGAAGAGGCCATCTCACGCAAGCTAAAGACAGGCAACAAAAGAAAATTAATTTTAAAGTGAGTAGAGAAGACTAGGGCAGCTAAACCTACACGTGGTATAGCTAAGTTTAAGCCAGATTGAACATAAACCTGACCGTCAAGAACTTTTTGTCTCTCGAAATAAATTATAGACCCATCCATTGATATAGAAATGAATTGATATCTACCTACCAAGCTAATCGTTTATAAATAATAAATGTTGCATCATTGCTAAACAACAATAACTTTAGCAGATTATTTAACATACAATGACAGAATCTATAATTTTTTGTCAGATTTTCATTCTAACGATAAAAATCTTGATTATACGGTATTATTACTTTGTCTTCTGGGCAAGATTCATCTTCATAAAGACAGAACCATTCAATGATCCTGATTTAAGAATATTCTCCTCTGATATAAAGTCCCTTTTTTCTTCTTTTAAGAAAATGTCAAAACCTTTAAACTCAAAGGTTTCTAAAATAAATAATATCATTGAATCTGTTGTAAAGAACCTTTAATTTTTTATGTTGACAAAATGTAAAATTGTATTGATTTGTGTAGCCTAATTCAATCTCTTTTGATGTCCCCCTTGTTATTTTTTTTCTCTTTCTCACTGTTAATGTCTTGTATCCTTTCATTTGCAATACAAAATAAATACATTTATTAATTTAAAAAAAAAAAAAAGATTATTTACTAACATAACTCAATTCGTGTCGCTGTACAGCCTCCCCCTACTGGACGCATCAGGAACAACAGGGGCGTAAAACTGTCAGGGGCGTAAAACTGCCAGGGGCGTATATCTGCCGGCTCCAGGTCTGCAGCCTCCCCATATAGGATGCATCCGCGAAAGTAGATCTCTCCCGACTTTGACGATCTCTTGGTGTTAAAAACAATAAACACGCACTTAATATGAACACCCTACTACATATACACCACTGCGATACTTTTACCCAAAATCAACCAAATAATCACGGTTATTTTTCCGGATGTCAAACGAATTACTACTGCAACACTGAACTTGAAAAAAATAAACACGGGTATTCTTCCAGATGTCACAATCTAAAACTAATAAAACAAATCGACGATGAAAAAACCCCAAAACAGATTCTCTCACATGGGATCCTGGTGTTAGATCTCTATCTCTCTCACCCAACTGTGAAACTGAAATGCGCAGTCTCTCACCGAACTCTCCCGCAACGTTTCCTTTCCGTGCTGAAAGCTGCAAATCGATGCGGGAACTTTCCCTACTCACACCATAGGCCTATTCTCGTGTAAGCTTTCGTCACCGAGCTGCAACTCAAAATGTCCGTGAACCTTGACTGCTGACAGCTTTCTCAGAACGGCGAACTCCAATCCCGGAAGAAAAAACTGTCACCCCCTTGCACCTTGAACTTCAGGGGTCAAAGTACAGTCACTGTCACTCTCAGAAAACACAATTAAATGCAGCCATTGTATGAAGTTTTTCCCCTTACACACATTATTTGAAAAACACTTTTATAAACATGTCTCATATGAACATAAAAAAAATAAATAAAAAAAAGTCCATCTACACTTTGTTTGCGTATGAGTGTATCTTTCCAGACCCAAATATACAAATAATGAGATTCTCTTCTCATAAAAAAAAAAAACCCTTGACAGTTTTAAATTTATAAACCCAACATTTGTCCAGGTCTCTACACATTGAACCTCATCACACTCTGCTAATGGATTCGACCAAAAGCCATTAGCCAAATCCAATATAAATCCAGAAATGTACCTTCCCTCAATCGTATCAATAGCATTAAACATATAAAGCCTATCTGGCTTTAATACTCTGTTTAATGCTTTATAATTGGTTACTTATCTAAAAGTCTCATCTAGTTTTGGTATTAATTGTACAGAAATGAAAGCTTTAGCATATGTTCTGCCAGGAAGACTTAATTACTATGTCATTTTTTACCTTCAGAATCAGAATCAGAATCAGAAAGAGCTTTATTGCCAAGTGTGCTTGCACACACAAGGAATTTGTTTTGGTACTGAGGCTTCCAGTGGACATATACAAATACAAATACAACAAGAAACATAATACTACAAATTATAAGAATAAAAAATAAAAATATAAATATATGAGCATAAAAGTATCACAGTTGGGTTTAGTCAGAATAGACATTTTCAGATTTACAGATTATGAACTATGAACATATTTACAGTGTTTTGAATATTATAAATAAAAAATCTACATATAAGTTAACCTGAGTTGTACGATATTGCACTAAACAGTGGGAGTATTGCACTTAAAGGCATATGCCTTGTGAGGTGTGTTAACTGTTCAGAAGGGAAATGGCCTGTGGGAAGAAACTGTCCCTGTGCCGAGATGTTCTTGTGGCCAGTGATCTGAGTCGCCGTCTTGACGGTAACAGTTCAAACAGGTGGTGTCCAGGGTGAGTGGAGTCTGTGATGATTTTACCTGCTCTCTTCCTCACTCTGGAAGAGTACAGGTCCTGGAGGGATGGCAGGGGGGCACCAATGATCCTCTCCGCAGTCCGGACTGTCCGTTGTAGTCTCCTGATGTCTGATTTGGTAGTTGAACCAAACCAGACAGTGATGGAAGTGCATAAGACAGACTCAATAACGGCTGAGTAGAACTGAATCAGCAGCTCCTGTGGCAGGTTGAACTTCCTCAGCTGGCGAAGGAAGTACAGTCTCTGCTGGGCTTTTTTCACAATGGAGTCAATGTGATTGTCCCACTTCAGGTCCTAAGAGATGATAGTGCCCAGGAACCTGAATGACTCCACTGCTTCCACAGTGCTGTTCATGATGGTTAGTGGGGGGAGTGCTGGGCTGTTCCTCCTGAAGTCCACGATCATCTCCACTGTTTTGAGCATGTTCAGCTCAAGGTTGTTGTAACTGCACCAGACAGCCAGCTGTTCAACCTCCAGTCTGTAAGCAGACTCGTCACCGTTTTGGATGAGACCGATGACAGTGGTGTCGTCGGCAAATTTCAGGAGCTTGACAGAGGGGTCTTTAGAAGTGCAGTCATTAGTGTACAGGGAGAAGAGCAGTGGGGAGAGAACGCACCCTTGGGGGGCGCCAGTGCTGGTGGTGAGAGTCCTGGATGTGTGTTTCCCCAGTCTCACTCGCTGCTGCCGGTCCGTCAGGAAGCTGGTGATCCACTGACAGATCGAGGATGGTATGGAGAGCTGGGTCAGTTTGGCTGTGAGAAGACCAGGCATGATGGTATTGAAGGCCGAACTGAAGTCCACAAATAAGATCCTTCACATCTATCCAATCATGTCCTTACACTCGCTGTATAAACGATTGATACTTACACACGTTCGCAGGTGCTGACGCGACAACTAAAGCTCACGTTCAGTCACCAACCAACATGTTTCAGGACACGCATGTTGTTTACGATTATCAAGTTACATCGATGAATATGTCCCGCCGTCTCTCCTGCTGCATGTCTAAGTTCCTGCATTCAGTGCCACATCTCCCCATGGGCACAGCTAGTGATGGCAAAATGAGGCTTCCTGAAGAGACCTTGCAGCCCATTGCTTCACCCAAAGGTTCATTACTCAAAGCTTCATTACTCAAAGCTTCATTCAGCATTGCTCACTAGTCACACCTAGCCACTGTGCAAAGAAATAGCAGGCAAATTAATCAATTCTGAACCAATGACCTGAGCATTAAAAAGCACTAACCTTTCATTAAAAAGACCTGAGCAGACATTTGTCCATTGCCTGGGTATAAAATAAAATATGTATCTTTCTCTGTCTGAATTTACCTCTGTCTGACAACTGTCACACACACAGTTAATTAATTATTCATAAATTGTTTGGATAGTGACAGTATGAACAACAAAAGTGACACTGTGTTGAGTGCAATGCTTATGGTGGAGGGAGTGTAATAAAGTAAACTGCAACAGAATAGTCTGGGGCGGAAAAAGGTAAGAATTGTTACTGGGAGGTTTTGTGCAGTGAACTGTTACTAGTTTTAGTGTAGTGTTGTGCTTATGGGACTGGGGATACGGAGGAGCAAACTCCAACACTGCAGTTTGGGGTGGGTGAAGAAAGGATTACAATAGATTTTTATTGAGAAACAGAATTTTTTCAAGTGTGTTGGGGTTTACATGATTCCTCTTCTTAGACAAAACCTCTCCAGCCTTGGAAAATATCCTTTCACAAGGAACAGAGGATGCAGGGGAACATAAAAATGCCAGTGCCAGCTGGTAGAAATGAGGGTACTGATGCTTCTGTTGAGGTCAGACAGGGGAGGCTTTCTTCTTTCTAGCTGGCTCCATTACCAGGAAAACGTCTTGGTTACTAATGTAACCCTCGTTCCCTGAAGGAGGGAATGGGAGACTTAACGTCGACGTGACAACGTAATTGGGATCACTTCAGGGAGCCCTATCAACTTTGAGTGTCTACAGAATGAGCCAATGAACGTTGGAGTGCGTGAAAAGTGTCACGCACCCCGCCCCACAGCGCGGGTATAAACAGGAAGCGAGCGCACGCACTCATTGTTTTTGCTGAGGAGCCGAGATTGTGACAGCCGTACAGCGATGGTCAGCAACCGTGGCGACGGGACGTTACGTCTCCTGTTCCCTCCTTCAGGGAACGAGGGTTACATTAGTAACCGAGAAGTTCCCTTTCAGTCGCTCACGTTCGACGTAACGTCGACGTGACGACGTAATTGGGATTCCATGGAAAACGCCACGGTTGCTGCCACTTCCAGTGCCCTACACTCTCAGACCCCCAACTTGCTGGGGCGGAAGGCCTGCGTAGAGGGAGTTCGAACTGCTGTTCCGTTATACCCCACACAGTGGAACTCTTTGGATAACACTGGGAAAGCGTGCCTTTCCAGGGGAAAGGGATGCTGCGGAAGCCACATCTTGCCCGAAGGGAGGTAACGTGGAGAATACACATATGGACTGGCCGGAGGGGCAGTGCAACATATGGAATGTCACTGGGGTGGCTCCAGCCTGATAAGGGGGAGGCTACACCAGACAGTGACAGCAGAGTGATTACGTGATGTTTTTAAGCCCATGTTTTTCCCTCTGCCAAGGGAAAAACATGGGCTCACCACAGGGAGCTGATCGTGGAAGAATACGCATATGGGATCGCCGCAGGATCACCACATATGGAACCCAGCCTAGCACAAGTTACACAAGCATACGAGCACTAGGCCTGGCGTCGGATGCTCCGCAACGCATCCACTATCCAGTGGTCCATCCTCTGCTTGGAGACAGCCTTTCTCTTCTGCTGGCCTCCGTAACAGACGAAGAGCTGATCTGAGGTCCTGAGGCTTTGCGTTCTGTCCACGTACAGGCACAGAGCGCGGACAGGACAGAGAAAAGCCAGGGCTGGGTCTGCCTCCTCCGAAGGCAGCGCTTGCAGGTTCACCACCTGGTCCCGTCACGCACCCCGCCAGAGCAGGTCCTCTCTCAGAGGAATGGGCCAGGGAGGGGCCCGTCGAGTGAGAGCTCGTCAGCTGCATGGTTGAGCAGGCCCGGAATATAAATGACACGAAGCGACCTCAGATGCTTCTGACTCCAAAGGAGGAGATGGCGGGCGAGTTGTGACATGTGGCGGGAGCGTAGACCACCCTGACGGTTGATGTATGCAACGGTCGCAGTGCTGTCTGTACAGACATGCTTGCCTAGTAGCGGCCCAGCGCAAGATGTACTGCTAACAACCAAGGCAGTTGATGTCCCAATGCAGTTGAGGCCCCATCCACAGACCTGAAGCTGCATGCCCGTTCTACGTGGCCCCCCAGCCGGTGGCAGAGGCATCCATGGTGACCACAGAGTGCCTGGACACTTGTTCTAGGGGGACACCTGCCTGCAGGAACGAAGGGTCCGACCACAAGCTGAGAGTTTGTGGGGTTACTTGCACGAGCCGCTCTGCCACGCCCATCTCGGGACTCGATCGTGGAGCCAGTCTTGGAGCGGCCTCATATGAAGCAATACAAGCGGCTTTACCGTGGCTGCAGATGCCATTTGCCCCAGGAGCCTCTGAAACAGTTTCAGTGGTGCCGCTGTTCTGCGTCTGAGCGTTTTCACGCTGTTCAACACTGACTGGATGCAGGCCTCGGTGAGGCGCGCGGTCATGTTGATCGAGTCCAACTCCATGCCGAGAAAAGAGATCCTCTGCCCGGGGGTGAGTTTGGTCTTTTCCCAGTTGACCCGAAGCCCTAGGTGGCTGAGGTGACTGAAAAATGCACTAAAAAGTGCATAGAACTGCTTGTTTTATTTGTTGATTTTCAAATATAAAACTTGTTGAAATGTTTTCAGTGTGAGCATCAGTTCTTTTTGAACACTTTCATCTCGTTTTAACAAAACCGTGATAATATTGATAATCACGATAAATTTGGTCACTATAATCGTGATATGAAATTTTCATACCTTCCCATCCCTAGTCTCTATGTGGCAGTAGTAGCCGTTGTGGTCTTGTCCTGCTTGGCCTTTATGGTCTTGAGAATAAAAAAAAGAAAAAAATTGTAATGCAAGTGTATGATATATGTTCAGTGTGGTCTACAGTGACCGTGTAGCCTAATCTGGCCTTGTCCCGTGGTCTTGTGGCCAGTTATGGCATTGGTTCTGTGTGGCCTAGTGGCTGTGTCTCGTTGGCCTTGTATTCGTGTGGCATTAGCAGCCTTGTGGCTCAACGGGCCTTGTCTCTGTGTGGGTCTCATGGCCTCGTGGAATAACGTTGCCTTGTCCTGTGTGTGGCCTACATGGTATTGTGGCCCTTACAGCCTCGGTTCTGTGTGGCTTAGTGGCCGTTGTCTTTGTGTGTCCTTGTCTCAGTGTGGGCTCACGATAACGCGGTGTGGCATATCGTTGCCTTGTCCTTAAAAAGATGCCTGGTGATGATGATTGGCCTGTGGCCCTTCGGGGCATAGGTTCTGTGTGGTCTACCAAGGCCTTGTAGCATTCATTGCGTATATATATATATATATATATATATATATATATATATATATATATATATATATATATAAATAATAATAAAAAAAAGGCTGGCTGGCCTTCGTTTTACGTGTTTCGTCTAGTCCTATCTTGTCTTTATGTGGCATTAGCAGCCGTTGTGGCTCATCGAGGCCTTGTCTATGTGGTCTATCATGGCTGTGTGGCTCATTAGGGCCTTGTCATGTGGTCCAATGTGGCCAGTGTTTGCGGTACAGTGAGGCCTGCTCTGTGTGGTCCAATGTGGCCTGTCAATGTATGGCCCCAGGTGGCCAGCTCTGTGTGGTCCAATGAGGCCTGTCTATGTATGGCCCAATGTGGCACTGTTCTGTATGGTCTAAAGAGGCCTGTCTATGTATGGCTCAATGTGGTACTGTTCTGTATGGTCCAATGTGGCCTCGTCTCTGCGTGTCCTTAGGAGTGGAGATGGTAATCACGTAAAAAGTACATCGAATTCTACGTAAGTTGTTTGGATAAAAGCCCTGCTAAATGCAAAAAAAAAACTTTCCACATTGTACCTTTACAGGTTAACGTTTTACATAAACTAAAGTGGCTTCTCTTCTAATTAAGCTATAGGCCAACGAGGTGTCCACATCCAACGTCCATCATGCTAGCTTATGGTAACTCCCTTTCCTATTTTTCAGGAACCACAGGATTCACGACTAGGGTTGGGTATCGGTTGGGTTTTATCCGATACCAGTACCTACTCTGTATTGTTTAAACGGTTCCGGTGCTTAAACGGTTCTTGAAACGGTACTTAAAGGGTAACTAAACCCCTTGTCAGAGCCTGACTCCACCCACTGGCAATATTTGAAAAATGCTGGAAAAGTGGGTAGAGCCCAGCGGAGAGGGGGCGTGCACCTGAGACACATCTCTCTGTAGGCAAGGGCGTGGTTAGCTGGTACCCTCTGACGTCAGAGGGTACCACAACTTCCAATAGGAAAATTCAACTGCAGTAGCCACCGTTCAACCTGAAGAGGGCAGCACTCAGACGTTTTTACACCATATATTGTAGAATTAAAACACTTTACATTTACATTTACATTTAGTCATTTAGCAGACGCTTTTATCCAAAGCGACTTACATCTGAGGACTAAAGCAAGCGAGTCATCGTGAAGAGGGAAGAACGACGCAAGAAGTGCTCAAAATACAAAGTTCAGGCATTGCTCAGAGTAGCAAAAGCCAGACAAGGGAAGATTTAAAAGGGAAGGAAAAGATTTAAAAGAGAAGATTTTTTTTTTTTATGTTAAGTACTCACGGAAGAGATGAGTTTTCAGTTGTCTTTTGAATGCTGTCAGGGATTCTGCATTCCGGACGAGTTTGGGGAGATCATTCCACCAGCATGGAACCGTGAATGAGAATGTTCTGGAGAGTGATTTAGTGCCTCGCTGTGATGGCACCACGAGCCGTCGCTCCTTGGCTGATCGTAGGCTTCTGGTAGGGACGTAGACTCGTAGTAGGGAGTGAAAGTAGGATGGAGCTGAGTCTGTGGTAGATCTGTAAGCAAGCGTCAAAGCTTTGAATTTGATGCGAGCAGCGAGTGGTAGCCAATGCAGGGAGATGAACAGCGGAGTGACGTGGGACCTTTTGGGCTCGTTGAAGACAAGGCGGGCTGCAGCATTCTGGATCATTTGTAGAGGTTTAGTAACACATGATGGAAGTCCAGCCAGAAGAGCATTGCAGTAATCAAGCCTAGAAATAACCAGGGCCTGGACGAGAAGTTGTGTTGCATGCTCAGTTAGGAAAGGCCTGATCTTCCTGATGTTATACATTGCAAACCTGCATGATCGAGCTGTCTTTGTAATGTGGTCTGTGAAGGTCAGCTGGTCATTAAATATTACTCCAAGATTTCTGACCGACCTTGATGGGGTGATTGAGGATGACTCTAGCTGGATAGTGAAGTCGTGCTGTAGAGACGGATTGGCAGGGAGGACGAGAAGCTCAGTCTTTGCCAGGTTGAGCTGCAGGTGATGTTCCTTCATCCAAGCCGAGATGTCCGCCAGACAGGTTGAGATACGTGCAGCTACTGTGGGATCATCTGGTTGAAATGAGAGGTGGAGCTGTGTGTCATCACGAAGCAATGGTAAGAGAAACCATGTGCCTGTATGATGGGTCCCAATGATGTGGTGTAGATGGAGAAGAGGAGTGGCCCAAGAACCGAACCCTGAGGAACCCCTGTGTTCAGTTGATGTGCTTTGGATACCTCGCCTCTCCATGTAACCCTGAAGGACCTACCTGTGAGATAGGACTCAAACCAGTGGAGGGAAATTCCTTTGATGCCCAGTGATGAGAGGGTGGACAGAAGGATCTGATGATTCGCAGTGTCGAAGGCACTATCCAGCAGAATGAGAACTGAAGATTTGGAAGCAGCTTTTGCGATCCACAGGGCTTCTGTGACCGACAGTAGTGCAGTCTCAGTTGAATGGCCTTTTTTGAAGCCAGATTGGTTGACATCTAGCTGGTTGGTCAGAGACAGGAAAGATGACACTTGGTTGAAAGCAAATCGTTCAAGTGTTTTTGCAATGAATGGTAGGAGAGAGACAGGTCTGTAATTCTCTAAAAGTGATGTGTCTAATGTTGTTTTTTTAAGCAGTGGAGTTACCCGAGCCTGCTTGAATGCTGTAGGGAAGATGCCAGTATGAAGGGATGAGTTGATGATGTGTGTGAGTGCTGGTAGAAGTGTGGGAGAGATGGCTCGTAGAAGGTGAGAGGGGATGGGGTCTAGCGGGCAGGTGGTAGGATGACTGGAGAGAAGAAGTTTAGATACTTCTTCCTCGGTTAGCGGAGGTAAAGAGAAGGTTTCTGGTAGTGGGAGAGGATGGTTTGGGTTCCTGTGTGTGTGGAGTTGAGAACTGACTGCTGATAGAAGTTGTTTTGTTGGTGAAGAAGTTAGCAAAGTCATCAGCAGTTAAAGAGGAGGTGGGTGATGGTGGAGGTGGACAGAGGAGAGAGTTGAATGTCTTGAAAAGTGTTCGTGTGTTAGAGGCGCTGTTGATCTTGTTGTGGAAATATGAAGATTTTGCAGCGTGAACATCAGCAGAAAAGGAAGAGAGCAGAGATTGATACATACTCAGGTCAGACGTGTCTTTTGATTTGCGCCATTTCCTCTCCATTGCCCTGAGTTTGGTCCGGTGTTCACGAAGAACCTCAGATAACCAGGGGTTAGAGGGAGTAGCACGTGCTGGCCTGGAGGAGAGAGGGCAGATATTGTCTAAAGAAGAAGTTAAAGTGTAGCATAAAGTATCTGTTGCGGTATTCACATCTACTGTAGAGATGAGAATTATGAGGGTGAGGGAAGTGAAGATGACACAGCAGAGGCAAGATGGGAAGGAGAAAGTGAGCGCAGGTTACGTCTGAAAGTAACTGGAAGGGGGGTTGGTGGAGCATGGGTAGTGAGCTGTAGATTGAAAGTAATGAGGAAATGATCTGAAACATGGAGAGGTTTCACCAAAATGTTATCTGGGATGCAGTTGCGTGTGTATACCAGGTCCAGTTGGTTGCCTGATTTGTGAGTACCTGTGGTGATGAGCTGTCTGAGATCGAATGAGGCTAGAAGAGAGATGAAGTCTGTTGCATACGCTTTTTCTAGATGAATGTTGAAGTCACCAAAGACTACGAGTGGGGTGCCATCCTCAGGGAAAGAGGACAGCAGCACATCCAGCTCCTCAACAAAGCTTCCCAGTTGACCTGGGGGGCGATAAATAACTACAATATGGATCCTAATGGGAGTTGTAAGTGTAATTGCATGATATTCAAACGAGTTGTTATTGCATAGAGAAGAGAGAGTTGAGTATATCCAGTTGTTAGAAATGAGAAGACCAGTACCCCCACCCCTCCCAGACTGGCGAGGGGTGTGGGAGAAAGAGAAGTTGTTAGAGAGAGCAGCAGGGGTTGCTGAGTCTTCTGGACGGATCCAGGTCTCAGACAAGCCTAATATATTAAGAGTAGAATGAGATGCGAAGGCTGGAATGAAGTCAGCTTTATTGACTGCTGACTGACAATTCCATAGACCCATAGAAATAGAGAGAGGTGTGTGTGTGGATGAGAGAATGGGACACAGATTAGCAGTATTGCGCTGCCTTCTGTGCGTGATGAGTGCACGTTGTCAAGAGACAACAGGAATGTATTGAAAGCACATGTTGAGAAAGGGAAATACGATAGAAGTGGGAAAGGAAAAGGAGAGAAGACGATACTTAAGTGCCTTGCCGGAGTCCTTGCTCGGTGGAGTTGCACAGGTAGAGTTGATGGTCTTTACCCGAGTCGGTCTTCACACGAGGAGGCTGATACGCTTCCGCTGATGCTTCCGCGACAGCGCGCACACTACATAGCTATAATGCGTATTAACGCCTGAGTGAGGACAGCTGTTTCTGCCCAGCAATTAACACAGCAAATGCAAATTACCCGAATATTGGGAGAAATCAAAACCAGCTGTTGGACAGCGCTCACTTAAGTGCTATAAAATTTAAACTGCAATACTATTCAGAGCGGCTGTTATATAAAGTGGGAACGCGTCTAATTAAAATACAAATTTGTGAGAAGGCAAAAAAAGAAAATAACCAGAGAATCGAAAACAACCTTACCTTGTGCTAGATACTACACTGAAACAACAGGAGAACTGGATATTCAGAAAAACGACTTGCGCGCTCTTGTCTTGTTCACGGACTGACCGCTTGTCCTGGCCTTGTTCTGGATCACTTCGACTTTATATCTGTTTTACAGTTGCTGTTTCTTGTGCTAGATACTACACTGAAACAACAGGAGATCTGGATATTCAGAAAAACGACTTGCGCGCTCTTGTCTTGATCACGGACTGACCGCTTGTCCTGGCCTTGTTCTGGATCACTTCGACTTTATATCTGTTTTACAGTTGCTTGTGCTAGATACTTGTGCTAGATACTACACTGAAACAACAGGAGAACTGGATATTCAGAAAAACGACTTGCGCGCTCTTGTCTTGTTCACGGACTGACCGCTTGTCCTCTTTAAACCCAAAGAGGACAAGCGTTCTTTAAACCCAAATGTCAAATAATGTACTCGAATCAATGAACAGCATTTATGAAGCTCCATACAGATCATTAAATAAAAAAAGTTGTTTTAGTGTTTAGTTATCCTTTAAGAAAACGAAACCGCACACACTTTGTCAAAAAATAATACCCTTTTATTTACAGGGCCAAACTGGACACAATATTAACTTAAATCTTTAAGCAATATAAATACAAGTAACATATGGTAATAATAAATAAACCAATATAAAATAAAAATTCACATTTACATAATATCAAATAAAACAATATTGTATCAAACAATGTAATAATACTGGAGATTAATAGAGATTACAACCAGGCTAATCTAATCTCGGCATGGCTCCAGGTTCACATGTTTTGTCTGCTTGAACCAGTCATGTAAGTTATCTGGTCATTGTACTAGTTACGGCAGCGCTTGGCAAGTTTGGTATTTCGTTCCCACTGCGTCTTAGCTTTGAGTAAACCTATGAAAGAGAGCGTCTCTGGTTACTGGTGTAACCTATGTTCTCTGAATAGGGAACGAGACGCTGCGTTCGCTGCCAAGCTCCTCGCGCTGCCGCCAAGCTTCCTTTTTCGGCAGAGAAATCTGAGGAGCAGATGATGCGCGCGCTAATATAATATGACAACGTAAGAGCGTCGAGGCAGCGCCCGCGCCATCAGCCAATGGATTGGCGTGATTCTATATGGGCTTCAGACAATCGGCACACCCAGAGGGCGTTCTGACGCGTAATTTTACACGTGAAATGCAGCCAAACCTTGGAGCGTTTTGTCTTCGGCATCTTCATTAATCCCCTCGCTATCAGCAGACGTTCCGGGAGTCTCCCGCATATTGATAACGGCTCCCTGATGCCCGCAAATTAGTTAAAATCTCCCGGAATCTAGAGCGAGCGAGCAAGAGCGCGCATGCGAGACAGAACAGACTGTGCTCCAAACCGTATAGTGCGCGCATGGCGGAGAGGGAGAGGGAGAGAGCGACCTTGCGTGTGTGCGCCTCATGACAGAGAGTCAGGCACCGAAATCAGGCACCCGAAATTTTCTTTCTTATTCGGTCTGGTTACTACCGTTTACGTCAGAACCAGTTCCCTATTGGCACCGCGTTTCGGTACCCAACCCTATTCACGACCAGTGGGGATACCTTCCGTTACCAATTTTTGGGGGTGGGCTGGCCCCGTCCCGGTGGATCCATAATCCACCTAATTTTGGGGGTCGGCTGCGCCCCTGCCTTCGTCTTCAGGAAATGCAGATCCGCTACCCTCGGATTATGAACTACGGACGGGGCCTATGCCAAAGAACTTTAAAAATAATTGCTTGCTGGGCTGTCAATAAATTAATGCTTTGTTAAATCATTATATCTCCCGAGTCTTTCTGGTAGAACTGTTTGTTATTAAAGAAGTAACTTCCTTAATAACTCCTTGCTCCAATAACTCCTGTATGGTTTTATTTAAATCGTCTTTACCCATTTTATTAATTGGATATTGTTGCTGTGGTTTATGTATTCCACCTAGTTTTTCATTTGCATATTCTTCACTAATCTTAATACAATCACTTTTATATTTTCCATTGGGAATTTCTTGTAAAGCCCATATTAATTCCTCTTTCAATTCTTCTAATCCTATAATTTTACTCCATATTCATTTTTATTCTTGTTCAATATTTACTTTTAATCTTAAGACTTTCTTTAAGTCTATTCCTGCATGAAATTGTCTGCACCTTTTATCATTTTAATGCCGAATTTCTCTCCTATTCATTCACTTTCTGTTCATCCATTGTTTGAATTAAAATTTTATCTGTAAATTGCATTGGCTCTGTTGTTGGTCTGTAGGACACCTGAGCACCTTTGTCTAAAATAAATTATATATTTTTTCATTAACAAAGGAGTTTTCATCTTTTTCTATTACTCTTCGGTCTCAAATGTTTATCTTTAACAGGCCATGCATTTTTCAATGTGTCCTGTCCTTCTTTTTCTCTATTGTTCTTTTTATTAATTGAGCTGTATTTCTTTTTTAATGACGATCTTATTCTGTCCAATTCTTTTTATATTTCACCAGACCCCCTTGGCCCCTTGACCCTCTTGGCCTTTCGATTCAACCGGGTTTCCTTGTCTAAGGGGCTCCCCATTCGTCAGTTGTCACACCACCCCCACCACGGACTTGCGGATCTCTCAATACGCTCCGTTCCTCCACTCCTACGGCTTCAGCGGGCTCCTCCTTCCCTTTGGACTCGCCTCAGTCATACCAGCCCACTCCTACGGCTTCAGCGGGCTCCTCCTTCCCTTTGGACTCGCCTCAGTCATACCAGCATCGTCTCAGTCCTCGGGTACTCTGGCTCCTCCTCCGACGGTTGTCGCTATGATGCCGCCTAGGCCTCTGATAACAGCGATGTCACTCTGCTCCACTGGCTCTACATCTGCGGTCGGAGATCTATCGGCTCCGCCTCTGTCGGTCGTCCCCCCAAATGTCAACGGTGCCACCCTCCCTTGTCTCCATCGTGAGCTGTCGTCAGTGCCAGTCTCTGGCCGTCCACCACCAGCGCCGCCAGGGGATCGTCGTCTTTCCATCACCAATCCTCTGGCAGCAATCATCCTGTCACCACCCCTTCGCCACATACCCCCCCTACCTCCTTCTGCCATAATTTTGTTACGGCGTGAATGTCACCATTCTGTTTTGTTTAGTTTTGTTCATGGACTTTTAATTTGTAATTCTTTTGTTCCTCTGTTCCTTTGTTTGAGTTTCCCGCCACCTACCTGTAACCATGGACACTAACTATCATCACAGCTGTGTATTAAAGTCCCTGCTGTTCACTCAGTCTTTAGCTGTGTCACAATGTGAAGGCTGCGTCCTTCGAAGGACACTCCGAGTCTAGCCTTCGTAGGATTTGTAATTGCGCCACCAGGTGTTCCCCATTATGTTGTCGCCTAGCAACACTGTGACAGGAGAGCTGCCATCCTACACAGCATTTTTTGTTAAAATGGAGCAAGAATTAATTATATTTTATGTTTTATTGGAGGAGATGGTGGGGATGTTTCATCCCCGGCGCCGCCGGGTGATGTATCTCCAGCTTGGTCAAGACCGTGGCCAGGTAAGGTAATCTGGTTTGCTGCATCCCAATTCAGAAGATGCGTCCTTAATTGCTGGAGTACTCTTTAAAATGTACATAACTATTGGGTGTACTTGAGTAATGTAATGATACTTATGAAAATACAAAATGCACATAAAGCTGTTCTGTTAACGCAGTTGAAGCATAAAATACAAAACAATAAATAAATAAAGCGAAATGTACCTCTTCTTTTTAAAACAATCCTGCAACGGTAATCCCGCTCACCTTCGGATACAGCCTTTGATATGGGACGCATCTGTAGTTAGCAACAATTCCTTAATATTGTGAAAATAAATTGTGCTCGTTTAATTTTCAAAATAAGCTGTGGTTGACTGTAAGTGTCACAAACCAAGCCTCTGTGGCTCTCTCTGATCACCACCAGAGGGCTCCTTCACTGGAGTACTAACATTTACTCGGACTACGTTTCCCTTCATGCCATGCCTGAGGCTGATTACCGTCACACCTGATTCCTATCCCATGGACTATTTATGTCACACACACACACACACACACACTCACTGCGAAGTCTTGTTCTTGCCATTGCAGACATTTCTGAGCATTATTCATAATATTTTGATCTCTTGTGTTTTTGACTTTGGACTGTTTACCTCGTATTCTTGTATTGCTGCCTGCCCATCTGACCTTCTGCCTGTTTACTTGGATTTACCCTGTTTGACTGCTGCCTACCCTGAACCATTGCCTGTCGTATCATTACGTTCTTCTGCCTTGCCATTGATATCTCTGTTGCATGTCTCATTCTGTCTTCAATAAAGCTGCACATGGATCCCACTTCTGCTGACCTATCTTTACAGAAGACTTCGCCAGACCCCGATCCAGCGGCTATCTATCACCTGTCTACCGAAGTATCCACTCAAGCAAGCATTCTAGCAACTCACCAACACCAACTCACCCGGTTAACTTCAGTGACAGAGGAACTGGTGAAGACACTGCAAAGCATGAGCTTCACCGCGGTCGAAACCAGACAACTGTCAAGCAACCCCATCGCCAACGATGCACAGATGACGTCATCCTCTACCAGCCCAAGACTAGCTTTCCCCGAGAAATATGACGGTTCGCCAACAAAATGTAAGGGATTTTTTGTTGCAATGTTCGTTGTTTGTTTCCCAACAACCTACATTATATCCCACAGATGAAGGTCGTATAGCCTTTGTATGATGGGGAGAGCATTAGAATGGGCCACGGCAGTTTGGAAGGGGAGTTGTCCCACCTTTACCACATTTGACAGCTTTCTGCAAAGATTTCGTGAAGTCTTCGAACATTCAGAGGGAGGAAGGGAATCGGGAGAACAACTGCTGGTTCTTTGACAAGGAAGACAGTCTGCAGCTGAGTATGCACTCGCCTTCCGCACCCTCGCTGCTCAAACGGTGTGGGTAGATGATACTTTGAAATTGTTATTTCGCAAAGGATTAAGTTTGAAACTTCAGTCTGAGCTGGCCTGCCGTGATGAAGGGAAGAATCTTGACCAGTTCAATGAACTAGCAATTTGCATTGATAATTTGGTCCGCTCCAGATGTCCTAATAGGAATTCTTCTGCACTTTACCCTGCTGCCATGGCCACCTCTGACCATGAACCTATGCAGATCGGCCTCACTCATATCTCTGCAGAGGAGAAGGAGTGCCGTTACCGTCAAAGACTGTGCCTGTACTGTGGTCAACCAGGGTATATGAGAATTTCCTGTCCCACGCGCCCATCTCAAAGAAACCCAACTGCAGTGAGTTATCAGGTCCAGTACTCTTCTAATATGGAATTACCAGTAGTACTTACCGTTAATGGTGGAACAATCAATCCCATGGCCATGATTGATTCTGGAGCTGCAGCTAACTTTATTGACCTAAACTTTGCCAAGAGTCATAACATTCCCTTAATTCCATGTGATTCTGTTTTGGCAGTGGCAGCGTTAGACGGTCGCCCGCTGGGGACTGGTTGCGTTCAGTACACCATGGGGGACATATCTTTACAGTCCGGGTATCTTGCTCAAGCCCGCTGGTGGTCTGAGAGGAGAGGAGTACCCAGATTAGGCTGGTGACCAGAGACCCCCTCCTATCACCATGGATGGCGAGGAGGCTTATCAAGTACATGAGCTCCTGGACTCCAGACGCCGGGGCAGACTACTACAAGACCTCATGGACTGGGAGGGGTATGGCCCAGAGGAGCGGTCTTGGGTCAGATCAGACGACATTTTGGACCCATCTCTCATTGCCGACTTCCATAGGACCCATCCAGATAGACCTGCTCCCCGCCCTTGTGAAAGACCCTGGCGTCGATCACCTCCTCGCTTCAGGAGCCGCTCGCAGGGAGGGGGCTCTGTCACAAACCAATCCTCTGTGGCTCTCTCTGATCACCACCAGAGGGCTCCCTCACCGGAGTACTAACTTTTACTTGGACTACGTTTCCCTTCATGCCATGCCCGAGGCTGATTACCGTCACACCTGATTCCCATCCCATGGACTATTTATGTCTCACGCACACACACACACTCACTGTGAAGTCTTGTTCTTGCCATTGCAGACATTTCTGAGCATTATTCATAATATATTGAGCTCTTGTGTTTTTGACCTTGGACTGTTTACCTCGTATTCTGGTATTGCTGCCTGCCCATCTGACCTTCTGCCAGTTTACTTGGATTTACACTGTTTGACTGCTGCCTGCCCTGAACCATTGCCTGTCGTATCATTACGTTCTTCTGCCTTGCCATTGATATCTCTGTTGCATGTGATTGACCTCTGCCCGTTGTTCTCATTCTGTCTTCAATAAAGCTGCACATGGATCCCACTTCTGCTGACCCATTATTACAGTAAGCAAGTACATTTGTTAAGTATTCACGTACAAATGTGAAGTAACAAGGATTTTTTCTCACACACAGGACAGCAACACTACAAAAACATAGTCTTTTACAATATGATGCATTGTTGTATAGTAAACCACTCAACAGTAAAGTACTTAAAATATAACAACCTTCAACATATTCAGAATTGAAATGCAACATACACATAGCGCAGCAGTAATATTAATGCAACAACATATCTAAAAACCCTGACAAGGAGGGTTTTTTATGCAGAATACATAACTTTACTTATACTCTTGATATCTTAAGTACATTAAGTACAAGTATGCAAGATAACACTTGTACATAAGTAAGGTTTTAAATATAATTAGTAATATTTCCCCAATGTGCCATTAATACTTACTAAAAGTAGTTTACTAAAGTATCACAATATATCTTCCAACAATTACTTTGTCATAACTCTAAACAATTTCTCTTTTGTTTTTTTAAGTTGTTTTTTCAGTTAAACCTGAGCGTGCCAGTGCTGGACAGGTTTTTCAACGACATGGACATACGACCTGATTTTCGTCTGAGCACGGAGGCCCTGAGAGTGCTGCTGGACCTGTTGAGAAGTGAATGGAAACACAGATGGGGTTCCACAATAGAGACCCTGGTATTTCTTTTCTGGCTGGCGTATGGTACATCATACAGGGTTGTCTCCGGAATGTTTGACATGCCTCGTTCCACTGTCCACCGCATTGTCCACCGAGTCACTGAGGAGGTGGTGGCCATTCGCCACCAAGTCATTCGGTTCCCCAACACCCCAGAAGACCTGGAGGCAGTTTGCCGTGGGTTTACAGGGCTGGCCAGACACAGAGCTTTCTTGAAAGCTGCAGGAGCAATCGACGGCTGCCATGTCCACATCAAGCCTCCAAGCGGCCGTGATTGTCAATGCTACAGGAACAGGAAACTGTTCCTGTCCATCATTCTGCAGGCTGTTTGCAACCATCAGGGCCGCTTCATTGACACCTACGTGGGCTGGCCCAGGTCATTGCATGACGTATGAGTGCTCCGATACAGCGCACTGTACAGGAGGTCAGTGTACCCTCCTCCAGGGCACTTCACTCTAGCAGACGGAGCTAATCCAATCTGTATGCTTTAAATGCACCATAAAGAGGAGATTCTCAGTTTTTCCGTGTTATCACGTTTGTCTCTATTGGTCATTCAGTGGCTCCGTAGTGAAAGTGATTGCGTCATCAAAATCTGATTGTTGATGCTTAGTCCCACCCCTTTGCTCAGATTCGTCCAAACAACCGCCAAACAATTCATCATCAACTCAACCAATAAACATAGTGTTTGGTGTTTTCAACAACCAATCACCTTTCTTTGTAAATTTGAACAAACGCAATGTGAAAGTAGGTGCATATTTACTTGCATGAAAATTGTATGTATGTATTCAAAGCATTTGCATGAGAGCACTTTCTCACAGTCCACAGCGCAAAACATGAAAGAGCTGTCAGGATAAACAGAGGACCCAAGAGTGAATGCAGGTACAAACAAAGCTTTAATAGTAAAGAGAACAAAGGCAGTCAGCAGCCAGCCTGCTGCAGAACTGGGGCCCATTCTTCGTACGTTGCTTAAAACATCCGAGATCAAACGAGACATCCAAGATAATATCATCGTGCTCATCATGATCCGGCTAATTAGGTTCTTCGAACACACCTGCCGGTTATGATTAGTATAGCTGGATTGAGTTATCTGAGATAATTGCGCATTCATGCGCTGGTTTAAAAGGGGATATGTATCGATAGTAGGAACATTGATCAGCAACGCTGCTATTGGCTGCTCACCATGGCCAAAGAGCATGCTCAGTTTTTCACCGCAGCAGAGCAAGAGTTATTGCTTATTATAAGGATATGCAGAATTTGAGAACTTAATTCAAATGCCAGGGAACACCTCAAAGTGTGCAAAAACCAGGAGAGAGGGCTGGCAAAAAGTAGCAGACAAATTAAGTTTGTAGTGACCATGTTAGATGTTTTTATCACTTATTACAGTATATATTTTTGTATTTTAATAATTTCTAAATAATTAATATCTTTGTTCATTGTAATGTCAGAGTCACTAGCCACCACTAGAACATGGGAACAAGTAAAAGTGAAGTACTAGAATATTCTACATAATGGTAATTTGTACTGCTTATTGTAGCGATGAGGCATGAATGAAGCGGAGAGAGAATCCAATTGCAAGCACTACTTTAATGAAACTAACAGGTAATCCAGGGTGAACAATAGTACATGGAACTCAGAATAAGGGACTCAGAACAAGAACAGCAAAACAACTACAACAACCGACAAACCACAACTGAAACACAGAGGAAAAATACACAAGCAGACAAGCTAAACAAGATAACAAGGGGGCGTGGTTAATCCGAGATACCTGGGGAGACTAATAAACAAGACAAGGAACACCTGTGGACAATGAGCAAACAATTAACAAAATGACAAGATACATGGCAGGATCACATGACAAACAGGGAATCACGTGACAGACAAGACAAAACCCACACCGTGACACTTATACTAGTCTCTTTTAAAAAGGCTCTGTTAAAGGGGTCATATAATGCTACTTTTGTACAAGTTAATATGAATCTTTAGGGTCTAAATGAATACTTTGTAATATACTTTTATTAACCCTCTGGGGACCAAGGTGTTTTTAGGGTCCTTGAGATGTTTTGACATGCCCTGACATTTGTGCTTTTTTCAGTTATTTATAAACATGTTAATGGCAAAGGTGTAAATTCACTCTATATAGCACAAACGGGGCTACCATAATATGTGAGCAACATGTATGTACATGTTTGTATTTTTAAGAGAATAATGTTTATGCGTGGTTATTGAAAAAAATAAAAATGAAAGTTGCTGAAATAAGACCACAAAACACATACTAAATATGTGTCCACAAGACCTTTGACTAATGGATGTTGTCGCTTCGAGTCCTGGCTTCAAAATGATGTGAAAATCATCCTGCCTAATCGTTCACATAAAACAATACATTGATTTAAACTTTGTAAAACAGTTTTTTTGTCAGAAGAGGTTTATGCGTGGGAGTGGTAATGGCCTATCAATATTAATGAGATTCAGACCAGGGGTGTGACATAGACACTCCCCCAATGGCTAATGGCCCATCAAGTGAGGCAGCCTGAACAAAGAATGAGAGGGGATTCAAAGGTTTTGTTTTTCAATTGGTTTGATTGTAATTCCTCTATGTGGAGGAACTCAATGTTCTAAATTAGGTCTAAGCAAATCAAATGTGAGCAAAATAAAAAAAAATCAGTCGGCTATAAACAAAGCAATTGTGAGCGATAAATAAACAAAAGTAAAGGCAGGTATCTCACAGTAAATGCTTATGCCCCGTTGATGCGGGCTCTAAGCAAATCAAATAAACAAAAGTAAAGGCAGATCGCTATCCTCACAGACCACACCTGCTATGCTAGCGGGCTAAGGCTAGTAGCGGAAGTTCGGAAAGTTGGATATAAGTAGTGAAATCAAAGCAATCCGATTGTTTTGAGAATAGTTACATGTCTTGGTGCCATTTTTGAAAACAGTTCTTGTTCAACTGAAGACACAAGTGAACATTACATGCCTGCATAGGCGTAATTTGCGCCACCACTTTTTACTAAGGTCGATATTGTCACCACCACTTTTGAAACATCTCGCGGCACGAATGTACCGATACAAATAAATAAAACATCTCCAGTTAACTAGCAGAGCATTCATTTAATTCGTTTGTTAAATAAGAGGCAATCTAGCGCTGAAATGTGTTGTTTTTTAAATAAAGTAATCAAAGTGCTCGTTGCCGCTGTGATCAGTGGTGCGGGTACTGTGTTCTCTAGTGGCTCGCGCACAGTCTTCACTCGGACGCGCGCTTCAATCCGTTGTGGAGACTCTCTATTCGTTCGACTCACCACAAACAACATATATCAAACCTATACCAAACATATACCAAATTATACCCAATGTACTATTTAAATTGATTGCTGGACATCGTAATGTTATTGTACATACAACTGCTAAACATGCTCTTTGCTAAACAAGGAGCGTGGAGTACATTTTCTTTGTTTTAAAAAGTGGGTGGGACGGGGGCATTTCCAAGGTGTGTCCTGCCTTTTACCAAGCTGTCCTTTGCAAAGCACAATGAATAGCGCGCTCCGTGAGTAGGCGTGAACCAATTAAAGTTAATGAGCTCTTAATGAGCTCGTAATGAGCTCGACTGGAATCGCTCTCTTTTCATACAGATTACAGAAGCTGAGAATATTTGTTTTTTATATAAATTACTTAATTTAAAAGATGCAATCTCAAGCTTTATGCCCGTGGGTATGTTTGCCTGTTTGACTGAATTTTCGCGGAGTTACAGATCATTTTTGAACGTGTTTCAAATTGGAGTTCACTGACAGAGGAGTGCAGAACTCGCATCATGTTAATTTTTCTTTATTTGGCAAAAAGCAAAACACTTTATTTTTATTGTGAGTATACAGAAAAAAAATAGAAACTGAACAGGATCGATTGATGTATAACACGAAAATGAAAGATAAAAATTAATATTATAATTATATTGAGAATGTCGTAACGTTACATAGAAAACATGCCGTAATATAACCTGAGTGTAAACATTGGGGGATGGTTTAGGGGGGGGGTTATTCGGTTTTGTTCATGGGGGTGTGGGGGGGTTGAGGTCGTTCGGTTTTGTTGACGGTGGGCGGGGGGGGGGGATTGTTCAGTTTTGTTGACGGGGGGGGGGATTGTTCGGTTTTGTTGACGGGGGGGGGGGGGGGGGGGGGTTACATGCGCTTCAAGAGGCACACATGCACATTTGCACACACACGCAAGGTCTCTCGCTCTCTCCCTCTCTGCCGAGCGCGCGCTACACGTTTGGAGCTCTAGAGCTCTAGATTCCGGGAGATTTGAGCTAATTTGCGGGCATCAGGGAGCCGCTATCAATATGCGGGAGACTCCCGGAACTTCCGGGAGACTTGGGATGTCTGCCAGTGTATCAACAATGGCGGACTACGATGACAGCTTGCTCAGGGCGGGTCTGTGTTGAAACACTGCTGTCAATTATCATTTAATTATCATTATCAATTATCAATTACATATAAGGAGATTAAAACAAAAACACTGGATGGATTTTTATCATTATATGATGGTTGTGTACAGGCACTGCCAACACACATTTCAGTAGAATCAACTTGTAAAAGTGCATGTACCATTATATGACCACTTTAATAAATGTTTGCTTGTTTATAAAAGCAACAAATAAAAAGGCTGTGGAAAAAAAGAAAAGAAAAACAAACAGGTGGTGGTCCTGCACCCCCACGTTATACCCAAGCAGAAGAGTTGGCGCTTGGGTTGAATGTGAACCGACCCATTGTGAAGTGCATCCCTGGTTTCAGCTCTTCCTCAGACCCACAGCCAGGGACCAGTAGCAGCAACTCCTTCACTGCTGGTAAATGAACTTAGTACACTGTAAAATAATTTGTTGCTGCATTAAATTAAGTAGGCCAATAATCCAAATGGCTGCTCCAGTCATATCAGCTGTTAAACCTTGAGTAGTAATGAATTCCTTTGACTTGTGAAAGTGTACATGTGTGAAACTATATGTACTTAACCCTCTGGGGTCGGCAAACGCGCCGGTGCGTTTTGCTCGATTTTTTTCACATAGCGGCAAAATAGACTTAAAATACTCTGTCATTTTTGGTCATACAGACTTAAGAAATATAAAAAATAAACTGTTGAATATGTACTTTTTTATGTGTCCACTTACAATCGAAATAAAACATTGTGCTTTTGTAAAATAAAGAAAATAAACAGGGTGTGCTTTCTGCCTCTCTGTCTCCGTTAACTTTTTTTCTGGAGCACGTCTCTAAACTTAAACAAAGCTCAGCGAATACTATTCACCCAGGCATGAGCAATATATCTTTATAATCATTTAAGTTTGTACTTTTAAAATATCTAATTCAAAACTAAAATAAATATTCTCTGTTTATGTAATCTATAAAAAAAGAGAGAGGTGTCAGCCGATCTCATTATCGTTCTCTCAGCTCATTATTCTGCTAATGTGACATGCCCACGGAGAGCGCGCGGTATTCAAACGCAAATGATCTGAAGCAACACATGCAAACGTGTCAACGCCCCTCATGAACGCGATAACACAACAAATGTAATCATCAGATTAATGTATTCTCTAGCCGAGAATTGAGAGTAAGTTTTTTATTCTTGTGCTTTGTTCTAATCGCGATATGGAATAGTGTCTGTAAACGCAAAAAGACTGTTTAAATTTTAATCACGTTTCTGTGTGTGAATGAATTAAGGGCACATATGGGCGCTGTTGTTTATGTTACAGATGAAATATGAAAGACAACATTTCATAGTTTTTGGATAGATTATAAGGTTTTAATTCTAAAATAGACATCAAATAAGCTTTTGTTAGCCAGTTTCTGCTCATATGTAAATATATAGTATGTTCGGTCAAAAATAAACTCATCAACTAAGATGTTATTATAGTATTTGTTCCAATGTAAGGGTACTTTAAAAAAGAATACTTTATAAGAAATTTATGGGAAAAGACGATTTTCTTTTCAAGATGTTTCCAACTCTAACTTTGAACAAATTCTGTAGAGTGGCCCATATAGCCTATTTGAACAGGATATGTGTCCAGGCATGACTATGTACTAAAAATGTGCTTTTGACTTATATGGATTATATATATATATATATATATATATATATATACTGCCGTTCAAAAGTTTGGGGTCGGTACGATTTTTAATGTTTTTAAAATAAGTCACTTATGCTCGCCAATGCTGTATTTATTTAATTAAAAATACAACACAAAACAGTAATATAGTGAAATATTATTACAATTTAAAATAACTGTTTTCGATTTTAATATATTTTAATATATTATTTATTCCTGTGATCAAAGCTGAATTTTCAGCATCATTACTGTCACATGATCCTTCAGAAATCATTCTAATATGATGATTTGATGCTCAAGAAACATTTATGATTATGATCAATGTTGAAAACAGTTGTGTACCATTTGTTTTAGGATTATTTGATGAACAGAAAGTTAAAAACAACAGGATTTATTTAAAATAGAATCTTTTATAACATTATAAATGTCTTTACTGTCACTTTTGATCAATTTAATTCCTCCTTGATGAATAAAAGTATTGATTTATTTTATTTATTTCCCCCAAAAAATAAAATAAAAATACTTACTGACCCCAAAGTTTTGAACGGTAGTGTTTAATGTTACAAAAGATTTTATTTCAGATAAATGCTGTTCTTTTGAACTTTCTATTTATCAAAGAATCCTGAAATAAAAATGTAAATAACTGTTTTCAACATTGATAATAATGAGAAATGTTTCTTGAGCATCAAATCATCATATTAGAATGATTTCTGAAGGATCATGTGACACTGAAGACTGGAGTAATGATGCTGAAAATTCAACTTTAAAATCACAGGAATAAATTATATTTTTAAATATATTAAAAAAGAAAAAAGTTATTTTAAATTGTAATAATATTTCACAATATTACTAATTTTTTGTTGTATTTTTAATTAAATAAATACAGCATTGGTGAGCATAAGTGACTTCTTTTAAAAACATTAAAAATCGTACCGACCCCAAACTTTTGAACGGCAGTGTATATATGTATATATATATATATATATATATATATATATATATATATATATAATATTTATTTATTTATTTATTTACTTTTTCCTCCTCACATTCTTTCTTGTGTGACACACCTGAATGAAAGGCTCATCATTATGCGAGACATTGTCTTCTCAGGTGTGAATTATTCATGATAAGGGGTTGGGCCGTTCACTCCCACACGCATATTGCCTTTCCAAACAAAAAGTGTTTTACAAAATTTAAATCAATGTATTGTTTTATGTGAATAATTAGGCTGGGTGATTTTCAGATCATTTTGAAGCAAAAACTCTAGGCCACAACATCCATTAGTCAAAAGTATTGTGGACACATATTTATTATGTGTTTTGTGGCCTTATTTCAGAAACTTTAATTTTTAGTTTTATCAATAACCATGCATAAACAATATTCTCTCAAAAATACAAACATGTACATACATGTTGCTCACATATTATGGTAGCCCTGTTTGTGCTTAATAGAGTGTAATTACACCTTTGCCATAAATATGTTTATAAGCAACTGAAAAAAGCACAAATGTCAGGGCATGTCAAAACATCTCAAGGACCCCAAAAACACCTTAGACCCCAGAGGGTTAATGTAAAAAAAATATGTTGCCATGACTTATTGATCACATTTCCCCCATACTTCATTGTAATGAAATTGTGTTTTCTTCTTTTGTGCAGTTAAAACAATACACCAACACTTTTACCTGTTCCCAAACAAGTGGTGGCTGAAGCATGTGCAGTAAGTGGACTTTTTCTAACTTTACATCAAAAGGGAAGAAAGTACAACACTTTGTAATGCCCATTTTTTCCCTAATGCACAGGACAGTGAAGAAACCCTCTCCGGTATCTGTAAGTGCATAAATAACTTTACTTAATTTACACTTGAGTACCTATTATTTCTGAATGCAATATGAGTTGCAGGAGTCCACATCTACAGAAAGGCCTACAGAAGAGTCTGCACAAAGCAGTGATACAAAGGTGGGGAGTGTTGTACTTTTCCTTGTAATTTTTGTTGCATAAGGCATGTGTTGACAGGTTTACCCCAACCCACCCCCACCCCTAGAAAATAGAGTATTTTGAAAAAACTTGACAACTTAAAGAAAAAACTGGCACTAGAGATAAGAGTTGCTTCAAAGGAACTTCAGAGTAAGTGCTAATATTCTATTTCACACAGAGTACTATTGCTGACCTTGCATAATATCTCTAATTGCAGGCAAAATAATGACTTGATCACTGGCTTTTCTTTACAAAGAACAATTAAAAAAAAACTCAAAGAACTAAGCATATTTGTCTTGTCTTTTATTAAACATTGAATGAAATGTTTTATATTTTTTCTGATGTTGGCAATGTTGTGTAATATGGCACATGCAATGTCACAGGCCCTGTCAGGTGCAACCCTCAGACTTTTCAGACACTGAAATCTTCCCTTTAGTTGGTTAAAGCTCATTTCATTGTGTGCCCTTGTCCTGGCTAGAGCTGCATTGTAACTGGTCTGGGGTTTGGGTCAGGGAATGGGGTCATAAAACACCTGTCTCCAAGCAGGATCCGGTTGTAATCACCTGTATAATGGAAAAATGCAGTTCTGTTAGGATCAGCATAAGTGTATGTAATACAGTGAGCTTGATATTTATATTTTTCCTTACCACGTTCAAAAAATGTGCATAAATGTGAATCTCTGAAAATTCTAGAGTCATGCACAGATCCTGGCCATTTTGCTTCCACATTTGTGATATGGAACATAGTCACACACCATCTAAGAGATTTTAGTCTGTCAACTGCCTTTTTAAAAATTTGATATAATATTACTAATCTGGAATATTAAGAATCGCAATAGTAACTTGCCTGCACATTTACATTGTGATCCTGTCACGGGGTGACAATGTGCAGAGGAGGCGGAACCATGATTAACACGGCGAGTGTCCCTGGGGGAATTAGTCGACATGCACATAGCCGGGACAGGATGGTCGAACTTCCGGTTTTTGGTAAACAAACTAGTCACGAGTAACTTGTAATGGGAAACTAGAAACAGGTGCACGGGTTGATCGAATTACGCTTATGCTGTTTAGAATACTTGAAATATCCTAAGGATCGGAGTATGGAGGAGGACTGCAGCGCGATGGGCTTGGAGAGACGGTTGGGTCGTGGTTGTTGTGGAACGGGCGAAGCGTCTGGATGATCTCAGGCTGGGGCGAGTTAGAGGCGGACGGACCTATGACTAAATGTGGAGCCTGAAAATTGCATCTAAAGCGACCTGTCCTGTGGACACCGGGAGACCGAGGATACGAGTCCCCGCCAGATAAGTGCTTACTTTATACTGTGGTGACTAAATCTACCCTTGTGTGGCGTTCTGCTGGGACTTTCTATGCTTATCTGGTTATCGTACGATACGTCATGATAGCCACGTGACTCTGCCCTGTGAGAGAAACTACTCCCTACGTTGATTACACAGTGTGCTTTTGTATGGGGCTTGTTTGTAGTGGTTAGATGCCATACGCGTTTGGCTGGAGTGCCCACCTCAAGGGAAAACACTTCGAGTGCAGTTTCTTCACGAGTGACTTTAACCTGAGTAGTTTTTCTCCATGATGCATTGGCATGAGGCTGCTTATTACATCAAACTGATCTGTTAACCTACACACCATCGTCCTGTACCAGCAGAGCCCAGAGTGTTGTCACTGCATCCAGCTAACCTGTTCATTGTTTCACCCCTGTGGCTTGGTGAGTCTGATTGTTACACCAAATTGATCTGCTAACTGAGTACTGCCGCCCTGTATCCGCAGAGCCTAGAGAGCCGCCGCTGCATTCAGTCAACCTTCTCGTTACTGTTACGTCTAGTGGTTTGAGGCTGTTCATTACATCGAATTGACCTGTTAACCTACACACCATCGTCCTGTACCAACAGAGCCCAGAGTGTTGCCACTGCATCCAGCTAACCTGTTCATTGTTTCACCCCTGTGGCTTGGTGAGTCTGATTGTTACACTAAATTGATCTGCTAACTGAGTACCGCCGCCCTGTATCCGCAGAGCCTAGAGAGTCGCCGCTGCATTCAGTCAACCTTCTCGTTACTGTTACGTCTAGTGGTTTGAGGCTGTTCATTACACCGAATTGACCGGTTAACCTACATACCATCGTCCTGTACCAGCAGAGCCCAGAGTGTTGCCACTGCATCCAGCTAACCTGTTCATTGTTTCTCTCCTGTGGCTTGGTGAGTCTGATTGTTACACCAAATTGATCTGCTAACTGAGTACTGCCGCCCTGTATCCGCAGAGCCTAGGGAGAGCCGCTGCACTTCGTCAACCTTCTCATTACTGTTATGTCCAGTGGTTTGAGGCTGCCCCTGACATCCAATTGACCTGTGCACCTGCATACTACTGTCTTCCACCAGCAGAGTACAGGAGAGCAGTCGCTGAATCCAGTCAACCTTCTCATTGCTGTTATCCCCTGCGGTTTGAGTCTGCTCATTACGACAAAGCTAACTTGTGCATTACTGCCCTATATCAGCAGATTCCTGAGGACCGCCGCTGTATCCAGCCGACTGTGTTATTGCTGTTACACTCAGTGGGTCGAGTCTGCTTGGTACCTTCATTGACCTGATCACCGGTGTATTGTTGCCTTGCCCTAGGAGTCTAGAAGGCCGTCTGCCGCATCGAATTCTTCTGCCCACGGCCGCCTCGCCCCGGCGGAGTCCGGACGGCCCTCCTACTTTGTCCAGCCATCTGGTTATTGTTGTCCTGCATTGGCGGGGCCCAGTGCACCGGCTAACACAGTAAGCCAACGTGCCTGGAGTCTCACCCCTGCGAAACCTAAAGCTTCATCTGGCCACTGGCTAACAACTCTGAGCGCTCTATCATCCCACGGCATCCCCCCAAGACTTTCTTTTAACAAAGATATTAAATAAAGAATATTTCCTTGTTTTAAAAACGACATCCTTGTGCCTTGGTGTTTGTTGGGTGGGATACGTGTTGTTCCTTTGGGAGGAGGAAGTGACGGTTGGGCTAGGTGCCCCCGGCCTGTGACAATCCCCCTTTCTGTTCACAAAATCCCCTTCATTGAGGCCTTGATGTGAACGTGTGCAGTCTATGGCACCAATCACATTAGGGAAGCCTGAGGGACATATACTGCAAGTCATATTAATCGGCATGGTCATGATTGCATGATCTTTATTAAAAATTATAATGTACCTACGTTGGCAAAAAACAAACAAACAAAAAAAAAACTGCTATACAACCTTGGGTCTAAAGTGGCTTGGAAATGCCACAAAAAAAACCTAAAAACTGCTTGAGCACCAGGTAAATTTTGCGAATGGCATGACAGACAGCACTTATCAAGTTCTCCGCATCTCCAATAGTGTAAAGGAAAGAGCCACTCTCAAAGAATCTCAGGGCAATACACACAGTTTGTGCTGTTATTAAAGCCCGACTCCGTCGAGTCGAACATTTATGCGTTTCCAACAAATTAATGATGTAAACGACACCCTCACAAGTCATGAGAAAATGTATATCTCTCAAAAAGTACACAGATAATACAGGAACGAGCCTTACAAAGCAACAATAATCTGGCAAAGAAACAGGGAGAATGGTAACTAGAAGTTGCAGGCAAAATCAGGTTGAAGAGAAAACAGGTGTGGCGATGAAGATCAGCTGAGAGAGAGAGAGAGAGTGTGAGAGTGAGAGTGAGTGAGAGAGAGAGAGAGAGAGAAAGTGTGAGTGTGTGTGTGTGTGTGTGTGTGAGAGAGAGAGAGAGAGAAAGAGATCGATCAACTCTGGGTCATGACAAGAGCATTTTGACGAACAAGAGTATGTCAAAACAACAGTACACATCGGAGGACGTGTTAGAATTGATTTTTTTAAACGAGTCGTTAGACGATGACCTGGTGGAGTCTTCCGATTCTGACGCAGATACGTGGTGCAGTGATAATGATTACTATTGCTATTTCTGTACAATGAGGACATAATTTGTACATTCAGGTTTTCTAATATTGCGCACCGCACACCAACGAACATTTTCTGTAAAATTCATGGCAAGTATTGCATAGCGTGTGTATTACTTGATGAGGATTTACCTTTTTGTAGTTTGCCATTCGGTCGTTTATTTTAGATGCATTGCATTAAAAGTCAGTTGCTCATACCATCCAGTTCGCTAGTAATCTTGGCAGGGGGATAGAGTTGGTGTGTCAAATCAACAGTTTAGAAGTCTGTGTGAATATGAGGTAGGATGACAAACCAACTGGGGCAACAATCAGAATATGCGTTATTGCAGAATATGCTTTATTATAACATGTTGACACACAACATACACATTTGGCATCCAGTACAGACATAATATTTGTGGGTCCTGATATTGCCAAATGTCTGAGGTGGCCAGAAATCTAGTCAGTGACAGAGTGCAAGTATATTTGTCTAAAATAATTCTGTATTTTCAGCTTCAGAATCATCAATATTTTTATTCTGGTGTCACCAGAGACTGAGGGCCACACTAAATCCTTCCTCCATTGCAGCCCCCCTGACAGACAGAGAGAGAGGGAGATGGAGAGAGAGATCGAGAGGAAAAGAAAGAGACAGTGGAGCATAAAGGGAACAAGGAGACACAACACCTCATGCCCCAGATGAGCCAGGAGGTGAGTGGAATAGGCCTCCGGAGGGCCAGCAGAGGATACAGAAGGCCACACCAAATCCTTCCTCCATACCAGCCCCCCTGACAGGCAGAGAGGGAGAGGACGAGACAGTGGAGCAGTATATTTCCCTCAATTTGTTATTGAGAAGATTTGAACCATTTGTTCATTTGCGCTCAGTATAATTCTCTAATTGTATGTAGTTTGTGAAGATTATTTGCACCATTTTCACTCAGTATATTCCCCTCAATTTGTTATTGAGAAGATTTGTACCATTTGTTCATTTTCACTCAGTATACCTTTCTACTTGCATGTAGTTTGTGAAGATTATTTGCACCATTTGTTCTTTTGCACTGCATATTGTATTTTATTGTTAGTATTTATATTGCACAATACAGTTGTCACTACTTGCTACATTGTTTGCATTTGTTGTTCATGTTCAAATTATAATATATTTTTCTGAAGAAAAATGTTTGCTTCTGTGTTCTGTTGTTATAGAACAATCTTTCTACTTACTTTACTCCCTGAACTTATTTGGACACATATTGTCAGTAAATTAAATACACCTGTTTTTACTCAAAAACGCCTATAATAATATTATAATAAATGGCTATAACTTGCTGAGGGATTGTAACATGCAGACAAAATTTCATCTGGAAGTTTAAAACAACCAAGTCTAACTTTCTAAAGGAAAAAATCAAAACTTCAAGTTCTGTTTGAGTTCACACTGAAAAAAAAAAAATTTTGCTGCCGTTTTTCTTAAGTCTGTTAATTTAATCAATTCTCAGACAAAATAAATGTGAAACTGGGACTTTAAATGAGCTAGATGGAAACGTACTCGGTTACTAACGTAACCTCGGTTCTCTCTAGAAGAGGGAACGAGTACTGCGTAATATCTTACGCTAGGGGAAAACCTCTTTTCCACGAGATATTGAAGCCAAAAATTATCCTTAATTTTGAACTAAAGGGTAACTAAACACTGAAACAACTTTTTTTAGTTAATAATCTGTAAGAATGGAGCTTCATAAATGCTGTTTTTTAATTCGAATAAATTTTTTGACATTTGGGTATAAAATGTTTTAATTTTCAAATATATGGTGTAAAAACGTCTGAGTGCTGCCCTCTTCAGGTTAAACGGAAAGCTCCTGAAGTAGGGGTACTCTGTGATGGAACTCTGTCACGCCCTTGGTGCGAGCTCACCACGCCCTTGGCAGCCCCTGGTATAAAAGCATCTGCTTCCGTCAAAACTACTGTAGCGAGTCAGGAGTTGGAATTACGAGTATTGAAAACGATCGTCACGATGTGAGTAAGCATATATTTTTAATCACAATTTATGTTCCTTAGGCTAAAGTTAACCCTCTGGTGTCGACAAACGCGCGTTTTGCTGGATATTTTTTTTCACATAGCAGCAAAATATACTGAACGTAATAGTAATAATAATCTTGGAAAGAATTACCTCAAAATGACTGAATATAAGATGCGGGAGTTAAGACCGCAGTTTGAGCCAGCGGCTCGAATTG
The DNA here is from genome assembly GCA_030770095.1 of Gila robusta. Classification (NCBI taxonomy): domain Eukaryota; kingdom Metazoa; phylum Chordata; class Actinopteri; order Cypriniformes; family Leuciscidae; genus Gila; species Gila robusta. Next base: position 270,086 of record JAVALU010001511.1, read on the forward strand.
ATATGGCTCTGGACCTGTGTCCACACAGACAATTCAACATCCACCACTTCAGGTGAAGGTGGGGGAGAAAAGTCCTCGACTTCAAATGACCGCTCTGTTGCAAAGCTACTTGCGTCACTCCAGTCACTCTCCACTCTCCAGCTGTCTGACAGCAGCTGTCAATCAATCCGTCTCTGCGGGTCTCAGGTGCTCAGCCCCGCCCTGCCCTCGGTTCGTCCCCTCTATCTCTGCTGGACTCTGCCCACTTTTCCAGCATTTTTCAAATATTACCAGTGGGTGGAGTCAGGCTCTGACCAGGGGTTTAGTTACCCTTTAATGTAAAACGCGTTGCAGCAGCAATGCAGACATAGGCGAGACGGCTTGCGTGCCTATTGGCTGCCCTGCGGCAACTGCAGCAGCCTATTGAGAGAGGCCCCATGTGACGTCAGATCCAATGGGGGCGCTTCGAAACGGGCTTGTTTTGGGCCTATAAATATAGCTCGATGGCTGATACAATCTGGTTTTCATCACTGAAGTGAACCAGCGTGTTGCAGGCACAGCAAAGATACGCAGTACTCGTTCCCTCTTCTAGAGAGAACCGAGGTTACGTTAGTAACCGAGTACGTTCTCTTACGAGAGGTTCTCTTGTACTGCGTAATATCTTACGCTAGGGGGACACTATGTAAAACGCCGTGCGTGCTGGGATCCACACCAAAGTCCCAAGGGCAGGTGCCCGGGGCACAAATAGTGCCTAATCACCAGGGTCTCACAGAGAGTCTGAGAAGAGAGGCTAGAAGCCTCATTCTCCACAAGTAGCATCCTCAAGGAGCTAACTACATCAACAGTGTTCCACACAGTCAGGGTGAAAATTTATTCGGCCTGAACTGAGTAACAGTATGGGTCTTATTAAATGCCCCTGGAGCAATTTTATCAATCAGCGAGCGATGCTCAAGCGGTTTCATTATTCTGAGCCGAAGCAACGGGGCAGACAGTACTGATTTTTAGACCGACAAAAGTTTAGCCTGTAAGGTGGGAACCTCTAGGTTATAAAACCTTATAAATACATACATATACATATATCCTGCAAGGTAACCCCGCTAGACCACGCCCACGACGAGGCTATGCCTCTTGTGGAGTGCGCTCTGACACCCAAAGGACACTGCAGGCCCTTAGAAGTGTAAGCCAACGCTATGGCATCAACTATCCACCTGGATAGGCTCTGTTTTGAAGCGGCCAACCCTTTGGCACGTCCGCTGAATGAAACGAAGAGCTGCTCAGTCTGTCTGAATCCAGACGAGCGGGACACGTAAGCCCTTAATGCCCTGACAGGGCAAAGGAAGCCCGCATCCTCTTCCTCGTTGTGCACCGGCAGGGCAGCCAGGGAGATAACCTGAGCCCTGAATGGTGTGTTGAGGGACTTAGGCACGTATCCGTGCCTGGGTTTGAGTATGACTTTCGAGTCATTTGGCCCAAACTCCATACACGTTGTGCTTACTGAGAGCACTTGTAAATCCCCTACACGCTTCACTGAAGCAAGAGCCACCAGAAACGCTGTCTTGAACGACAAATGTTTCATGTCTGACAGATGGATTGGCTCGAACGGGGCACCTTTCATGGCTTCCAATACCGTAGAAAGGTCCCACATGGGGACTGAAGGGGGTCTGGGAGGGTTTAGCCTCTTAGCTCCTTTAAGGAAGCGGATGACCAGATCATCCTTCCCCGGTGACAGGCCAGTGTCTGGTTTAGTAAACGCTGCTATGGCCACCACATAAACCTTGAGCGTGGATGGGGTACTGCCCTTATCCAATAGCTCTTGAAGGAAGGAGAGTACTTCTGTAACTCCACAGTCTGGGGGTGAAAAGCCTTGAGCTTCGCACCAGCCAGAGAACACAGACCATTTTGAGGAGTAGAGTCGCCTAGTAGACGGCGCTCTAGCCTGCGTGATCGTGTTTAACACTCCTTCCGGGAAGTTAACGGGTACCCGTTGATGACCCATGCATGTAGGGACCACAGCTCCGGGTGAGGATGCCAAATCGAGCCCTTGGCCTGGGAGAGGAGGTCTTTCCTCAACGGTATCGGCCATGGGGCAGTGCTGGTCAGCTGCATCAGCGCTGGAAACCAGGCCTGGTTTTTCCAGAGCGGAGCCACAAGCAGCACTGAGCATCCGTTTTCCCTGATTCGGTCCAACACCTGAGGCAGGAGCGAAACGGGGGGAAAAGCATAGAGCGGGCAGTGGGGCCAGACGTGGGCCAGCGCATCTCTGCTCTTGGAGAAAAGCTTCGGACAATGAGCGTTTTCTTGGGACGCAAACAGGTCTACCTGCGCTCTGCCGAATGTCTCCCACAGCAGCAGGACCGTCTGCGGGTGCAGAGACCATTCCCCTGATGGAATATTGTTTCTGAGCTGTCTGTCTGGTCCCAGATTGAGGTGACCAGGCACGTGTGCTGCTCTTAGTGAGAGCAGATTGTGCTGAGCCCAGATCAGGAGGCGTTCCGTCAGCCTGTGAAGGTTTCGGGACCTGATGCCACCCTGGCGATTTATGTAGGCCACCACTGACATGTCCGAACGGACCAAGACGTGGTGACCCTTTATCTGGGGACAAAAACGCTTCAGCGCGTTGTCCACTGCCATCATTTCCAGACAGTTTATGTGTAGGACAGGGTTCCTACACAATTTCCATTTCAAAATGCCATACTTTTCCAGACTCAAATTTCCAGACCTCCCTACAGATTTTTCCGACCATATTGAACTTGTTCTGATAAATTGTTTTAAAATTCAACTGCTAACAAGTATGTTACATTCTAAAGATTTATTATTGGTGTTTTTGCCTTTTATTAGGATAGGAAAGTAGCTAGACAGGAAGTGAGGTGGGGGTGGTGGTGGGGGGGGGGGAATCGGGAAAAGTCCACGAGCCAGGACTCGAACGCAGTTCTCCTGAAGCACAACAGCGCTACATAGCTACATAGCTATCGGCGCCGACAAGTATGTTACACTCTGAGTCAAAATCTCTATGTATGCTATCATGTTAAATTTGAAAATTGTAGCTGCTGTTGCTCGTACAAGTCAATTAACACCAAACCCAGTCAAGTTCAAAGCACAGCATTTTATTGAAACTGCAATGCTAAACAGTGCAATGTTATTAATTTTTGTAATTTTGTAAATTTAAATAACTGTAATCCCCTACAGAAACAGAATGTACAATTAACCAGAAAATTTGAAAATAGAGCTTAAGTCAATTGACAATGCTTAGGTACAGCAAACTTGTAAAGACTGTTTAACCAATAGGCTAATAATAAATAAAATATTTAGAAATCCTACATTAAAATAATGCCTTAACGAACAAAATGCTAAATCAGTCACAAAAAATTTAAATGGTTAATTTACCCAAAAATGAAATTTCTATCATCATTTACTTACCCTCATGTCATTCTAAACTAATAATACTTTTGTTTATCTTGGAAACACACATAAAGATATTTAATAAGGGACTGAAATATTTTAAATATATATGAATTTGTGTTAATATAAGAACGTTTTTAAAGGCATGGGGGTGAATAAATGATGACGAATTTTCATTTTTGGGTGAACTATCCCTTTAAGAACTCCACCATTGACTCTGTTTTATCCTCAAACCAAACTTGCTTTCTCAAACGACAAAATGCTGTGTTAACCACTGTTGAACTGTGAAAAGGAAGGAACACACAGGTCTGGCCATAGCTAGGCTACACGTTTTTCATTTCATTGATTTTCATTTCAATGTTTTTGTCATATTTCAGTAGCTCTTGTTCTTTATCCTTTGCAGCTTTCCTAAGGGCATTTGATTTTGCAAGCACAGAGATATTGTCACTGGCTTCTGCTTCAATTGCAAGTTCATCTGCGGATGTCAGAAGTGCATTTATGTTGTTGTGAAGCTTTCTTCTCTTCATCTTCATTTGGTCCACCTCATCCTGTAATACTTGCCGTTTCTTTGTTTGTTGTGTGTGCTCCCTCTTTTTGTTTTCCTCATCAAGGTATGCATGGTATCTCTTTCTTCCACAGCCAGCAGACTGTAGTAGTTCTTTGGTCATCCCTACATTAGCTACCCCACCCACATGGTGCAGGTGGTCTACTATTACCCGCTGGGCAATCAAGGTTCTCTCCTTCATGTTTGCAACAGTAATGTTCTTATTAACAGAGAACCCTCTTTCCACAGAAGCCTGACCATGGGACAGGAGGAGAACCTTTTGGACGATTTCCCACAGATCTTTGAATGCATGCTCTTTTGCCAGCTGTGCATGAAAGAAGGTGTCCAGTCTGGAGTGGGCACCAGTGGGCCACTCTGAGGCATCTTCACTCATTTTGCAGACCACAGCAAAGTCTCTGAACTGGTTGAGGATTGTGTCAAACTTGTTCTCTCTGACTTTCCCAGCACTGGAGATGATCTGCAGGCACAGCCTCAGTTGTTTCTCACAAAGGCCAGATTTCTCTTTTATCTTCTGTGGATCCAGCCATGCCAAGTTTCTAACCAGTGTGTACTTCAGAGGGCATTTCTCTAGCAGCTTTGTCACAGCTGTGACAAGGAACTCCTTGGTCTCTTTTCTAACTGTGAGGACATCAAGCTCAGAAACCTTCTTCCTCACCCTCAGCTCTGAAAGTTGTTTATCTGCAACAAATCCTATGTTGATAAGGGAGGCATCTTTGTGATTTGATCGATCTTTGAAGTCTTCTGAGAAGAGCTTCACTGCGGTCTTCATCCTCTTAAGTACATCATCTTTGACAAATCTCTGGAGAAAGTGCATCAATGTAGTAAAAAGATCATCTGCCAGGAAAGGTTGCATGGGCTTGTCAGTTTGATACTTAATTAGAAAAGGCTGGCATTCTTGCGCAACTGAGAGGAAGATGTTGGCTTTTACCAAAAACATGGGGTCAGTGCATGCCTTCTCAACAGACTCAAAAGACTTGTTTTTTGGATGTGGTATCTTAGAGGCCTTAACATTAGCAACATACGTCTGGATCTGTGGCCATATTGTAATGGCTCTTTCAAACACTGTGACATTTTCAAGCCATCTATGTTGACAGTACTTAAGAGGGAAAACAGTTGAACCTGTTACTTTGCTGTAATCATCACGCCTGGCTGGGGAGTCCTTAAAAAGCCAATAAAGGCAACTCAGAGTGTGCTCAATGTCCCAAACGGTTGTATTGCTACCAGCTTTAAATGCATTGTGCATCACATGTAGCCCACAACTCCCTATGTAGAGGAGTTTGGAGCCAGTCTCGTCTTCCAAATCCCTGGAAAGCGTGTCAAACAGTTTCAAGTTTACATTCGGTCCATCCATTGATAGCTGCAATATGCCATGAATCCCAACAGTGTTGCAGTTGGTGCGTAGTGGTTTGTAGAGGTCATCAGCACATGCATGGCCGAGAAAGTGAGAGTCAAAGAACCTTGTGCTAACATGGTCTCCATCCCATAAGCGTATGTGCACATCTAACTGTTTTGACTGGAGGGGTCGGTTCAAACTCTCATCAAAAAGTAAAACATAGTCACTAGCACATTTCACTTTTGACAAAAGTAGTGATGAGAAATGTGGTGCAATTCCAAATGTTGTCAAGTAAGCTGCTTTGTCCTCCCCACATCTGAACTTAGAAGCAATGTTGCTGTCTCTAAACATAAGACGAAAAAGGTCACCCTTTCCAGTACAGCTGTTGAAGGAACCATGCTTTTCCATGACATCAAGTGCCCAGTACACTTCAGCAGACAGAACCTCTGGCCCAGTCACAAAGGTCCTCATTGAACTACCGGATGAAGTTGCAGCTGTGACACTGCAATAAAAACAGTTTCAGCACATTTGGTAGAGAACAGGGGTGAAACAAATAATAATTTTGCTAACAGATTAATCCTCTGATCAGGCACGTGCACAGATAGACCCCATGCATGTACAGTAGTCACACGTAGCTAGCCCTTCAGACTGACGGAGCACTATTACAGATTTCAAAGCAGCCAATCAGAGTTTGTTTTGTTCAGCGTCATGTTAAGGGCGTAAAAATGTAAAATCGATGTCCCTACAATTACAGACTGCTGTGCATCCATTAAATTATTTAATCAAGAATGTGGTCTTCAATTGTCAAGAGTCTATGCCATAAACGTCACATACTTTTGAAAATCCAGCGTATAGTTTATCCTGATAAGCGCTCATTGTTACTGATCAGAGTAACAATGAGCGCTTGAGTTCCTCTGATCGTGCCTGATCAGAGGAACTTCCTTCTTCCATGAGGTGGTATGGCATCACAGCAGCTTGTAGATGAGGGAGAACAGCATTTTTGGGGGCCTTGAGGTGTGGCATGTTCTTAACATGCAAAAGTGGTGTTGCATAGCGCTTAACACCATCCACCTCTACTCTCACTGTCTTGCTCTCCAGAATTTTCACTGCTTCCTGGTCTTGTTTGGATCTTGTGCTCATCGTTTCACTTTGCCAGGGAAGCACATCTATCTGCCAGAATCTCTCCACTTGTTTGAGAAGATCAGTTTCTGGAGGTGCCATTGAGGTGAAAAGACACTGTTGTTCAATGACCTCATGTTGAGGGTGTTGTACAGGGCCCTGCAAAGTCCAGCTGAGACGAGTCTTGATGGCTGCTGGTCCCCCTGGGGGGCCTAGGCGGATGGGCTCCACTGCCGTAATGAGGTGGGGGTAGTCTGATCCGATGAGCAGGACAGGGCGAACTGCCTCTAAATAGCTCAAAGGAAGCCCTCTGAGGTGGTGGTATTTCTCCCTCAAGGTCTTAACCGGGTGTGTATGTTCAGCAAGACTGCTGGGCTGTGAATGCACCCTTTATGTGATACAGTTTGCTGGGCTATCATGCTTAATTGAATAATTGTAATGTGATGATCAGATGCAGATATCTAAATCAAAGAATATGGGTGGTTGGCGGGTGGATTAAAACGCTTAAAACCGTGCCTCCCCATATCTCGTGAAATGTCTTCAAACACGGATTTATTTCTGTAACAACCCTGCATTTTTGTCTCTTCGCCCCAAACACTCAGAAGACATGAAACCTCCACATTGCTCCACTGTGTGTATCCTTCGTCCTCCATCGCGCCTATAAGAAGTCATGTGATCTCAGTTGGTGGCGTCCACCTGAGTTGACGTCACTTTTTTAATGACGTACGACTCGCATTTACTGGGGAATATCCGATTTGTCTGCTTACATGGCACACGCAAATGCACGTATCCGATTCATATCCGATTTATTACCACATATGAGTAAGGCCTGAATCCGATCTGAGAAAATCGGAATCCATGCGTTTTTTTCCTGCTTACACGTTCACCGGTCATATCCGATCTGTGCCACATGAGAGGAAAAAAATCGGATTTGGGTCACTTGAACCATGCAGTGTAAATGGGGCCCAAATGCCCCTTCAGATGCAGCTTCTCTGCCACCTCTGCATTTGATTTCATTTGATTTGTTATAGTCCTAAATTGTTAATGTAGTTAAAAGATGTCACTGATAACTTTTTTTTAAACAATGAAAAAATACATACTCCAGTATAACAATGTTTGCTACACTATACAATTATTTATTCATTTATTAGAAAGCCTTGTTAGACATTGTTGTTGTCCATAAAAGTCCTCCAAGTATTCAACCACATTATAGATTTTTTTTTTCAGGATTAACGTTAGATTTAATAGTTTACTGTTGTACAGTCACCTGTAAATATTTATTCTCTCTAACTTACAGATCCACTCATGTTTACAACATGCATTGGTTCTCTCAAACTGACAACATGCTTGAATGATAAGCAACCTAAAACGCTTATAGCCTCCATATATTCACCTCTGACACATCGGATTGATACTATAATTCTGGTTTGAAGTTGAATGTAAATGATCATGTCATGCGCTACCTTATCTGTTGCTGGTTTGAGTGACGCGGAGGCGCGCACTCGTTCATTTAACGTAGGTCAAAATACAACTGTTTTTGGAAAAAGACAAACTTGTGTAATAGGAATAACGTTACACGCATATTTAATTAATTCCCTCGTCATAATAGATCATTTAACAACAAAACACAATCTAATCTTAAGGATTGCGTGCTCCCGCGATCTTTTGCTTATTTGATTGTGTGACGCGGATGCGCGTGCTCATTCAACGGCCCGGATACTCTCGTAAATATCGAAGTTTTGCGAAATGGAAATACACAACTTTAATTTATAACACTGATAGACTATAAAATATAAAATATATAACAGTAAAGAGAAACAACACTCATGCCACGTCACGCGAAGATGCAATTGCACTATGTGAACGCACCTGATGATAAGAGTGATAAATTGCCCAGAGTCTAGACCGATGTGACTACTGCTGCAGCTCTAAATAACCCATATTCCCACTAGCAATGGCCTTTATCTTCTCACCAACACTATATTCACATTATTATCTTGGTGTGGTACTGAATTGATAAGCTGACGTTAGCTATTTAGATCGTCAGCTTAGACTTCCTGCTAACGTTAAGTAACGTTAGTAATTAAAGGATAATGTTAGACTGACTAGTTCAAATTCTCACCTTCGATCAATTGGTACATTAGTGGCTTCGTGACTTGGTGTGGTCGGTCTTGGTCCCACCTTGGTCTGGGCCATAAACGTGGTGAGACTTTGTGTGGTGGATGCGGTGACCAGACGACGATGCTTTTGGCCTAGCATATGGCTTACAATTGCCGCTTCCCCCATGTTGGAGATGTCAAATGATTTGACACAAAGTTTGCAAATAGCTTTCTTTGTAAATTTGAAGTCTTTGGCTAACCAGGCTTTATATTTGGGATTGGAAAGCCAGCCCTCGGAAAACTTACATTTTCCCATTTCGTTTGCCGTGAAGTCCACACTCCAATGTAAAAATCAAGGATAACGTTCCGGTGTTTAACGTTAGTCAAACTCAGTTTGAGGTAGGGGCGCTGTGATGGCAACTGCTGCCTAACAACGTAACAACCAATCACTGCAGACCTTTAAACTCCAGCAGATCAAGTGTAAAAACGATCTTTTGGCAGCCTAATCCAAATGCCATGAAAAAAACGATTGTATATATTACAAAACGATTGTATATATTATATATTTATTATATACATTTAGAAATTCATAATTCTATATTTAGAAAACGAAATAGGGACAATAGTCTGGAAACATAAATATTTTTCCATACTCTGATTTATTTTTTCCATACTTTTCCAGACCTGGAAATTACTAAAATCAAATTCCATACTTTTCCATACTTTTCCAAACCGCGTAGGAACCCTGGTAGGAGCTTCTCTCGTTCTGACCACTGACCAAAGAACGGTCTGCCCTCGAGCAGCGCTCCCCATCCCGAGGTGGAGGCATCCGTTGACACCACCTTTACGCTCGAGAGAGTTTACACCTGACTGATACCAGTCGGTTGCTTTCCACGGTTTCAGGGCTAGGACGCATTTCTGATCGACCTTGAGGCGAAATAGACCAGAGGCCCACGCCCGAGGCGGTACTCGCGCTTTCAGCCACAACTGCAGCGGGCGCATGCGAAGCAGACCCAGCTGGAGTACTGAAGATGCTGAGGCCATGAGACCCAGCACTTTCTGAAACCTTTTGAGCGGGACTATAGTGCCGCAGCGGAAGGATTTCGCGGCGTGCTGAATGTTCAGTCTGCGCTCCGGCGACAGGCGCGCTGTCATGGACAGCGAGTCCAGCTCTGTGCCCAGAAAAGATATTCTCTGACTGGGAGACAGCGAACTTTTCGCCCAATTGACTGTGAGACCTAGATTCTCGAGGTGTTCGAGTAATATGGTCCTGTGTTCGATGAGCTCTGAGTGTGATCGAGCTGGAATCAGCCAATCGTCCAAGTAGTTCAATACTCGCATGCCCCGAAGTTTCAGGGGCGCGAGAGCCGCGTCCATGCACTTCGTAAATGTACGGGGTGCCAGGGACAGGCCGAACGGCAGGACTGTATATTGATATGCCTGGCCCTCGAAGGTGAATCTCAAGAATCGCCTGTGACGTGATGCTATTTGTAATTGAAAATACGCGTCTTTCAGATCTATTGACAGAAACCAGTCCCCTTGGCAAATCTGCGCGAGGATTTTCCTGGTCGTGAGCATTCTGAACTGGCGTTTCACAAGCACTTTGTTCAGCTGTTCAGCTTTTTTCGGTACCAGAAAATATCTGCTGTATAGACCCCCTTCGCTCTGAGCTTGAGATAAAGGCTCTATGGCCCCTTTGCTCAATAGTTTCGCTATCTCGGCTCGAAGTAGATGAGCTACTTCGCCTTTTACCGTAGTTTCGACCCGCGCCATGTAACGGCAGGGGCGTTGAGCGAACTGCAGCGAATAGCCTCTCTCTATAGTGTTCAGCACCCATTCAGATACCCCGGGAAGTTTTGCCCACGCATTTGCATGAATGGCTAGGGGTAAAATGAGATCTGGGCTCTGGCCGCAACTGAGTGGCGGCCGCAAAGCCCCGGTGTGCTGTAAAGTGAACACTGTGCTTGCAGCATCTGAGGCGGGGAGCGCGCTGATCACATCGGGCGGTCTGGCCGCGCTCGATTTCTCTATGGCAATTTGCGACGCGGAAATGAGCGGGGTGAAACCCGTGGGTTTTAACATGTCTGTGAGTGAATGTGGGCGCGTGACAGCGGGCACATTTACTACACTCAAAACACCGTCTGCCTGAGCTGACTGAATGTGTGTTGGTTTCGTTTTTACAGAAACCGCAGGACATGCATAGTGTAGTGTTTGTGGGCACTGGGTTGTGGGCACATTCACTACATGTAATGCACAATCGACATGAGCCGCTGGCCGCGCTCGATTTCTCTATGGCAGTTTGCGTAGAGAGAGCGAGCGGGACAAAACCCCGTGGGGTTCAACGTGTTTGTGAGAGAACGTGGGCGCGGGACAGCGGGCACATTTACTGCACAGAAAACACCATCAGCCTGAGCTGACTGAATGTGTGTTGGTTTCGTTTATACAGAAACCGTGGGACATGCATTGTGTAGCGTTTGTGGGCACTGAGTTGTGGGCACATTCACTACATGTAATGCACAATTGACATGAGTCGATTTTATTTGTCTGGGTCGCCGTGAAAACGGCTTGTGTGTGCAGGCAAGCGGGCCGTGGTACCGGCTTGTTTACTGCAGAATACACTGGAACAGTCGCATTTTCTGGAACTGAACGAGCGAAAAATTTTCGGTGCATTTTTTTATTACACTCATAACACCATCGGCCGTGGCCGGGATACCAGAAATTACATTCTTCATGTGATTTATCTGGGTCGCCGTAAAAACGGCTTTTGCGTGCAGGCAAGCGGGCCGTGGTATCGGCTTGTTTACTGCAGAATACACTGGAACAGTCACATTTTCTGGAACTGAACGAGCGAACATTTTCGGTGCGAGTCTGGCCGCGGCGAGACTTAAACACCGTTGCTTACCTAGGAGGGCTAGGAAGACTTTGAGGCCTCGGACTTTATCTCAATCTTCGGCCGGGGGCCAACCGGGAAGGGGAGCGGTGTCCGGTAAAGCGAGAGCGCGCGAGAGCGCGCGAGAGCGGGCAGCGCGGGCGCCTTCCACTCAAGGCCGAGGCTTGCCGCGGCCTGTGAGAGCAGATGTATCAGCTCGGATTCGATGCTGGCCCGTTTCCCTGACGACTCACGGGCAGAGGGGGGAGGTCCACAGAGCTCGCCCAATCCTCACTGTCCGATGCCAGGATAGAGCAGCTGCCCTTCTCCACAGATGTAGCTATCTCGTCGTCACCAATGGTGGAAGCGGTGGCGGCCGCTGTCTGTTGGTGAGCAACTCGAGTGAAGCTGGCTGGCGAACCGGCGAGCTTTCGCAGGCTGGAGAAGGCTCGGGGACCCGTTGAGTATGGCGCTTTATATGGCGCGGCACTATAGCGGGTGGAAATGCAGACTCGGAGAAGAAATGCCAGGCGAGTCCTCAGAGTCGCCATGGCAACAGCTCGCAACCGTATGAGAGCACGAGAGCTGCATGATCCTCACCCAGGCAGGAAACGCAGGAAACGGCGAACACACACTCGGCAGAGGAAAAGGATATATACGCCGGAAAGCGTAGCAGGTACAGCGACTGAAGGCGACGAGATGAAGGCCAGCGGCCTTCTGCTCGTCCCGCAGAAGGCTTATTCTCAGACGGAGCGGCTTCTCACTCTGGATCTAACGATGCGTGAGCTTCGTTGAAGAAATGAAAATCAGATTGTATCAGCCATCGAGCTATATTTATAGGCCCAGACCACGCCCGTTTCGGCGGGACGAGACGCAGTGGGCGCAAAGCGCCCCCATTGGATCTGACATCACATGGGGCCTCTCTTGATAGGCTGCTGCAGTTGCCGCAGGGCAGCCAATAGGCACGCAAGCCGTCTCGCCTATGTCTGCATTGCTGCTGCAACGCGTTTTACATTAATTCAAAATTAAGGATAATTTTTGGCTTCAATATCTCGTGGAAAAGAGGTTTTCCCCTAGCGTAAGATATTACGCAGTACGAGAGAACCTCTCGTAAGAGAACATTAGGTTCTCCTGTTTAAAATGATATATGGCACTTGATGCTGGCTGCTAGAACGGGTTAGAAAAACAAAGAAAAGTAGTCAGGAGTCCCAAAAATGTTTTAGGTCTTTAAGGGTTAATATTTTAATACAGTAAATAAAAAAAATAAAAAAATGTTTATATATATATATATATATATATTTATAACTAGATGAACATAAAGTTCAAAAGAACAGCAATTTTCTGAAATGGAAAGCTTTTGTAACATTATACACTACCGTTTAATAGTTTGGGGTCAGTAAATTGTTTTTTATTTTTTTTTTGGTGGAAAGAAATTAATACTTTTATTGATCAAAAGTGACAGTAAAGACATTTATAATGTTACAAAAGCTTTCTATTTCAAATAAATGCTTTATCAAACAATCCTGAAATAATTGTACAGAACTGTTTTCAACATTGGTAATAATAAATGATACTTGAGCATTAAATTAGCATGAAATTAGAATGATTTCTGAAGGGTCAAGTGACACTGAAGACTGGAGTAATGATGCTAAAAATTCAGCTCTGACAACACAGTTATAAATTACATTTTATTTATTCAATAAATATATTAAAATAGAAAACAATTATTTTAAATCGTAATAATATTTCAAAATATTACTTTACTGTGACATATTACTTCCATTGGAATTAAGAGAGTGACCAGCAGTCAGGCACTGCTAATAAAATGGCTTTGATTAATTGATCATCTCTATAAAAGCAGAAGTTTGCTGGTCTGGAGCATTCAGGTGTGTGTTAACACAATGCCAAGGAGGAAAGGCACCAACAATGATCTTTGAGAAGCAATTGTTGCTGCCATCAATCTGAGAAGGGTTATATGAAATATTGAAGTTCATTAAAAATATTTTTATCTCATAACAGGGAAAAGAAATTAAAATATTTCATCGTGTTTGGTCATACAGATAAGAGTAAGACATCAGTAAACAACCAAAAGTAATAACAACCAAAAGTTATGCTTTTATGCAAAATAATATAGATTACATAGACAATTGGAAAAGTTTTTGGGGAAGACCTGACCTGTTGAAGGTATTCATCCCTCCTGGGATGGTGCTGCTCTTCTCTCTAGTAATATGGCACATATTCTTAGAGCTCAAACATGAATCGGGGCTCAGGTCATAAAGCAGAGAAACTGGCTAAACCGACCGTCTGCTAGCTGTCTCACGTCCCTGAGGTCAGATAAATCCCATCACATACTGTAGATGCTCTTTCACCTAGATATCATCATATAGAGACTGTCTGTTCCCTGAATTAGGCAATACAAAAAACTCCCAACCCTATTTAGGGGTAAAAATTTAATTGATGTTCAACAAATAAAAAACAGATATAATACAGATGAACAAATGATAAAGCTTGGATTGCTGAATAGGGGTGGCACGGTTCACAAAACCCACGGTTCGGTTCGTATCACGGTTTTAGGGTCACGGTTTTCGGTTCAGTACGGTTCTTGTTGTTATTTTTTCTTTTAATCTTTAACACTCCAGAAATGTACTTCAGCATATGATATAGGCTATAGCTTAATTATCCACAATTCAGGATACAGTATTAAAAAAAAAAAATTATATCATGTAATCATGCACAAACTGAATTTGACTTGACTTTAAGCACATTATTAAGACCATCACTGAGGAAAGCTAGGTGACATTTTGATACAGCAAGAGAGAAGACATTGATGAAATGCTTTTGTTTATTTGACAAAAAAGGAGAATGTGTATTGCTATCTCTACAGGGACTTATATGCATTTTTAGCACACAAAGATTCAAATTAACTTGCATTTATCAAACTGTCAACTTCAGTGTAGCTCTTACAAAATGTTTATCTTTTAAAAGAAAAATAGAGGAACTCTTAAAGGAACTATCTTTTAAATAAGTCAAAATATGTTACACATAATTGCCTATAATGAGGCTATAACAATAGCAAAGGCATAACCATGAAGTGAAACATAAGTTCAACCTCAACACAAAAACAGTATCAACAATGCTTCTATTCCCTGAGAGTGAGGATACATATTTTTCACTTGAAATTAAAGTGCAGTATTTGGAAACATGACTGGAGTTCTTATCTAAACTTGGTGTCACTGTATATTTTAAAATATCATAGGTAACATGAAATCCAAAATGTTCCCACACACCGGACTTATACGACGCTGGCGCATCCTCCAACTCCGCTTAGCCTTCCTTACATCTCCCACTTGCCATTTCTATACGTGACGAGACCTGCAGCACTCCATACCGGCGCTGCACAGACCGATCGGTTTATGACATCAATGTACCGCGAGAGTGATTGAAAAGCATACGGAGCCGTTGCTCTCGCGGTACTTTGATGTTATTCATCGATCGGTCTGTGCAGCGCCGGTTCAAGTCGAACAAGCCTCATATGTATGTCCATTGTCATGTCCACACATCTCTTATTTCGCGCGAAAAGTAAACACACTTGCTGCGTCCCAATTCGCCTACTTATACTACGCCCTAAAAGTATGTACTCTTTTTGAGAAGAAAAAGTACATACTTTTGAGTGTGTAGCAAAAGAGTAGGCAAGCTTTGGGACATACTACTTCGTCATCTTTAACGGACAGCTCAGTCGCGAGCATCTGTCACCGTAAACTGCAGCCCTGTCAATCATCTTGTCACAGTTAAAATCCTCCATTCAATCTAATTTAATTTCTTACCGTTTCGGAGAGAAATGTTGTCGCACGTTCATCTGCCAGTCGTGAGTCTTTCATGTGGAGACTCTCCTCATGTGTTTGTAATTTGAATATAATGATGCATTTAAAGGTTAATGGCTAAACGCTTTACAAACGTTCACAATGCTGCTGCAGATGCAATATAATGTAGCCAACATTGAATAAATACATTTTCGTCAGGTTAGATACTGATAATTAATCACTCAAACCCCTTTATCTAAACCACTCTACATAACCGCTGGACTCGCGCGTCCTCCATGTCTGTAGTTTTTTTTAACACTTTTCACTCGTGTTTGTAGTTCTAACCGAATCCTCGTCCAACGCGCGATGGGTTGTGGGCAATAATAGCCGTTAGAGTGTGCATCGATCTGCACTTCGGATTCTGACCGGATATAGTAGACCATCCGGGTCTCTTTGGAACACTCATTTCAACATACTACGATTTGGGACGTACTAATTCTATTTTCGAATACTATTTAGGACGGATAGTATGCGAATTGGGACGCAGCTACTGTCTGAGGTCACGGGCACGAGGTTACATTGCGCATGCGTCGAACCGTGCGACGCACGCACGCACCGAACCGAGACAAGCGAACCGAACGGTTCGGATGTTTTTTCATGTACCGTGCCACCCCTATTGCTGAATATACCATCCCTTACTTCAAAAGCACGTATTGTTAATGCTATGATTATGTTACGTGTGGGTTTTTGTTGTGTCTTGTATATCACGTGATTCCTTGTTTGTCATGTGATCCTGCCATGTGTCTTGTCTTTTGTTTGTTGTTGCTCAGTGTCCACAGGTGTTCCTCGTCTATGTTTATTAGTCTCCCCAGGTGTTTCTTATTAACCACGCCCCCTTGTTATCTTGTTTAGCTTGTTTGTCTGTGTATTTAAACCCTGTGTTTCAGTTGTTGGCTGTCGGTTGTTGTTTAATGTTACTTGGTTCCTGTAACTATCTCTGTCCTGTTCTGAGTTCCCTGGATTTCCTGTTTATGTTATTAAAAAGCTTGCGATTGGATTCACTCTCCGTTTCGTTCCTGACCGGTTGTAACAGAACAACCGACCACAAATGAATCCAGCAGCACGGATCTCGCCTGATCTTCCCAGCATGAGCCGGGAGTTCGCTGGAAAGACCGCGGCCTTAGCCCTGAAGAGCCCTGATTTGTTCCAGTTCACCTGGGGGTTTGCCTCACTTGCTGCCTCCTGCTCCCTAGAGGATGAGGCGATAAAATTATGTTACCGGCTGGGGGCTAAGGAGGTCAACCCTAGGGAGCTCCCCGATCTCTCCGGCCTGGATTGGGGCCCTTAATGGGCTCATTTAATTGGGCTCTCCTTTGCCCTTAATGAAACCGAGCACACTCAGGCCCTTAAGAGAGCAGCCAGAAAAATGGAGCGCAACTGGAAGTTTTTTCACATTTCATGGAAAGAGAGCACGATTGCGTACAGAGAGGCCTTAAAAACTGCAAGATCTGCTTATTTTTCAACCCAATTAGAAGAAAATAAACAAAACCCTACAGTAAGTATTTATTTGAAACAGTGCCTAAATTAATGAAAAATAAAGCACCTTAATCCGCCAGTCCCGGTCCCCCCACTGCCGCGACTCGTAGACGGGGAGCCAACGTATTCAGTAAATCGTATTCTGGACTCGAGATGTTGTAGACGTGGATTTCAGTACTTGGTGGACTGGGAGGGTTACAGTCCGGAGGACAGAAGTTGGGTTCCTGCTAGAGACATTCTGGACCACTCCCTTATTGATGATTACAATCAACAGTGTAGCGACAATGACTTTTGTAGGGAAATTATTAACTCAAAGGGGGAATAATATTCATGAGATGATGAATATGCATTATCGTATACACAAATTAGATTATCCCAAATAGGGAATAGGTTAAACCTCACCGTATATGAATCATTAACACGATTGCTCGTATTAATTATTAATATAGGTCGGTAAAATCAGATCAATTATCAGGGTAAACTTTGGTATGATTCAAACTTAGTTTATCATGCACTCGTTCGTTTACCAGCCTGTAAACATCAAAAATACCCTTCCTGTGGCCACCAGAAATGATATTTTCGTGTACGGCACTTTAGATATTTTAATATAAATCAAGTAGAGCTTTGTAACATAAGATCGGCATTTTCAGGGACTTCAAGTTTATAGAACAATGAGACAGATTCAATTCAAAAGATTATAGAGTTTAATAAAACAAGACTAAAGATTACATAAACTACTTAAATCACGCAGGAGTAAATATGCATAACAAAAACAAACAATTAACAAAGACAAAAGAACGATTGCAATATGAAATATTGGAGAGAGAAAGTTAGAGGGTGAGAGAGAGAGAGAGAGAGAGAGAGAGAGAGAGAGAGAGAGAGAGAGAGAGAAATCAGTTCAAACAATTCAAACAATTCAAACGAGACCCAAAGGCTTTCTTAGGCGTATCTAGACAACCTTAAACAGCACTTAATTTAGATTGTACGTTACTTGATTTTATGGTCCCTTTTGCGTAGCTGTGTTACAAAGGAAACGTGGTCGGAGTGTCTGGAGCGTCTTCCGGTAGGAGGTAGATGTTTGCGATCGCTTCAGCTGCGTACGACAGATGCTTAATCTTAAATTAGTTTCGTTCGTGAGTGCACTGAACGGAGAATTATCAAACTGAGGTAGCTCAAGAAAAGAAAGAACTTAGATTAAAACAAAGTAGAAAAACGACGCGGAACTCCGGGCTGGAGTTCGCAGGGAAGTTGGGATCTCTCTCTGGCGTAGAAAAACTGCTAGCACAGAGGAGACATGGCGCTCCTGGTTTTGAAGGCGCTCGAGACACGCCTTTCGTACGCGTCTGATCCAATCATTTGGGAGGAGGTGTGTCGGCAAACCTTGTGGTTCGCGAAGTACACGCCTTCTGGGTCATGTGCATAGGAGATTACAAATTTAGTAATAATACACTTCTAAACTAGGATTAATAAAATATGCCTCATATTGCATTTTGGGTTAGTGATTCGATCTTATTCGATTTCTCTGATTCCAATCATACCACTCGCGGCATTCCTAGGGCTAGTAAAATGCAGATACATGATTTTTCGTGATTAAACGAATGTCAGACTGATCACATATCATAAAAGCTTACAGTTATATCAATTAGGTCACAAGGGAATCCTGAACACAACCAGAAAACATTTGTACATTTGAAACGTTACGTTTAACTACACGTGGTTCAGAATGATTGTCTCTTTGTGTGTGTGTGTATTCAGAGTTCGTCGCGTGGTCAGTCACGCGTTGGACTCCTGATCGTCTTCAGTTCCGTGTCTGTGTGTGCGTCCTTCGAATTTGATGAGTTTTAAGTCTGGATTACAATGACCAGTGTGGTTCGATTACACAAGGTTGTCTGTGTTTGTGAGATGTCGTGCAGAGGGGACACCACAGGATCTCCGGCCAGAGAGGCGCCCCTGTTGAGTCACATGTGGTAAGACAGAGGATCCTATGATTACTTATCAGAGAAAAACGCTGCGGGGGCACTTCTGGCATCGGTAATTTAATTAAGTCCAAGCACCATTTGCTTCGTGTGTGAATCGGTAACTTAAAAAGTCCCATGACATCTGTTTTTGTCACAATCTGAAGAATGGAGGAGTGTTTACTTAATTAGAATCTAGTTGATTAAAACCACATGATTGCGCTGATCATCTGATTATTGCTACATTCCCCCCTTGATGGTTCGGCAGGACCCGTGTGGGTGGGCCTCGTTGAACCATCATGACCGCATTGGTCAGGTGGCAGGTAAATCATGGAGGTCGGATGCTGCAGATGATTGTTAGGGCTGAGGGCTCAGTTCTATGAGGTTTTCCGCGTTCTCTAGCGGGGAGTCTTCTTTCCGAGGGCCCCTACGGAACCCTCCGGACATGGCTTGGGTGAGCCTGGCTGTTGAGGCTCTCATCTCGTTGAGTCGTCGGTACAGGACGTAGGCCAGGCCCAAGGTTAGGACGTGGCCGATGATCGTTGAAATGCACACGGCAGTGTCGGCAGCGGTCCAGGCTTGGACGACAGGTGAAGCGTTCAGGATGGGCATTCTGGACAATGCTTGGAGGGCTGTGTCAAGGGGTGCGATGTCGATGATCTGTGACCCCCTTTCCTGAATCCATTTTTCCAGTTCTGGATCAAAAGTGAAGTTGCGATCCTTAAAGAAGGGTGGAATCTCTAGTTCGGATTGGTATTCTTCGCTCGGGAGGTGATACAAGGCTAGGTCGTCCAGGTGGAGGATGGCTCCTCGTGGGACTTGAATCCACATGGTCTGGTTCAGCAGGTTGACGCGTGTAGCGGTGTCGTGCTGGTCGTACGAACTGGAGTGTCCCCCACGATCTCAGCTTGCGTCTCGGTGACTTGGCTGCGAGGTTTAGCATCTGCCGGGCAGCGTGCATCGCTGGCCAGATGTTGCAGGCCGCAAATCCCATCCCCTCTTAGGAATGGTTTGCTTGGGCAGAGATAGTGAATGTCTTTGGTGAGGGTACACATGTGCAGGTTTGGGGCTAAGTACAGCTGTGTGTTGCTGTCGTGGTACGCTACCGCTTCGGGTGTCCGTACCTTGAAATAAGTGTTTCTCTGCCAAAATCCTACGTTGACAATATCCTTGAGTCGGTAGATTCGGCTTGATTCTATGATGGGTAAACTCAAGAGGAATCCTACCTCTCGCTGTGCAGGGTCAACATACAGGGGAATGGCACTGCCCAAAGAGTAGGCAAGGTGGATTTGTATCGGGTCCGTGGGTGTTGTTATGGCAGAAGCCAGCACGGTTTGCACCAGGCTTAGGGGTATCAGGTATGGCGGGATCCTACCCATGGCTAAGCTGTCCATGGAGGAACTTACTTCTCGGAGCATGTCGGTCATTAATGCCGTGACCAACTGTGTCTGGGCAAAGTCATTCTGGAAAACTGTGAACAGCTGTTTCATGGAGCTCACAGTTTGATTCAACATGACGCTATGAGTGTTGAGGATTGTCACGGTTCCTCTCAGGGTCTTGCCGATGGTTTTCAGGGATGCACTTTGTGTGTTGAGTTGTTCTTTTAACTGTGGAAGTTCCGTCTGAATTTCGGCTACGTGCCGTCGCACCGTGGCTATGTTAACGGCGTTGACACTTGACATGCCAATGTTGAACAGCGTGCCTACGGCGGCAGCAGCTCCGAGCAACGCTCCCAGGAACCGCTTGGAACGTTTGTTGTGTCCTCCCAATTCAGCTTGGGTGACGGTCATCTTCTCGAGTTGGTTCAGCATGTGCTCGACATCGGCTTCGGCGTGGTTGAGTGCGGTTTCTGTCCATCGGGCACCTGCCCAGCTGTACTGGGCTACCGCTCTTGGGTAGTGCGCAAGGTAGACATTTCGAGGGTCGAGTCGCACGTACACTTTCTGCGTGTGCGGTCGGCAATTGGTGATCAGCAGTCCAGGTTGATCCCTCAATACAATGCCCGAGGCCGGTCCTGGTGAGATGACGTCGGCTGGCGGCTGGCCTCTGGTCGACTGAAAGCACATGATGGCAATCCACAGCAGCATCCTGTTACAGGCAAGAGAGAGAGGTATGGAGGAAAAGGGGAAAGAGAGAAGGCACAGGTCAGCGAGGTTTGTCCCTGGTTGTGTGGGACAGTCTTTTCGCTGCGGTGACGGCGGTTGAGTTTTAGTTTTCATTGGCCCCTTCCTGTCTGTCCCTACTAGAGGCCACATGTCTTTTAATCTGATTGCGGTGGACCCATTTGAGAACTGGTTCTCTCGGTCCCCGTTTTAGCTGGATTTGGTACGCAACGGGGGAGAGTTTGTTCACAATTTCGTGAGGTCCCGTCCAGTGGGGCAGGAACTTCTTTGACAACCCCTTGGGTGGCAGGGCGAAACTGTAGTACAGGACTTTGTCGCCCACGTTGAGTTCCTGGTGTGATGCTTTTTGGTCGTAATATACTTTCTGCCCTTCAGCGCTGGTTTTCAGATGTTGCTGGGCGAAAGCTAAAGTTGTTTTCAAGTGTTTATGGAGCTCATCCAGGTACTGGGACGTGGTGTAGGCGGTGACGAGGTTGTGGTCTCCCGGTTGATACAACAGGTGTAATGGCAGGGTCATCTGCCGCCCGGTCATGAGTTCAAACGGGGACACCTGTGTTGATTCCTGCGGTGTGGCTCGGAGGGCCATCAGCACGAGGGGGAGTTTCACATCCCAGTCTTTCTGATTAGCCGATACGTACTTTCTTAGCATGTGGACCACCGTTCGGTTCGCTCTCTCTACCTGACCAGACGCGATTGGAAGCTGACTAATGTGAAGTTTAGCTTGTACCCCTAGACATCTCCAGATCTTTTGCATGATCTCGGCAGTGAAGTGGGTACCTCTGTCTGAGTTGACTCTTAGTGGCAATCCGAACCGGGAGAAGATGTGGTTCATCAGGAGATATGCCGTTGTCTGGGCAGTGTCGTTAGGTGCTGGCAAACACTCTACCCACTTGGTAAACTGACACACCACCGTGAGAAAGTACTTGTTGCCTCTTGTTGACCTGGGCAGAGGTCCTACCCAGTCAATTTGGAGGTCTGACCACGGGAACGTGATTCCTCTGCGTTGCAGTGGGGCTCTGTGATTTGGGTTTGATGGTTGGAATTGACAGCAGACCAAGCATTCTCTCACATACTCTGCCACATCTTGTTGCATGCCTGGCCAGTATGCCACCTGTCTAAGTGTCTCATACGTGGCTTTGGTACCGTGGTGTCCAGCATAGGGTGTGTTGTGGGCGTGCATTAGCATTACCCCCCTTTGGCAAAGTGGCACCACGAGTCTAGGCGGTGTGGTGTCATCAGGGCCAAACCATAGAATGTTGTCCCACACACGCAGCATATGTCTGGAGTTATGTAGATGTCTGAGGTATGAGTCAGCATCGATGTCTGATGGTGAGATCGGGTGGCAGGCGGGGTCAGAGAGGTGGTCAAGAATTGTCTTTATGGCAGTGTCTGTGGCTTGCATATCCGCAATATCGTTGTTGGAAATTTGCGGAGTCAGCGATAGCATTTGTGAAGCTGGTGCCGTAGGAGGCAAGGGCCGTTTGCTGCGGGTTAGTGCCGCAACAGCGGGGGTGGGTAAGGGGTTTGGGGGAGACCACAGCTCACCGCGGAGGGCGCCGGTTTTGGCAAGCGCATCGGTGTGGTCATTAAAGTCTTTGTCTTGGCCTGGCAGTTTAGAATGTCCCTTGACCTTCTTCCAGTACACGGTGACATCGTGTGTTTTTGTGATGTTATCACATTCCTGGAACAGGTGTTGGTGTTTGACGGGCTTGTTGTTTGCCGTTTTGAAACCGTTTTGTTTCCAGATTGGGAGATGGCAAACAAAACTGAGTCTAGCATAGTTAGAGTCTGTGCATATGAGAAGTTCTCTGATGTTATGGGCTGTTGCGATTTGCAGAGTTATGAGAATTGCTGCTACCTCTGCATATTGTGATGACTGGGGGCCCAGTTTGAAGTGTCGTGGTGGGCATGGGTGGTTGTCAACCCACAGTACCCCAGCACCTGCCTTCAGGATGCCCTCGTGGTTGTAGGAGCATCCGTCGACGTAAACCGTGGGCATGCCGTTGCACACATTGCTGTCAAAGTACCTGTGACAGGTCAGTGGTGGCTGTTGGGGCTCTGGTGTGTTCAGCATCGTAGCAGGTGAGTTGTCAGAGCAGTTTTGACATGCAGCCAGGCCGTTTCCCAACGCTGACTTGTGATTTTGTGCATATCGGGCCTCGACATCACGTCCTTGGAGAGCCATTAACCACGTGGCTATGCGTGCATTGGTTACTACGCCATCTCGGATGCGTTGGCTGTTGAGGAACATTACGGGCTGGTGGCAAGTGTCTATTATGACTTTCTGTGCTCCAATGTAGCTGGAGAAACGCTGTATGGCCCATACTGTACAGAGCAACGCTTTTTCGCAGTCTGAGAATTTGCATTCTGGAGGGAGAAGTGTCTTGCTGGCGTATGCGACCACCTTCTTGTCTTGGTCGTGCCGTTGGTATAGGCCAGTACTGAGACATTGGTCAGAAAACCCAGCTTCCAGGTAGAATTCCTTTTGAGGATCGGGGTAAGCGAGACAGGGAGCTGTGCATAAATATCTTTTTAGTTCTGTCATGGCATGTTGTTGAGCGGCTGACCAGACGAAAGGGCAATCTTTCTTCAGCAGAGCGGTGAGGGGCCTGGCGATGTCTGAATAGTTTTCGATGAACTGTCGAGAGTAATTGCATACCCCTAGAAAACTTCGTAGTTCGGAGACGTTAGTGGGAGGCTTGATGTTTTGAATGGCATGGATACGGTTTGATTGTGGTTCGATGCCATGGGGTCCGATGAGCAGGCCCACGTAGTTAACCTTGGTACAGCACCACTGTCCCTTGTGGAGGGCTATTTTGGCGCCGGCAGTGGATAACTGGTTCAAAACATAGTCTATTTCTTTCAGGTGGTCGGCCACCGTCGTGCTCTTCATGAGAACATTGTCTACATAAATCAGGTTACCTCTCATTCTGGCATCTGGGCAGGCCTTGTTCAGGAAGATGTTGAACTCAGCTGGTGAGTTGGCATACCCGAACGGGCATCTGTTGAAGGTGAACTGTCGGTTGCCAAATGTGAATGCCAGCTTGTGTTGGTCTTCTGGGTGCACTGGAATGGTCCAGAATCCAGAGGCCACATCGAGTGTAGAGAAGATGGTGGCTCCTCTGATTCGGGGTATTTCCTGTTCCAGCTGTGTCATGGGCCACCGTGATAATGGCACCTGTTGATTCAGTTTTCGATAGTCAATGGTGGGCCGCCATTTCCCATTCGGTTTGAGAACGGGCCAGATGGGGGCAGAGTAGGTGCTGTTACATGGACGGACGACACCTTTCTCAAGCATGGATTCTATGATTTCCTGCACTGGTTCGTGCAAGGCAATGGGAATTTTGTACTGCTTGACGAAAGTGGGAGGAGCCTCGGGATGCGTGGGGATGCGCACCGTGTGGAGGTGGGTAAGGCCACAGTCTAACGAGTCTTTGGCAAAGGAGTCTTTGAACTTATAAAGGACTTGTCTTAGTCTTTGGCGGTCTGCGTCGTCCTGAAGCGCATCAGCATCTTGTAGAATTTGCTGCACTTGAGATTCAAAGCCTTGATATGGCTCCTCTGTCGGTGTGTCATCGGTCGGGTTGATTTTTAAAGGTGTAGCAGGTGCATTAGTCTCACTGACAGGCTGGTGGGAGACTTTGTACACCGCGAGGTGTTGGTCCTCTGTCAGCTCAGTTCTGCACACTTGGTCTTTGGGTACTGACATGACAGATGTGATGGCAATGAGTTGGAAGGGTACTGTGAACACTGTGTTGTCAGTGTGCCCTTCAGGTATCAGTGCAGGTGGGATGGGCCCGATGACGGGTAATAGAAGTTCAAAGTCATGAAAATCGTGGCTCACTAGCCATCCTAGCCTGTAGGATCTGGGGATGTTGATGTCCGTTGCTGTGCAGTTGTTGAACAGAATGTAGACTACCCGAGATGACACTTCTGTGAGGGGTGTGGCTTCGAGTGTGAGTCCGAGGTCCCCACATTCGGGTGAAAGTTGGAAGAAAGCCAGCGTGTGGTTTAAGATTTGGCCACGTCGCATGTTGAGCCGTACAGTGACCCCTTTAGTGTAAGCTGGTATCACTGTTCTTTGTTCGTTGATTAGGGTGCAGACTTCTGGGATGGTCTGCCCTGACAGCAGATTTTCATGATCGATGAGAACAGGTGGCTGTAAAGTCAATGGGGCCCATACCACTTCATTAAACATGTCCACATGAGCTTTGAGACGAAGCAAAACGTCTGCTCCGATGTAGACATCGTGGACCGGATCCGGTAGGATCAGGAAGTAATGGGTCAGGCACCGGTTATTCCACTTTAATTGCAAAGCACAGATCCCTTTTGCAGCTATCATGGAAGATGGATGTGCGTTGAGAGGGAAACGTGTGCGTTTGCTGGTATAAGGCAGGTCCGGTGTATTGTCAATGATTGCATTGAATAGTGAGAGACTGATGGCTGAGTTGTCTGCCCATAGTGCTAGGATAATGTCTGTTGTGGTTATATCTTGCAGTTGCAGGTCAGTCCTGACCTGGGGGCAGTAGGTATCAGAGCCTTGGCTAGTTTTGAAAGTACAGAGTAGTGAACTTGACCCCTGATCAGCTGTTGTGACTGGGTCGTCATGTCTGGCTGAGGGAATTCCCGTGAACCCTGTGACCTGACAGTCTGGCTGAGCAGATATGCGTGGCTGGAGGGGGAGGGGTTCACGCACGTGAGCCCAAATTTGCAGGTGTTTGAAGTCCAGTAACGGCTCGACTCGATCCAGCAGGTCCTTGCCTATGAGAAATGGATAAATGTTCATTGGCGAAACGTAGACAGGGTGTACTAGGCTCATAGGACCGATTGCCAGGTGAATGGGAGCTACGTTTCTTAGTTGGATGTCATTTTGGCTGTATGACTGCACATTCAGCTCACAAGTGTGGAAGTTAAGAGTTCGATTTTGTTTTTGAGCTTCAAATTTAAGTTTTTTAAAGAGTTCAGTCGATATGAGCGTGAGATCGGAGCCTGTGTCCACAAGCGCTTCGAGTCTCACCTCCTTTTCCAAAGTGATTGTTAGGTAGAGTTTGCGTGCCACTCCTTTTTCGATCAGGTTCCCCAGGAGTTTTGGTGTGGGGTCTTGCGTGTTGATCGATAAACAGTGCGGGTATGTTTCGTGTGGCTCGTTGTGGGTGCAGATCAACAAGACAGCACTGTCTGGTACCTTTGTGTGAGCGCTGCTGCAGTTTTGTTCAGGAAGTGCAGCGTTTTGTTCAGGAAGTGCGGTTGTCAGCCGGAGTGAGTGAGGGGTGTTGTCAGTTGGTGATGCAACAATGACTTCACTAGTCTGTGGCTGACAAACAGTGTTCTGGGGGGCTGTCAGTTGGAGGGAGTGAGTGGAGTTGGCTTCAGGCCTAGGGTTTAGTCATGCGGTGTCTGGTTTATCCTTGTCTTCCTTGCGAGGTTTCTTTTGAAGAAACTCTCTCAGCACGCTCAGAAGTTCTGCAGCTTCAACCGTGGCTGTGTTGTTTTTGTTGGATTTTGGCTCCAACCGCAGCTTATCAGTGTCACGTCGAGAGGGGTGCTTCGACCGGCTCTCTGGGCTTAGTGTTCGGGGAGATGGAGGTCGGCTCCTTCTGGGTTGCCGGCCGGCTTCCCAGGTGCCCCCTCCCGTTTGGTTGTGGGAGGGGCGAGGCCGGTCCCAGAATTGCCTAGAGTGGTCGTTCTGTTGCCTTGGGCGAGCACCCCCACGACCGCGCTGACCTCTGTTGGCCTGAAACGGTCTTAACTCTCTGTTGACAGGTTTGTAAGTGGGGTTCTGTGCGCCCTTTAGGGGCAGCTCTGAGCGGTGCTCAGAGACGGGGCAGATTGTGGGGTTTCTCACAGTCTTTTCAGAGATAGTTCTTTGTTTGGTGTATGCTTTGTGAGCCAAGTCACGTAATTGTTGAATTGACATAGTCCTTGGCTCAGCCAAGACTCCCAGATGATGGGAGAGGGTAGGGTGGAGATTCTGCAGAAACAGGGTCTTGAAATTCCAGTCCTCTTCCATGCCTGGCTCATTGCGTGATCCGAAGTAGGCTTGTCGGAGGCGGCCGTAATACGCTTGTGGCGTTTCGAGCCGGGCTTGTTTCAGGTCCATTGCCGCTATGATACCTTGGTCTGATTCTGGATCGGAGAATTCACGAATCAGAGCTTGCCGCAATTGCTGGTAGTCCATCTTGACGGTGTCTGGTTGGCGGTCTAGGAAGCTTCTCACGTCACGGCTTGAAGTGATCCTGAGAAGATACAACTTATCCCAAGTAGTGGCGTTGGCCACAGTTTGTAAGTGAAAATCAATGTCTTTTAAATAAGAGTGTACATCGTGACCTCCTGCTGGATTGGGAGTGAAGGTCAGGATGTTTCTAGCAAGCTTGTCCAGTTCTTTAGGGGCCGTGTGGTGACCGATGGCCCTACCCTTCGGTCTGGGGCCCTGCTCCTCTTCAGCTGGTGGGAGCTCGCTGGTAAGGGGAAACGGAGTGATGGGTGTTTCCCCCTCCAGGTCGCCCTGCAGTCTGTAAGAATGTTTCAGTTCTCTGTGGACAATGTCAAGTTCATATTTTAGATCGTGTCTCTGTTGGGCAAGCTCGTTAATATCAGCTCGGGCTGCTTGCAAATGTTTTTCGCAGGCCTTGGCTTTGGCCTCTCTGTCTTTTAATTCAATCTCTGCTCTTTTCAAAAGAGCGTCGCCACGTAGCAGTTTGTCCTGGAGTTCCTCCGTGGTCCGTTTTTCCGACTGCAACCTCTTGTCTGTGTCCGTGCGCAGATCCTCCAAGGCCTTTTGCAGTCTTTCCACTTCCTCTTGTAATTCTGGGCGCGTTTCGTCCTTGGCTTTGACCTCCAGAAGTAGCTGATCCAGACGCTCCTGCGTGTGGTCCTTTTGTTTGCGGGCCTCCTCCAGTTGAGTCTTTAGTCCTGCAATTTCCTTTTCCAGATTGGCGTTGTCCTCCTCCGCCAAGCGTGCCTGTGCCACTAAGTTTGAGCTAGGCTTCCGATTATCCGGCTCCATTCCTTTGAGCTGTAGGTCTGCGTGGGGTCGTTGGACATTAGCTGGTCTACGTCGGTGTCCAGTTCCTGTCGGGTCAGGGGTTTTGGGTCGCCAGCGTCCTTGGGCAGACAGCCGGTTGTCATGGCTCTTAACCAAGCATCCAGATTGCTCCAATGGGC
Source organism: Gila robusta (assembly GCA_030770095.1). NCBI lineage: Eukaryota > Metazoa > Chordata > Actinopteri > Cypriniformes > Leuciscidae > Gila > Gila robusta. The sequence goes on from JAVALU010001511.1 coordinate 298,027, forward strand.
CGCAGGACTGGAAGCGCGTGACATTTTTGCTCACTGTAGGTCGAGAGAAACACAACACACACAAAAAGGGCCAATGCAAGCTTTTGTTTTTTGTTTTTGAGGCTAACGAGCCGTAGTACGGTCGTGCCGTCTATAGAAATTTTGGCTAACTGCCGTAGACAGTTAGGTGGGCCAATTTATGCGGGTCAACTTGGGACCCGAAAATAGAGGCTGCCTGGTTGTCACTCTTATTGTTTAACTTCCTTGGGGTCTCTTGGTGAACTGAAAGAAACAAATCACAACAGAACAAAACAAAACAAAGGAAAAGAAGATCGAGAGGGGAAAGCAAAATCAAAATATCGCTGTGAAAATAACACCTAAGTGAATTGACCTGCTCTGTAGCGTAACCTCTAAGAACTAAGAGGGTGTGTCTTAGGGGGAAAGAGGTAAAACGCTTAGAAAATCTATCCGGGGGAATATCTAATATTCTGTGGCTTATATTATGTGTCAGGGTTTTATCAAAATCAGTTTTTTTTTCTTTTACCTGAGGTGAACTGAGGTCGAACCCAGCTGGCCCCAGCAAGCGTGGTCAAACTTTCCGGCGCCGCCAAACACTTGGCCGCCGTGACCTCGGGCTGTTCGTTGCTCTGGTCACGGTTACGCCCCCTCAAACAGCGCGTGACATGTAAACACAACCTGGTAATCTTCGAGGTATCAACCGGCTGACCGCACTGCAAAGGTGGGCGGGGCCCAGAACCCACCAGCGAACTGGCGTGGCGGTTTCGCCTATGGTTTGTGCACCGTTCCCAACAATTGACTTGTGCGATGGCTTGATGGTTGACCCTACAAAGCACCAGATTGCTGATGTCACTTACTGCGTGCCGTAAACCGTGGCAGAGATAAAACAACTCGAGAGTCACCGCACGGTCAGTGTCGGCGACACCAGTCAGCAGACTCGCCCACCGAGATCAACCAGGACTCCCACAATCCACCACAGATGCTGAGGTTTTTACCTATACAACAAGCAAAATGGAATGAACAAGGGAGCTTAAAGTGAATTAAGATTTTCCTTTCTTAAACCAAATTGAGTCATTTAGGTATGTAAAACAGAAACTCCAATAAACCTGAAGAGGGGTAAGGTAGTAACAAAATGACTTTGAAGAGAAAAATTAATTTACCTGGAAAGGAAAACTAAATTAAAAGATGAACGGCTTTTGCCAACTGATGATAGCACAACAATATGTTAGACAGGATGGTAGTTATTGAAAAATAACCTAACCCGATTGGAAGTTAGCAATAACTCAATGCAGGTGGAAGCCGGAAATGGGAGCGGTAGGCCACTGTAGTGGGTTTTGGAGCCTCAAGGGGGCGCACTTCCTCTCTGTGGTTCACCTGGACTGTTTGACACAATTTAAAATTTCAATTAAAATTGGTTTAACTCAAATCCAAATGAGCCTGGGGGAAATTGAAAGAGGATTAGACTGATTTCTTATAATAATCGTAACAACACTGAAGTTGTTCGTAATGATTATAAAATAATCCTCGGGAAAAGCATAAATGAAAATGATTTCATACAGTTTAAGTTCAGTAGAAGGCTGATAGCTGGCTTGAGAAGGGTGTCTGCCACTAGGTGGCTTCTTTCTTTTCAGGGGGGGGGGCTATCAATGACTGAAATGTGAGAAATTTATAGTGGAGAAAATAAATAAATAAATAAAAATAAAATAATAATTGTTTCAAATCAGCTCTAGATACACTGGGGAAAGAGAAACAAAGTTTTTGTAGAGGAATCAGAATGATTTCTGATAATAAATCACCATACTACTGAAGTTATTAGTACGATTATAAAAATAAAATAATAAAACAGAACAGAGTCATCGAGACAGATAGAAATGGTGAAGGGTAGACAGAGTGAGTTGAGCAGAAGAGTGATAGCTGACCTGGAGGGATGCCGCCGCGAGGGGGCGTCTGTCTCTCTCCACGTGAGCTATCAGTGATTTGGACTGAGGAATTCTGTGACTCAAGCCCCTAATTCACTTCCGTGAATTGTGCTTAAAATAAAATGTCTCAGCCCAAAGGAGGATTGTTTTAACGAACTAGCAAGCTGTAAATGCACGTATGTATTTAGGCAGCTTATTCAACAATCATCGCAGTAAATTTGGAGGAAAGCACAACCGGAAGGGAAGCAATGGGTAGCAGGTCCTACCTGCTATTGCCCACGCGGTGGCGGTGTCGCGCTCACGCGAGCCAAACTCACGAGCGTAGTAATTTGAAACTGACGCGCGCCTGTTAAGGAAATCCAAAGTTTCCTCACGCACAGATTTCTACACGACACAAGTATACACACATTTCACAAGTATACTTTACGAAGATCACGGCGGATCTCTTTGTGCTCGGTCTGCACAGAAAATGAAACGGGATTTTCACCGGGTAGCTAAGCCAGTTTTGAAACCCGAAATTATCGTTGCTATAACGACATAAAATAAAGATCTTTTACTGACGGGGGGATTCTCGCCCCCGCAGTACTACACAAAATATATATACCGGTAATAAGCCTGAGTGAAGATTTCTTCGTTCAAACAGGGCTTCGAACAATATTAACATGTCCCACAGCCAAACAAAAGAAATGTTTTTCTTTTCCTTAACCTGGGCCTTTTAAAATATTGTGACTGCAGTTTTCATCACATCCAGTTGTGTTAAAAAGAAATGCTTTAGACCTCTTTTTATAGCACTGTTGGTGTGGCATATGGCTTTTTGCCTTGCTCAGTTTCTGAGTCGACTATAACGTTATACAATGCAGACGCACGTACGCAATATTAAACTCTCAAAAACACACATGAATATGAATCTGAATATTGGTCTCAAAATGAAGTTTGAAAATGGCCGCGTTCTTCCACCATATAAATGTAGCGACAATGACTTTTGTAGGGAAATTATTAACTCAAAGGGGGAATAATATTCATGAGATGATGAATATGCATTATCGTATACACAAATTAGATTATCCCAAATAGGGAATAGGTTAAACCTCACCGTATATGAATCATTAACACGATTGCTCGTATTAATTATTAATATAGGTCGGTAAAATCAGATCAATTATCAGGGTAAACTTTGGTATGATTCAAACTTAGTTTATCATGCACTCGTTCGTTTACCAGCCTGTAAACATCAAAAATACCCTTCCTGTGGCCACCAGAAATGATATTTTCGTGTAAGGCACTTTAGATATTTTAATATAAATCAAGTAGAGCTTTGTAACATAAGATCGGCATTTTCAGGGACTTCAAGTTTATAGAACAATGAGACAGATTCAATTCAAAAGATTATAGAGTTTAATAAAACAAGACTAAAGATTACATAAACTACTTAAATCACGCAGGAGTAAATATGCATAACAAAAACAAACAATTAACAAAGACAAAAGAACGATTGCAATACGAAATATTGGAGAGAGAAAGTTAGAGGGTGAGAGAGAGAGAGAGAGAGAGAGAGAGAGAGAGAGAGAGAGAGAGAGAGAGAGAGAGAGAGAGAGAGAGAGAGAGAAATCAGTTCAAACAATTCAAACAATTCAAACGAGACCCAAAGGCTTTCTTAGGCGTATCTAGACAACCTTAAACAGCACTTAATTTAGATTGTACGTTACTTGATAATTATATGTCTGGAGCGTCTTCCGGTAGGAGGTAGATGTTTGCGATCGCTTCAGCTGCGTACGACAGATGCTTAATCTTAAATTAGTTTCGTTCGTGAGTGCACTGAACAGAGAATTATCAAACTGAGGTAGCTCAAGAAAAGAAAGAACTTAGATTAAAACAAAGTAGAAAAACGACGCGGAACTCCGGGCTGGAGTTCGCAGGGAAGTTGGGATCTCTCTCTGGCGTAGAAAAACTGCTAGCACAGAGGAGACATGGCGCTCCTGGTTTTGAAGGCGCTCGAGACACGCCTTTCGTACGCGTCTGATCCAATCGTTTGGGAGGAGGTGTGTCGGCAAACCTTGTGGTTCGCGAAGTACACGCCTTCTGGGTCATGTGCATAGGAGATTACAAATTTAGTAATAATACACTTCTAAACTAGGATTAATAAAATATGCCTCATATTGCATTTTGGGTTAGTGATTCGATCTTATTCGATTTCTCTGATTCCAATCATACCACTCGCGGCATTCCTAGGGCTAGTAAAATGCAGATACATGATTTTTCGTGATTAAACGAATGTCAGACTGATCACATATCATAAAAGCTTACAGTTATATCAATTACAAGGGAATCCTGTCACAAGGGAATCCTGAACACAACCAGAAAACATTTGTACATTTGAAACGTTACGTTTAACTACACGTGGTTCAGAATGATTGTCTCTTTGTGTGTGTGTGTGTGTGTATTCAGAGTTCGTCGCGTGGTCAGTCACGCGTTGGACTCCTGATCGTCTTCAGTTCCGTGTCTGTGTGTGCGTCCTTCGAATTTGATGAGTTTTAAGTCTGGATTACAATGACCAGTGTGGTTCGATTACACAAGGTTGTCTGTGTTTGTGAGGTGTCGTGCAGAGGGGACACCACAGGATCTCCGGCCAGAGAGGCGCCCCTGTTGAGTCACATGTGGTAAGACAGAGGATCCTGTGATTACTTATCAGAGAAAAACGCAGCGGGGGCACTTCTGGCATCGGTAATTTAATTAAGTCCAAGCACCATTTGCTTCGTGTGTGAATCGGTAACTTAAAAAGTCCCATGACATCTGTTTTTGTCACAATCTGAAGAATGGAGGAGTGTTTACTTAATTAGAATCTAGTTGATTAAAACCACATGATTGCGCTGATCATCTGATTATTGCTACAACAGATAGGGTCAGCTGGTAACGCCAGGAGGCGTTCCTAGGAGGAGGGGTACTGTCACGGTTCATGAATTCAATAGCTGTGTCCCAATGTGAAGGCTGCGTCCTTCGAAGGCCGTATTTGAAGGCTGATTGGCCGCATTTGAAGGCCGATTGCGTCACAGCGGCGCGACGAAGGATGTCCCAATTCAAAGGCTGCATCTTAAAAGGCCGCATTTGAAGGCCGATTGCGTCACCGCGGCGCGATGAAGGCTGTCCCAATTCAATTTCGCATCCTTCGAAGGCCGTATTCAAAGGCCGGTTGCGTCATCGCGGCGCGACGAAGGCTACCCTGATTCAAAAGCGACGCCAAATGCACCCTTCATTTCCCCGTGAAAGGAAGGTTACATAAATGGATCCTCCGCGGCCTATCCTACCCAATCCTACCCCATAAGTCATTGCGTGCCGGTGACGACAGCATTTTTATTTAAAAAAATGACGGATGATTCTTCTTGTCGCCTAGCAACTGTGACAGCTACCGATGACGAGCGGGAGTAACATTTGAACTGCACTTTTTTATATTCCACTGGGTTTTATATTCCCGTAGTACGGAGCCCGGAAAGTCTCCTGTGGTGGAAAAAAACAATCCGTGGCGACGGTTGTGCAGTCCGTCCCCTCAGTTTATAAACTGTAGCCTACTCACGAATTCTTAAACTGTTCCCTCGGTTTAACAAATCGTGCCCACGATGATTCAACCAGGCCACCTGTTTATGAGGGATGCTTTGCATTGTGTTTAAACTTCATTTTTTAAAATGGATAATTTCTTCAATTTTCTAAAACTCCATTTTTTGGGAGGAAAAAGCTCAGTATAATAGAATAAGCAAAAAAAGACTACACATATAAAAAAAAGAAATATAACACAAACACAAGGTTAGGTTTCATTATATAAAAATAAAACATTCATAAATTATTTTATGATTAACATATTACTCATTTACAGTTATAATTATAAAAACAAATAATAATAATTATCATCATTATTATTAGTACATTTAGGCTACATATTTAGAAGCCACTTTTATCAAAAAAAGGAACAAAGCAATTCATCAAATGTCAGTCATAATACAGGTTAGACAATACAGGGCTAAGATTATCATAAATAAACACAAGATTTTGACGCATATCCAAGTGTTTGTGTGGAGTGTGGAGGCGCGGGCGCGGACACTTGCATTTTTCTATCAACAGTGGAAACAACTTAAAATAGGCTACTCTATCATTTCTGGTCATACAGAAAATAATAATACATCATTCGCAACTACTTTTATTTGTGCAAAAACGAATGGACGCAAAAGTACACAGACCCAAGACTAACTTTTTCTACAAATAGCCTACATTATTTGAAATATTTAATAATATAAGGTCCGTGTACTTTTGCGTCCACTCGTTTTTCTTTTTTAACCTGTAATTGAAAAACGAAAAATGAACGGTTGTTAGGCTATTTTTAAAACGCAAAGTTGAGCACCAAATTTTGAATTTGAACTGTACACACCAAATGCTGTCAAAAAAAGTAAATATTGACGTATTTTCAGATTTTTTGTTTATGACAAATATATATTTGAAATATTCACAAATCGATTTTACTGGTTTTCTAAGGCCAAATTAGAACCTGGAAATTATATTCGAATTTGTTCGTTTAAAAGTGGACATTTCAAGCTTTGTATAAGTAGGCTATATTTTGTTTCAGTTCATTTTTGAGACGCGCTCCAGTTCACGGAGATCACGAAAGCGCGCCTGATTGTTTTATTTTATTTTACAAAAGCACAACGTTTTCTTGTTATTGTGAGTTTACACAAATAAAATTGTGTATTTTTATACATTTATGTTTACACATAAAAAATATTGTGAGTACAGTTTATAAACTGAAGGGACGGATTGCACAACCGTCGCCACGGATTGTTTTGGGTTTTTTTTCCCACAGATGGAGTTTTTTTCCCTCCATAATACGGGGTTGAAATATATATTTACCATATTCATATTCATCATTTATATTGTCCATTTATGCTACATTATAAAATGAATACACTAGCCTACAAAATCGCATCAAGGTAAGATATAAGTGAACATTTGAACCATATGCCCATGTATGTTTTCTTTTCTTTTTATTAGGCTACACTATTTACGTAAGTTAACACCCAATACTTAAACAGTTTAAAGTGTAATCTGGCAATTCATGAAGCAGCTTCTGAATCCTTTCTCCCTGTCCGAGTCCAGTGAAGCCTGCTAAAGCTGTGAATTTCACTCACCTCCATCCTCTCTGTCTGAGTTCAGTGCTGAAGCCCTGTAGAACCATTGATGTGAGTTATCCGCCGCTGTCCAGTCTGTTGCCATCGTGTGAACCCTGTGACAGAAAGAACTGAGCCACCACTGACCGAAGAGCTTGCTAAAGCTGTGAAGTACACTCACCTCCCTTCTCTCTGTCTGAGTTCAGTGCTGAAGCCCCGTAGAACCATTGAAGTGAGTTATCCACCACTGTCCAGTCTGTTGCCATTGTTCTGGTGGTTAATTTAACCCGGTTTCTGATGTTAAGCTGCCCTGTTTTAAATTCGTGTCACTTGGACTTGAGTCACTTTTCATATTTTGCTACTGTTTGTTTATATATTTATGCTTTATTACAAACTCGCATGAGCACTACTGGTTTGTGCTGTTAACGGAGCGTGTTAGGATGTTTTTGGTAGTTTGTGGGATTTGTACGCGTCTTATTTGGGAAGACGCTTCAGCTTGTGGGGTGGTGGGTGGGTGTGTGAGGAGTTCTCCCTTTTTCTCTCGTTGTGTGTTTTGTGTTTTGTTTAGTCAGGTCGCCCATGTTTTAATTTATTTCTGTGACTGTTATACATTCCATGCTGCAGTGTACACTAATACTTGACTGGCATGCAGCAGTCTAGGATGCCTCAACAATCAGGGACAGGACTCAAATTTGTTAGCTGGAATTGTAATGGTCTAAATCAGCCTATTAAACGGAGCAAAGTTCTTCACCATCTTCAACAATCAGGAGCCCATATTGTTTTTCTTCAAGGAACTCACTTAAAATCTTCCAGCCTTATCAGATTAAAGGGGAGGTGGGTCAGTCAAGTTTTTCATTCTAGTTTTAATTGTAAATCTAGGGGTGTTGCAATTTTGATTCACAAATCGGTTCCTTCTGTGTGCTCTAATGTAATAGCTGACCCCAATGGAAGGTTTGTGTTTGTAACGGGTCAGCTATATAGTAATTCTGTGATTCTGGCTAATGTGTATGGTAAAATGTATTCTTTTTTCTCTCCTGTACATCACTCCTTTTCTCGTATTGATTATTTTCTCTTGGACTTTCTCCATTCTGTTCAGTCTTGCTCTTATGATACTATTCTAATATCAGATCATGCCCCGACCACACTGGAGTTATTCATATAGGAGCGCGTACGTACGTGCCCCCCCTGGAGTCTCAATACGCGCCTGCTATCTAATGAGGATTTTGTTAAGTTTGTTTCTAATCAATTGACTTTTTTCTTACTACCAACAGTACTCCAGGGATCTCAGCCTCCCTTCTTTGGGAGACTTTGAAAGCATACATTAGAGGTGAAATTATTTCATACAGCAGCTATGAGAACAAACAAAGGAAAAAAAAATTATGAGGTTACGAATCTCCCAGCTTGATAATATGTATGCTTCCTCCCCATCCCCTAACATATATAAGAATCGTCTCTCTCTTCAGGCTGAGTTTGATGTTCTTTCTACAAAAGAGGTTGAGGAGCTCTTATTTAAGGCTAAATATTGTTATTATGAATCTGGGGATAAGGCGACCAAACTTTTGGCCCATCAGCTTCGACAGGCTTCCTCCTCTCAGCAGATTTCACAAATTAATACTCCTTCTGGCGTCACTACCGATCCTAAAAAAAATAATGATCAGTTTAAACGGTTTTACTCTACTTTATATACTTCTGTGGTTGGGTCTTATCTGTCTGCCCTGGATAGTTTTTTTGACTCACTGGAGTTGGTTAAGGTAAATGCTGATATTGCTGAGCAGTTAGAGGGCCCAATCACCATAGATGACCTTAAACGGGCAACATTTTCTATGCAGTCTGGAAAATGTCCAGGCCCGGATGGTTTTCCGACAGAGTTTTACAATACCTTTTTTGACAAATTAGCACCAGTTTTGATAGAAATGTTCAATGAATCTCTTACTCTTTCTAAATTACCTCAGACTCTAAATCAGGCCTCCATATCATTACTCTTAAAAAAGAATAAGGACCCTCTGTCCTGCTCAAGTTATCGTCCAATTAGTCTTTTATCTGTAGATGTAAAACTTCTGTCCAAATTATTAGCTATGCGACTGGAATCAGTTTTGCATTTAATAATCTCTCCTGATCAGACAGGTTTTGTCCAGAACAGACATGGGTTCTTTAATCTCAGACGACTTCTCAATATTGTTTATAATCCTTCTACGTCAATGGGGCCGGAAGCCGTAATCTCATTAGACGCGGAGAAGGCTTTTGACAGAGTGGAGTGGAACTACCTTTTCTACGCTTTGGAAAAATTTGGTTTTGGCCAGGAGTTCTTGGATTAAGTTGCTCTATTCATCCCCTGTGGCTTCAGTCAGAAATAATGACACCCATTCAGAGTATTTCCCTTTGCACCGCTCCACTCGTCAAGGCTGTCCTCTGAGTCCTCTTTTATTTGCTGTTGCTATTGAACCTCTGGCTATTGCGCTTCGTTTTCGAGCCACGCATCACTGGAATTACAAGATATGGTCTTGAACAGAAGGTCTCCCTCTATTCCGATGACTTATTTCTATATGTGTCCAATCTCTCTATCTCAGTTCCAGCTGCTCTTGACATCCTTAGTTCATTTGGTCAGATTTCAGGCTATAAACTAAATTTGGACAAGAGTGAGCTGTTTCCTTTAAATCAAGGTGCCCAGAATGCTGCTCAGGGTTTCCCATTCAAAATTGTTCCACTTGTCTCTAAATACCTTGGTATCCGGATTTGTGACCGATTTGAAGATTTGTTTGATTATAATTTTGCCCCTTTGTTAGATCAGATACGGATGGACTTTCAACGGTGGTCACTGTTGCCTCTTTCCCTTGTGGCCAGGGTCAATTCGGTTAAGATGAATATCCTTCCCAAATTATCTTATCTCTTCCAGTGCATACCTATCTTTCTCCCTCAGTCTTTTTTTCACAAATTAGACAAATCAAACACTGAGTTTATCTGGAACAGGAAGGTCCCTCGTTTGCGAAAGGAGCTGTTGCAGAGACCTAAGACCCTTGGGGGCTTGGCCCTTCCTAACTTGAGGTTTTATTACTGGGCTTCCATCCTTAGAGTAATTGAGCTTTGGATTTCTCTGGAGGGGGCACCAGTTTCTCCTACATGGCTGAGTATGGAGATGTTTTCTGTTAAACCTGCTTCGTTGACGGCTCTCATCCACGCTCCTCTTAGCTTTTCCCCCTCCCTTTTTTGCAATAATATCTTAGTTAAATCCACTTTTAAAATTTGGAAGCAATTTCGACGCTATTTTGGTCTACAGACCTTCTCTTTCCTAGCACCTTCATCAGCTAACCCTGTTTTTCACCCTTCCTTAATTGATGGGGCTTTTTCTTTGTGGTCTGACTACGGCATCAAGGCATTTAGGGACTTGTATATTGCTTGTAGATTTGCATCCTTCCAGCAACTCTCCGAGAAATTCCATTTGCCTAGGCAGCATTTTTTTAGATATCTTCAAGTTCGAAGTTTCATTCGCAATCTTAGCTCCAACTTCCCAAATCTCCCAGAGGCCTCTCTAATTGACTCCTTTTTAACCCCATTGCCTACCATTAAGGGTGCTATTTCATGTTTATACAATCTTATCTATTCTTTGCAGCTTACCCCGCAGCATAAAATTAAAACCCAATGGGAGGAGGATCTAGGGGAGGGGATCTCGGAGGAGCTGTGGGATGCCATTTTGCGTCGGGTTCACTCCTCATCAATTTGTGCTAGACATGGTCTGACCCAGTGCAAAATTCTACATCGTACCCATCTCACTCGAGTTAGGCTTTCCAAAATCTATAATAATGTCGATCCCATGTGCATTAGATGTCGTCAGGCTCCAGCTACCCATATGTTCTGGTCTTGCCCTTCACTACATAATTTTTGGACGCAGATATTTAATTCTATTTCTGTTTGTACAGGGGTTCAATTTGATCCAACAGCATGTACCGCTTTGTTTGGGGTTTTACCTCCTACTTTGCAGCTTCCTAAATATCTCCTTATTGGCTAGATGTTTGATTTTATTGAGGTGGAAGTCTCCTGCGCCGCCTTCTCACTCGTCTTGGATCAGGGACATCCTTCAGTTCGTGAAGTTGGAGAAAGTTAGGTGCTTGATACATGGTTCTCTTGCAAAGTTTAATAAAACTTGGGGTCCATGTTTTGCACGTTGAGGGATTGATTTTTACGGCTATTCCAGAGTAGACACCCTGATTGTCTTCTAATTGTGAGTTTTTTCTTGTGTGAATTTGTAGCATGCTGGGATGTTTTTTATTTATCTCTCTGTAAGCGAACATATTGGGCTTATATTTAGCAGCGGGTGACCATTTTTTTTGTGTGTGTTTTTGTTTTGTTCTGTTTATTTGTTTTTGGGGGTTGTTTTTTTAATTTAATTTTTTATTTTATTTTTTCTTTCTTGTTAGTTGTACTTGACACTGTTTTGACTCCCGAATTGTTACCTCTTGATTTTGTTATGTCACTGAAAAAAATCAATAAACAAATGTTTAAAAAAAACAAAAAATATGAAACTGTTATGATCATGTTCTGTTTAGTTGAGTTTCTGTTGGCTATAATCCTATTTACCTGCCTGATTTCCTGAGTAGTCTCTTTGGTTACTTTGGTTACTTGGTTACTGAATGATTGATTAATCATTCAGTTCAGTTGTTTCCTAATTAGTTCCCTTTGCTTGTTCTATGTATTGCCTGCTGTTTCCTCAGTTTAGTTGTCTGGTATTGTCAGGATTAATGTGGTTTTTCTTATCATCTCATGAGTTCCTAGTTTGTGGATTATACTAAAGACTGCTTGTTTTGCTAATTATTAGTTGTATGCTTTACTACAGCCACATTCTGTCACGGTTCATGAATTCACTGACTACGTTTACAAGCAGCCAATATTCGGGTTATGGTCGGGTTAAGGTCACTATTCGGGTTTCTGAAACATTAGGAATAACCCGTTTACATGCGTGAGCAGAGAGAGTTACTCCTGTATATATGGAATTGCAATATCCCGATGTAAACGGCGACGCACGGTTAGCGTCTGGACGTACGGACAACCTTAAGACGCAATATGCGTCATTTCCGATTCTTTTTCCTGTATCTAAAGACAACAACAACAGCAGCAGCACGCGGATAATGAATAGTTCGGGGCAGATAGCGATCGCCTTTGTTTGCGCTTTGGTGCTGGTACTGACCTCGCTCCAAATGTATGCTGTGCTGCGTCTCGCCATGTTTACTTCCGGGTATACTGCACGCGGGTTTTTGTATGCGCCGAGAAGTTCCTCTACTCAAAAGACCAAGATTCCTTGCGAATAGAACATGCGCAGAACACAAATCACTATGGGGATATGCTGATACGCGTTTACATGACCAAAAATTCGGGTTAGAAAAGGGATACCCCAGGGATCATATCCGGGTTTTTAAAATCCGGGATATGAGCATATTCGGGTTTTTGCCGGTGTTTACATGGCCGTGCGCGACCGGGTTATTGCTAATATTCCGGTTTTGAACGGGTTATTGGCTGCTTGTAAACGTAGTCACTGTCTCCTTTCTAGTCTTGTATTGTTGGGTGAACATGTGGGCGTGTCCTGTGATCGTTACTGCTGATCAGGTAGCAGTTGCATCTGATCACCGGCGGCAGCTGCTGCTGATCAGCGATCACTATTTAGTCTCACTGTTTTCGTCCTGTCTTTGTCAGATCGTTGTCCATGTTCCCTCGTGTTTCCTGCCAAGACCTGTTTATCCTGTTACCTTGTTTTCCCCCACGGGGAGTTTTCGTTTGTAGTCTTTATTTATTTTTCTATCTTTAATAAATGTTCACTTCTTCGCACTTGAGTCCTCGCTCCTTTTCTACAACCCATCAGGTGACACATTCAGTTAAATGGTGACTGTTGCACCATTAATTGTACAATAATGTGCTTAAAAATGTAAAAGTTTACAGCTTTAACTGGATCACAAATTCAAAGATCAGTAGTCAAACGTATGTAAAGATATCAGTGTATGTGATTATTCATCTAGATCAAACGTGCTAAATCAAGAGTTCATTGAACTGAGAATATAGGAAAGGCATGTTAACATCAGGTGAAAACAATGTTTATATGTGGAAGAAAATACCTTTGTGGGTGGAGCAATGAACTTTGAGTTTGAAAAAGGGACATTTGTCGGTGGAATAGGTGTGATGGCTTTTGGAGGTGAAGCACTAACTCCTGAAACAGGTAAAGCAGCCTTTTGAGTTATTGCGTGAAGCAACAAATTCCTTAAAAATATATCAATGTCGGTGACATCAACAGTTTGTGTCACATTTAGAAAGTGTAGTACTTAATAATTCATTAGATGCTTGTTTATTTGGTATATAGTTAGAAACAATTGTTATTTCTCAACAAAATAGATTATACATAATTACTTTTAGACTTCTCAAAGATCCTCTTTTTTTATGCGTGGCTGGAAGGTGTAAGAGGTTTCAGATGGGAGATCCACTGGAGTACGGATCAAAGTAAAAACATCCTCTCCGCCAGGGCTGTCACTGGGACCATACCCTTCTACTCCAGTGTTGACATCACTATCATCTTCCCGCTGGACGACATGCTGTGGTTACTCTCAACTCCAGTGTCCAGGGCAGAATATTTCACTATAAAATTAGCAGAGCAGGAGCCCCCCCTTGAGCCTTATATTGATATGACCTTAAAGACTGCTCAGTAAGAAAGGAGCCATTGCTCCAAATGTGATAACTACAGCCAAAATAAAATTTCACTAACGTACACATTGACTGCCATTAAAATGGTTTCGCTAAGGTATGTTTAAAACTGCAACATGAAAAATCTGTGGCAGTACAGTTACCTTTTATAACACTTGAAAAAATATTCTTGATTGTGTCTATGGACATCTTCTCCTGTGGGGATGAAAAGGAATGATTTGTGATTAGTTCAGTTGTGAAACATTCCGATACATTCCTTTTCCCCAGGAGAAGAAGTGGATATCTTCCCAATGCTTGAAATTTGTGCATCTGTAATCACAAGGGAGAAAACATTAGTCTGACATTAATAAGAAAATGCTGAATGTTAAACATCACTTTTGAACAAATTAATGAGGCACTGTAAATCTTTTTTGCAGAAGCAATTGTAAGTATATAAAACATTGATACACACAACACTCTAGTGGCACTACTGAATTTTTTTGAATGCTATGCTTCTAAAAAAAACAGCATAGACCAGTACAATTTCCATGCTGGTTAAAGAAAGTCCACTTAAAAATGAAAATTCTGTCATCATTTACTCACCCTCATGTTGTTTCAAAGCTGTATGAATTTCTTTCTTCTGCTGAACACAAAAAATATATTTTTTGAAGAATGTCGGTAAACGAACAGTTGTTGGACCCCATTGACTTCCATAGTATATATTTTTTTTTTCCTACGAAAAAAATCATATCCCTTCATTTTATGATCCCTTCATTTTCCTATGAATCAGTGTCAATGGGGTCTATCAACTGTCTGGTTACCAACATTCTTCAAAATATCTTCCCTTGTGTTCAGCAGAAGAAAGAAATGTATGGTGTTGGTGTTGGTGTGGTGCTGTGTTTTGGAACATGTCATAAATTGGTTATAAACAGGTTGGTCCAAGCTGTTTCAAGCTGGTCATGAACTGCAGAGATGGGGGACTCGAGTCTGACTCGAGTCGCAAATTTAAGGACTTGAGACTTGCTTGACTAAATTAAGAAAATGACTTGACTTGACTTTGACTTGAGATCCAATGACTCGAGACTTGACTTGACTTGAACTGTATGACTCTAAAATGACTTCATATACATTTTTATATAAATCATCGCAACATCAATTGATGAACAAAATGAAAGCAACGGAACCATTGACGCCAGTCATCAGATTCTGCGCGATTGCGTGACGCACACTCTCACAGAGCACAGAAAAAACATACAGCGCGGTGAGCGCGCTAAATACAAAAACATCTCCCAGCTTCGTTTCTTTTTGGACACTAGAAATTGACCATATTCATACAAGAAGATTTGCTGTACGCATAATAACTGGCAAGGGATATCGGACACGACCATCACAACCTCGAACTTCATTCACCACGTCTAAAAGTAAGCTATGGCTTGTTTAACCTGTTTGTTATAGATAACTTGACTAACGTTAAATCTAGAGAGAATAGTGGTCAAAACAGCATGCCTCTTTATACAATATTATGTTTTCAAATATAGCTTAAGGCTGTCAATAGATTCAAATGATAATTAATGGTGGCATATGTTTTGTAGCCTATAACGTGCATAAATTCACACAGACATTTGCCACAGTTTCTTTCAAATCACGCTTTAAAGCCAAATATGTCGCTCTTTCCAATGACGAAAAACAGCATAGAAAGCTGTTAATGCTGAATTGTCGTGTTTTATGTTTCTCTTGAAGCAGGGTCAGATGATGTTAGGCCTGTAGGATTGGGGGACAAAATGTGAGTGGAATTATGCACCCAAAATTCAAGATGTGGAAAAAATGTCCCTTTTTTATATTGTGGAAAAAAAGTTATTTTTATATTTATAACATATGATATTACAAAATATTTCCAGAATATTGCCGCGATTGCAAATGTGATAATGATTTTATACAACAGTTCAGTAAACAAAGAGTGAATATTGTTGTGTGACATTTTAGACGTAATATTGTAAATATTCTCTGTTTTTGCTCTATTTCTCCAATGACAGTAGCAGTTCCGCATCACAATCCGTACACGAAAACTCGCTTCCGGGCACGTAAAAACGTCAGAGCAACCCTTAACGGATTAGACCAATGAACTTTTGATATGTCATTTACTGGGGGAGGGTCTTATCTTCGTTTCTTTGCTTTGATTGGTTTATTTTTGGCCTATGAAAATGCTCATAAATGGCGATTTGCTGAGGCGGCACTGGGTGGGGAACTATGTTACGCGTCACAAGATTCCGTACAGTCATTGTTGGGAGCGTAACATGAAACCGTACAACGGGGCATCATGATTTCGACGACGTGAAGGTATCGTTTATATATAAATTTATGTGAATTACCTTAACTTTTGCTGTTTGTTACTTCATATGCTATGTATTTTATCTGTTGTCAGGCCGAAATAACCGATTTGGATGTGTATTTAGTTTCAGTGTAAACTTCACGTGTTTTCAACGGTGTGTAGGTAGCAGCTAATGTTTTATTTGATAAACTTAGCTTCTGCTGTTTATTATTTGATAGGCTGTGTGTATTATGAAAGCTTGTATCCTCCACCAAAAGGCCTTCATTTAGATCATCATTTAGTTTCAGTATGCTACTTTTTTTTTTAAATCACTGAGGTCTATAATAACCCGTCAATAACGGTCACTGTATCAAACATGGCTTTAGGTTTTAGGAAACTGTGTGCTACAAGAAAACACTGATGCACTTTTGATTAATGTTTTAGGAACATGGACATATTTATTAAAAACAAATAAACAAAGAATGCAGTAAATATAGCAATATAAAATAGAACATGTAATTGATATATACAATAATATATACAATAATAATACCAAAACTATTTATAAGTTTTTATATATAATATATATATAATTATATATATATATAATTATTATATATAATAATAAATATTTATTATTTATATTTTTGGATTGCGACTCATGTCACACTCCCTGCACAGCCATGCCTCCTCTGGTACCACATTTGTGACACACTCAGTGTGGTACCAGAGGGTGCAATTTTCACATTGCACCCACTCCACTGTCTCTGTTGCAGTTCCTGGGGGCTTGGCTGCTGGCAAGCTGCACAGATGTCAATTTGGAGCCACTCCTGCTCCCTCTCTCTCCGTATTCTTTCTCTCTCTTGTTCCCTCTCCCTCTGCTTCTGTCTCTCTCTCTGCTCCTTCACCCTCTCTCTCTGCGCCTTCTCCCTCTCTCTCTGCTCCTTCTCTCTCTGCTTCCTCTTCTTCTCTTCCTCTATCAATGCTTTCCTTTCCTTGACTTCCTCCATCCTCCTTCTCTTCGCCTCCTGCTTCTCCCTCTCTTCCCTCTCCTTCTCAGCTTGGTGAGATGCAAACTCGTCACTGGTAATGCAGCGTGCTCCAGCAGGAACCTGCTGCCGCCGCCTCCTCCGGGCCGATTGGTCAAAGCGTGGCGGGACCAGGATGTGGGCGAGCCCCGCCGGGATAATTCCAGCCGCGACCAATGGATTTGGTGGCCGATGGCAGGTGGGGCACTCTACACAGCCAGCAACAACTGCCACTGATATGCTGTCGGGAGGAGCCGTGGCGATGGTGGTGGCAGGAGGGGCTGGGTGGATCTGGGCCGTGGTGATGGTGGTGGCAGGAGGGGCTGGGTGGATCTGGGCCGTGGTGATGGTGGTGGCAGGAGGGGCTGGGTGGATCTGGGCCGTGGTGATGGTGGTGGCAGGAGGGGCTGGGTGGATCTGGGCCCTGGCGATGGTGGTGGCAGGAGGGGCTGGGTGGATCTGGGCCCTGGCGATGGTGGTGGCAGGAGGGGCTGGGTGGATCTGGGCCCTGGCGATGGTGGTGGCAGGAGGGGCTGGGTGGATCTGGGCCGTGGCGATGGTGGTGGCAGGAGGGGCTGGGTGGATCTGGGCCGTGGTGATGGTGGTGGCAGGAGGGGCTGGGTGGATCTGGGCCCTGGCGATGGTGGTGGCATGAGGGGCTGGGTGGATCTGGGCCGTGGCGATGGTGGTGGCAGGAGGGGCTGGGTGGATCTGGGCCGTGGTGATGGTGGTGGCAGGAGGGGCTGGGTGGATCTGGGCCCTGGCGATGGTGGTGGCATGAGGGGCTGGGTGGATCTGGGCCGTGGCGATGGTGGTGGCAGGAGGGGCTGGGTGGATCTGGGCCGTGGCGATGGTGGTGGCAGGAGGGGCTGGGTGGACTGCCACTGGAGGGATGATCATCATCTGAAATGTAAATTAGAGGAGATAAAGATATTAGTATATCTGGGCCTATTTTTATAATATAAAGATATATTATCTTATTATTGTTTGCATTGTTTCTATTGTATTTAGCCTATGCAGTGTCTATTTTTTGTTATTTTGTTTGTACCTGATCACTGTCCTCCAGTGCGTGCCTGTTCAAGGGGAACAAACCTGTCAGCCGGAACCCCTTCTTTATGTTCTCCACGGTGGCCGCCTTTGGGTAAGCAAATTTTAATATAGAAGAAAAATGCTTTTTCCCCAGGACAAGGTCTCCCCTAACCAGTCCCATATTTGTAGCCAGCTTGGTGAAGGCCTCTTTCAGTGGCCCGAAGAGGGACACATCGAGGGGCTGAAGGGCATGGGTGGTGTGGCTTGGCAGGCACACCACCTCCACACCATTGCCCCGACAGAGGTCCACCACGTCCTTGGACATATGGGTCTCGTGTTGGTCGCAAGTTAGCAGTAGTGGACGCTCTGCCGGAGCATGCTTCAGAAAATGTTCGATCCACCTCACGAACAGGGGCCCATCCATGTAGCCCTTCTCACTGATGGCATACAGGGCATAACTGTTACTGGGCAGGCATTGGCCATATATAATCATGGGGGGGATGCTCACACCTGCCGCGCTAGCACAGCAGTGGACGCTGATGTGCTCCCTTGTTACCACAGTTTGGCGATACACATGTTTTTGTCCCCTCTGTGCATACACCTTCTCCTTCCTGCTTTTTTGTTTATCCCCAAAGCCTGTTTCATCACAATTGAACACCAGGTGAGGACGATCATGCCAGCTCTTCCCGGCAAACATGGGCTCCAATATGTTGAAGAGTGCCTCTACCCGAGGCACCGTCACACCGAAGACCCTCTGCCGGTCCAGGGGGTCGGGGGTCCTGGCCGACAGCTCTGGGTGGCGTTCCCGGAAACGGCACCACCACATACGGCTCAGCCCATGTTCAAAGTTCACCATTGTCTGGCGTCCCGAGGCCTTGACAATAGCAGTGGCCATCAACGTCGCTACGGCCCTTGTCACGGGGAAGCCGTGCCTGCCCATCCAAATGATATAAGCAACTAAAGATGCCTCTTCCTCCGGGAGGAGGGCACGGCTTGGGTGGGGCTGGTAGGCGTAGCGGCCTCGCCGATGGTCCTGAAGAGTGTTGTGGGGATGCCGTAGCGGACCCCCACCGTTCTCAGGCTCTGCCCTGCCTCCAGTTCCTCCAGGGCCGCCTTCATGTCCTCTTCTGACCATTTTTTATATGTTTTGTTTTGTTTTGGCATTTTCTGAAAACGCACACACAAAAGACTTGAGTTTTCTGTTTTGTTTGATTTTAAAAAATAAAGAATATATGGTTCATTCATTAGCCTGTTCATTAGTTCTTTGAGATCACTATAACTATGTATATAAACTTAATAAAATGGGTATAACACTGTTCATTCATTTATTCATTAACTAGTTATTAGTTAATTTAATTAATTAATTAATTATTCATTAGCTAGTTATTTGAGATCACAGGGTTGAAGCAAAATGTTTAAATTTTTCCTGGGGTGGTTTACATTATAACTATGTATATAAACTTAATAAAATGGGTATAACACTGTTCATTCATTTATTCATTAGCTAGTTTAGTAATTTAATTAATTAATTATTCATTAGCTAGTTATTTGAGATCACTGGGTTGAAGCAAAATGTGTAAATTTTTTCTGGGTGGTTTACATTATAACTATGTATAAACTTAATAAAATGGGTATAACACTGTTCATTCATGTATTCATTAGCTAGTTATTTGAGATCACTGGGTTGAAAAAACAAGGTGTTTACATTTGTCCTGGGGGACATTAATTATTGCTATGGGCGGTAAAAAAGCGTTTAGCAAAAGCTGTTTCTAGCGCACATCAAAGTGCCCGTCAAAGTGCAGTTTCTTCTGCTTAAGCTGCTAGCTTTAACTTCGTTTATGGACACCCTACCTCATCGTGCAGGGTGTCTTATAGTAGTTAGATTTCATTATGACACAATTTACTTCAGATTTGACTCTTTGGTTGACTTTAAAGTCCTTATATCGCTGATCTGCAAAATATTGTCCATTACGAAAAATGGCGCGTCCAGTCACCTCAGGTCTTTTCCAAGACCTCGTGAACATAGTTTTTAAACCGCCGTTTAAAATGGGGTTTTATTAACCTTATAACACACATTTTAGGTTAAAAATGTTCAACACCAATAACCATTACGTTTAACTTCAATACTATAGACCACATGACCAAAACTTCATTCATTTCATTCGCTGACTCTCTTCCCTCCTTCACCGGAGTCTACGCGAGATCCCCGCCCACTGCCATTTTTAAACGTCACTCGGGTGTCCTTGTACTTACCGCTGAAATATCGTCTTCAAAGGGCGTGGACTTCGACAATGAGTGAAGAAGATCAAATATGAAAAAACACAGTTTCCAAAGGTATATATAACTTTATTTGACCTGGAAGTGATTCATTGTACATTTGATTCAAAAGGTCACTGTACGGATTCATGTTACGGAAGCGCCGCTGTACGGATTGTGATGCGGAACTGCTAGTTCCAAACAAGCCACAGAAAAAGAGTTGTACGTATCCGAACAAATCCGAGGTTTTTGTGATTCAGTGACCTAGTTGCTTGGTTCCAGAATGAATCTACCGCTTTGAACGAATCAGTTGAATGAATGCTTCTATGACTCGCTCATTAAGACGGTGATTTGGCGCCACCCATTAGCGGTTTTAATTTCATAATTAAAGGTGCTCTAAGCGATGTCACGCGTTTTTTAGGCCAAAACATTTTTTGTCACATACAGCAAACATCTCCTCACTATCCGCTAGCTGCCTGTCCCCTGAACACACTGTAAAAAAACGCGGTCTCTGCAGACACCCCAGGCTCCACAAACAGCAACAAAAACAAACTGGGCTTACCCGCACCACGAAACATAACAAACTGTTCCAGCCAATAACCGACAAGAAGGGTTTGGGGGGGTTAGTGCGCGGATGAGGAGGAGGGAGGGTCTAGCTAGCCTCCGTTTTGTTTGACAATAGTTCGAACGTCAACAAGAAGTGACGTCACCCAGGATCGCTTAGAGAACCTTTAAAAAAATATCATTTATTATTTTTTAGCATCTAATTTTTTCTAGATTAAAATGATTATATTAAATATAATATTTATTTATTTATCATTAATCTCAACATTATTTATGGTGTTGTAATGGCACTGTAAATACATGGTTAGAAAAAAAAATGGTTAGAACATAGAAAAAAATGCCCCTGGAAATCAATTTAAGGGGTCAAATATGGGCTATTAATGGGAAAGTTAATGTCTGCCGGTGATATTGCATAATAAAAATATATAAGCAAAGTTAAACATATGACATTTACTATAAAACCAATATAATTAATGCATCACACACTTGTGAATTTACCTTCAAATGTATTATCTTCAACATTTTTCATATAATTGTTATTATAATAATAATAATTCCAAATTTTGATAATCATAAATACATGCTGTAATAAATTATATGAATATTATTAATATTACGATATAAATGTATAAGAAAGGTAATCAAGGTAATCAAAAATAAATAAGGTTGAGGCCAATATAAAAAAAAATCTGTTTGGTATTGTAACTTGACTTGGACTTGACTTGACCCTTAGCAGGACTCGACTTGACTTGCTTGAAGTGAACCATTGACTTGACTTGACTTGACCTTGGTTGTGTGTACTGCGACTTGTTGACTTGCTTGAGACTTGATGGTAGGGACTTGAGACTTGCTTGTGACTTGAACATGTGTGGCTTACTCCCACCTCTGATGAACTGATCAAAGCTAGTCAATTAAAAGCGGGTCCAACCGGTAAATGAGTTGATCCAAGTCTGGACCAAAACCAGCGGTCTTTGGAAGATGAATTCATACTCCCTTCAAACATCTTAAATCGGCGACAACCATGTTACAAAATACAGCAGTTTACGTTATATGATATGTAATATGTACTGGTGGCCTAAATACCACTGATATATATACAGTATAAGATTATCCACTCTGACCTAAACTGAGCTTATACAACATCCGCTAATTATATATAAAAAAGCCTAAACAGAAGATCGAGTTAGATAATGTTTAGTAATGCATCATCATGTTGATTTGGTGTATGGATAACATTAGCACATCTATGCAGCCACACATTTTAATACATTGCTAAATTTCAAATATTTAAACCGGTCATTAATGAGAAATAAAACATCAAGAGACAACTAATACTGATCAACTAATATAGAAATACTAAATTTAAAATCTACTTTGAATACAATATCAGATAACAACCAAAAAGAAGGAAAACAGGCTTTGTTACCTGTTTAGCTATTTTTCTTGCACGCAATTCGCGGGAGATTAAGCAAAACAAGAAACACCGGAAGGGGTCCAAGCACAAAAAAAAATCTTTAAAATATTTGCTTACCTGATAACACAGCATGTTTTAAAAAATACAATACAAAAATACATGCAGATTTTTGTACTATTGTCCAGTAAAGAAATATCAAATAAATACAGCCAATAATTTTCTCAGGACATTAAGCCTGATGTTTTGTTAGCGGAAGAATAAAAGGAGGAGCGACGACAGTGGAGATCGAGAGAGGCCAGGCCTGGAGTTGTGTTGTGTTTGTTATATGTGACAGCAGTCGTCCGTGAGGGGCTGCTGTCTTTTACTTTCATTTTGTTATATGTGACAGCAGTCGTCCGTGAGGGGCGGATTTAGACTCCAGGACGCCCCCCCACCCCCCTCCGTGGTTGGACACACCTACCGGGAGGGGGGGCTATGGGGGGAGTGCTGTCACAGTCACCACCTCCTTCACTACATTTCCCAGTATCCTCCTTGGCCCACACCTGCACCTCCTTCACAATCACCTGCCAGCGATCTCCCTCATTAACTTCACCATAAAACCACTCACCTTGTGTTCCCTTATCGTCTAGTCTTGTTTTACCCATGTGTGTGAAACCTGTAAGACATCTCCCGTGTCTTCTTCCATATACCTCCAGCGATCATCTCCTACCTTCTTCTCCATCAATCTTCTCCAGCGTCTGTGTCCTGTGCTGTCCTCTCCCTTGTGGTGGCCATTTACCTGTTTGTTTGCCCATTGCTGCAAAATAAACTATCACCTGTTCTTCTGTCTCCGGGTCCTCTGTTCCGTAACAGCGACATTACATTTGTGTTTTTCCCTGTTTTTTTTGTTTTTTTTACAGTCTATGATTTTTTCCCCAATAACCAAAATCCGCTCATCCAGATCTTCTTGAGCAGTTGTATTTTTAACTTAATATACTTATGTGGCAAGTATCCGTGTGATAAACGGGATAATCTACATTCAGTCGGTTGTTATTGCACAATCACCCTAATATAGCTAGCCTATTCTATATAATAACAATAAATAACAAATGCAATAATTCAGTATGAATACAATCATATTAACGACACACACTTGTTTGTTCAGTTTATTTTCACAGCCTGTACCCAAATTAATCATCATTTGCAAACGCTATTATTTGACATGACTGAGTCGACATCATCTTCCCAAAAATGCTGTGTAATAGTCAGTATGTTAGGCTACTTACTGCTACAGCAAGGATGCATTTGTGGGTCTTCTGTACACGTTAATGGAAAGTGAATAACAAATTATTATTAATATTATTATTATTTAAAAGAAATTGTAACAAGGTGCAATCACTGTTCAAATAAGCAGCAGTTATGAGTAACATCCTAATTTGGTAGTCAAACACACATTGTAAAATGCAGACCTTTCCCTGCACACGCTCCACCTATGCACTTTAAATTATAGAGCATACGTAAGCATTTATACGTAATTTTAGTGCAAATACGTAAGAATTTTACGTTTATAAAGCCCCCATACGTGACCATACGTGAATATTGTACAAATAGGCGTCTATTCAAACGTCATATACAAATAGGCCTCGTTTACACTGTCAGTAAAATGTGACCCAATTCCGATTTTTTGCTCATATGTAACACATATCGGATGTGTTCTATGACAGTGTAAACAGGATAAAAATGCATGCATTCGGATATTTCGAGATCGGTTTCAGGCCTCGTTCATATGTGGAAATAAATCAGATATAAATCAGATATCTGCCAATGCGACTGTCATGTAAACAGGCAGATCGGATTTTATGAGGCATTAGGCAAAGTATCCGCGGTTTAATGACGAGAGAAACCCCAATGCGCATCTGCAAAAGGACGGATGGCCCAACGAAATGTTGTGTCGTCATAGGAGAGGAATGTGGACAAACGTTGACACAACATATCAAAGATTGGCTTACTGCTCCTCGTTAAAGCCTGCCACAATATGCTCCCACCAGTCCTGAGATCTCTCTCACACACAATAACTGAAGCATATGCGCAGGCTGCAATGATGGCCTTTTTCCTCCGTCTCAAAATCATGTTGATGTTTGGCGAACTTCGCATATATCGCAGAGCTAGCCTAGCACCAAGCATATTTTGCTTTCGTCCATCTATGCAAGAACCCCCTTTAAGCATGCGCAATGTTTCAGATAGTATGTCAAGTGTAAACACATTAATCGGATATGGGTCACAATTGAAAGAACGTGTAACCGGACGGTCAAAAAAATCAGATATAGGCAACAAATCAGAATTGTGCATCAAGACCTGCAGTGTAAACGAGGCCTAGATACACATTTTCATGAGGTCACGTTGGTTTATCAGGGACACTGAATGTGGCCGTCTCCTGCACTCCGAAACATTGTGAGCATACAGAGAGGACTGCTTAGCAAGGGACCCTGTTCATCATTTCGACCTCAGGCAACTCGCAGCCTTCACGTCTGATTTCAAATCATGTTTTGCTCCATCAAATCTCCATCGAACTTTCAGTCACTTTCAGCACAATGCATCGTGTCAGTGTTGCTGTGCTGACAATGTTTGGCTCAACATACACATGCGAGCAGTCCTTCTCACATCTGAACAACATCAAAACCAACCTGCGCTCAAGGTTAACGGATGAAAGCCTGAATGCCTGCATTAAGCTGAATCTCACCAGTTACGACCCCAACTACAAAGCACTCAGCAAAATGATGCAGCAACAGAAATCTCATTAATGTAAGTAGGGTGCAATGCACTTCTTGTTAATCACTTGTTTATGATGCCGTTTCTCAATTTTTGTGGTGTCTTAGGAGTGCTAGTAACCAGCACTATGTCAGTGAACAAAATATAGTGCTTTTTATGTAGTATTGTGTGTAGTAGCCTTAGCTTAGGTGTCACTGAGTGAAAAAACAAACAAACAGTAAAGAGCCAAAGATAAAAGACTTTTGAGATCTCATTGTATTTAATATACTCTGCACTTGGTTTCAACCAGTGGTGGAGTGGTCAGCATCAAGGACACACACATCGGAGACCCGAGTTCAATCCCTATGGGGTGAGAATTGTTGCATTATTCCAAATAAATAGATTGAGATCCACAAATAAATGTAAAGAGATTCACAAAAATATATCAAATTCACAAATAAATAGATTAAGATCCACAAATAAATGTAAAGAGTTTCACAAAAAATTATAAAACTCAATAAATAAAATGAGATTTGCAAATAAAACAATATATTTACAAATGTGTTTTATGCCACAAACACAACTCTGCCTGGCATTTATTTGTGAACCGCTTTCTGTGCGTTTGTAAATCCCCTCACGCATTTGTGAATTGGTTCCTGTGGATTTGTAAATCCCCTCCTGCATTTGTGGATTTTAAAACACTTCAAGCGTCCACGTGTAGATAAACCCACAAATAAGTGGACTCCACCCACCGTTTATTCAAGCCAATCAGATAACGGCCACATTGAGCTGACCAATCGTAGCACGTTCCCGCTACAACCAATCAGAGTGGTCTTGCCCTGAAATAACTTTGCTCATTCATCAGCATTGGCTCAAATAGGAAGTGTAAAGCTAAGGCCCATAATATTGCTTCAGTAAAATATGTTTAAAATTTGGATTTTGTTAGAGTTAGACCATTAGACTGTATGAAGCCAAGACACATTTTTATGAGCCTTTGAAAATGCCAGAGAAACAGCGCTAACGTTATGGGAACAACGTGTTATGGAAGCGTCACGTTATTCATAATAAAACAGAAAAGCATCAATATGTTGCTGACTAATGAATAACTGGATTCAACCTCGTGATAAATACGCAAGTTTGTGTAATATAGCACAACAGTCACAACAGCTTTTCCCACTTCTTCAGTCAAGTTTTAAATAGCAGGTCCGTGGATCTAATGCTTAAATATGTATCATGCATTTAAAAGTGAAATGCCCAGCAGACAAGAGATTTGAATTTATCCGTTAAAACACTTGATCACACAAATAATATTTCATATGAATCAGACTTAATAATATTGTATTGTAAAAGTTATTTACAGCATCCAAAATAAATGAAAAGATGTATTTTTTTTTCAGCATTTGATTATCCACTCAAAACCCCCTTAACCTACACGCTGTTACATCTTCAATGATGGTCATTTGGGCTGAAATTTTGTCTTCTACATAATATTTATGTCCTATAGCTAGCTATTTGTCGATTGCTTTAAAAGACAAAATCATCCGTTTTGTAATTTCTTACATCGTGTCTACCCTGTGCGAGGCTGTCTACATTGGACAAAGCAAATGTGCAAATGATGTGTCCTCCCAACCCAGTCTCACGGCAGTTCGTGATATGGGCACGTAATTTAATCTATTGATTTGTGACACGAGCACGTTTATTTCGTTATTTTCGTGATATCCGCACGTTTTTTAAACTAGTGTATTTCAATGGGAAGCATCTTTCTGCCGGTCGGGCTGCAGCAGAGAAGCTGTTTAATCAACATTTTTTCACGATAATTACATTAAAATAAATAACTTACATAGCCTATATAAACCGTGATAAGTTCTATCACGGTTTATATAGGCTATATGTATTTATTTTAAAGTTATTATGCCAGGGAAGCTGGATTGCTTTGCTGTTTTTTTACATTTAATCAGTGGTTTTGTCACCAGCAACCTGCACGTTGCTCAGTTTTGATCCAGTAAGTTAAGCGCTGTAATAACGTTTTTTTAAAAAAGCTCCAGTGAGTTTCTTCTGTTGAGAAAAAAAAATACATTGGGTTGTGATTATGTGAGGTGTGCCAGAGAATGTCTAATAGGCAGAGAATTGGCACTGTCTGGTTACTTTCGGTTTCTGGACTGGCTGCAGTAACACGTCTCTGTCCATGCGGAGGCGCTCGCAGGCGAGTGCAGAATGAATGGGAGTCTATGGGGTTTCACCCCCAGAAATCTACTTTTCTCAGGATGTAATTTTTTGTCAAGTAATTTGAAAGTTGCATTCAAAAGGGGAGGCTAAAATAATACACTCAGCTGAAAATTGCATTTTTAAGTTCACTTATCTGTTCTAAAAATCCGTTCAAAAATGTGATGACGTCACATAATAGCAGAATGCTAGCGTGTTCCTGCCAACAACGACCTAACCTGTAAGAAATCGGACTATTTTGGGCTATAATCTATATTGAACTTGCGGAATCAACAATAAAATCTACATTGATTCAACAACAAGCAGGAGAAAGGGATACATTTAGCCGTCTAGCTCCATAGACTCCCATTCATTCTGCACTCGCCCGCGATCACCTCCAGTGGAATTCTAATGGAACTGCAACCAAGATGATATACAATGGGGCTAATAGGAAGTGCCAAGGCTCTCCGTTAGACGGGCTCTGGGTGTGCGTAGGTTTAGGTCTCGTTTAATTTAAAAAAAAAATAATAATTTTTTTTTTTTGTGCACAACAACTTCCGGATGACGGCGCTCCCGCCACATGGCAATTAACGTTTACTTCCTCTGGAGTCGCTGAGTAGGGTAGACTAAAAATATTGGCAACTTGCAAATGTGTATTAGTCAAGTATGTTGCTGGGATATTGTCATGACTGCCTTATGCATCTTTTTTAACTTTTTGTGACATAGAACGTCACATTGCTTTGGTGTTTTTCGTTTGTCTGATATCAATCACCATCTCGGGGTTGTATTCACTGTAATAACCGTCTCTCTCTACATTATCCCGCTTATTATATGGCTACTTACCAAATAAATCAATCATTTGACACAAAATATTGATTTTAAAAAGGAGTTTTTTTATTTAAATACGATTGTATTGCTTCCGCTAAAGAAAATAGTCCGTTCCGTCTCGACGGTTGGAATCCTGCGTTCATAACAACGTAAACTTCTGTTTAATTATCCAGACTTCTTTCAGCAGATTGATATCTGTCCTCCAGACTCTGAATGAACAGAACTGCGTCCATGGCAACGCTCTGCTATGCATGGCAACGCTCTGCTATGCATGGCAACGGTATTACCAATGTTCTGTTACTAGAATGCCTTAGAATTCAACCAAGCCATGTAATAATGTTCTGTATTGAATTGATAAAGAAGTTTGTTTCATATTTTTGCGAGTCCATTTAATGCAAATCAGTAGTAACGTTACTAATCAATAGTAGTTACTGTTAATACAAGGTGATTTGCTTGACTAACGTTAGTCTTGACTAGTCAAGTCTTTACTTGACTAGTCTAGTGCTACTGTACATTTCAGAGGCAAATGTACAGGTAATAAACTATGTATTACCAAAACATTCCAATGTAAGATTGAAAATTGTGCAAAGAAAAGCTTGCTGACCACTTTTGGCTAGCTATCGTGTTCTAACTGTGATCTGTCTATAGGAAAATAACATGCGATTTTGGAAAAAAATCGCACCTGTCAAACTCTGTCTACACGACTAGCGCTATTAAGTCTGAGATTCAGGCTGGTCTTACACACTTCGTCTGGTTTCGATTCGTTTTTGAGATCTTCAGTGCTCATAAAAAGTTATTTTTAGCTGCACCAGTCACAAAAACATTTTGAAAATGTTATATTTGATCCATTGTTAAGTAAATTCATTGTCTCCGTCCCATTAACTCCCTTCCCCTAAACGAATGTTGTTGTTTTTTGTTTGTTTTTTAGATTCTACCAACCTACCTAGTAGATCACCAGTAAATCACCACAACCAACGGCCCTTTTAAGCGCCAACCTATCTGTATTTGTGTACTGTTTGTCTTTCTATCTGTCTCTCATTTCTGTCTGTGTCTCTTATCTCTGTCTGCCCCTCTGTCCATCTCAGTGTCTGTCCCTCTTTATCTCTGTCTGCCCCTCTCTCCGTCTCTGTGATGACCACTACGCGTGTCACCGGCCGTCAAGATGGTAATTACATAGATGTCACAGTTCTGTCACCTCGGTCTGGATTTTCCCATGGGTTTGTGACGGGACTGTGACACGGCCAGTTTATCATGTGTTTATGTCTAGTCTGGTCCTGTGTTAGCACATGAGTGTCTTGTTGTTTCTTGTGCCATGTGCTCTCTTGTCTAATTGTCAACCCCGCCCATCTTGTTATCTCGTTATTGGTTTATTTCCCCCACCTGTCTGCCTTGTTACCTCTTTTGTTTGTTAGCCTATTTAATCTCCCTGTGTTTGCTGTCTTGTGCCGATTCATTGTACATGTTACGTGTTCCAGTTTGTGTCCTCCCGTTTGTTCCTGGGGTTGGAGTTTGTACCTTTCCTATTTTGCATCCTAATAAATCACTCTGCATTTAAATCCACGTCTCTTGTCTACCTCACGTGACAGAACGAATCGGCCATCATGTGGATTCAGCGGAGCGAACTTTGTCCCGTGGAGAGGGAGAATGGGATCTCCTTATTTAAGTGTTTCGCCGCGTGTGCTCAGAGGAATGAGGAGATCAGGGCAGCCGGCGCTCGATCGGGAAGTGGTGAGATCTGTACTGTGACTGTTAATAGTGTTAAGACCCTTGCTGATTTTCAGCGGTTTGAGGGAACCCGATTGGCCAGATTTTCTGGGACCCGCGGAGGCTGTAGAAGAGGAGGTGATAGAGGAGAGTCCCAGCATCACTCTTCACATCGGTCTCTCCTCGACCCAGAGATTCATCTACCGTCGGATTCGCCCAGTAGAAGGAGATCACCACGGGGCCCGTCCAGCACAAAGCCCTCACCACTGGTCTCGTCCAGTATGAAGTCTTTGCCACTGATTCCGTCCAGCGTAGGGACTTCATTGATGGGTTCGGCCAACCCAGAGTCTGCATGCAACCGTCCAAAGGGACGGAGGAGGAGAAGGAAATCGGCGCCGGTCCATTCAGAGACTGTTCGCGTTACGTCTGCTCAGCCAGACTCTGTTCACGTCAAGTCTGTCCAGTCAGAGATGGTTTACGTCACGTCTGCCCAGACAGAGATGATGCATGTCAGTTCTAACGAGTCGACTTTTCACGTCAGTCCACCCAAGCCTGAACTCCACGTCAGTCCTGCTGAGCATGAACCCCTGATGCCCATTCTCGTGGCCTCTGGGACATTGTCAGATTACTTTGAGTGTCTGGCCAGAATCTTGGAGATGCCTTTCGGACCTACAGTGTCTGCTGTTCCTGAGCCGGAGCCAGTGTCTGCTGTTCCTGAGCCGGAGCCAGTGTCGTCTGTTCCTGAACCAATGTTTGTTTCTGTGTTTGTGTCTGTCTTTGTGGCTGTTACTGTTCTGGTGTCTGTTCCTGAGCCGGTATCTGTTCCTGAGCCGGTGTCTGTTCCTGAGCCGGTGTCTGTTGCTGTTCCTGAGCCGGTTTCTGGTCCTGTGCCGTGGTCGCCCGAAGGGTCTTCGCCGCCCTGGCCGCCCGAGGGGTCGTCTCCGCCCTGGCCGCCCCCGCCCTGGCCGCCCGATGGGTCGTCTGCTTCGCCCTGGCCGCCCGATGGGTCGTCTGCTTCGCCCTGGCCGCCCGATGGGTCGTCTGCTTCGCCCTGGCCGCCCGATGGGTCGTCTGCTTCGCCCTGGCTGCCCGATGGGTCATCTGCTTCGCCCTGGCCGCCCGATGGGTCGTCTGCTTCGCCCTGGCCGCCCGATGGGTCGTCTGCTTCGCCTTGGCCGCCCGATGGACTGTCTGCTTCGCCCTGGCCGCTGGCTAAACCATCACCCCCTGTTTCTGTTCCCTTCCATGGACCTGGCCCCCCATCCCTCCCCCTGATCCTCCACCGTTCCACCTCCCTCCTGGACTCTTGTTTTATTTTTGTGGTCTTGCTCGCTGTGTGTTTTTGTCTGGGTTTTGGTGTCCCTCCTTGGGAACGCCAGGTGGCGTCCCTTTGAGGGGGGGGTAGTGTCACAGTTCTGTCACCTCGGTCTGGATTTTCCCATGGGTTTGTGACGGGACTGTGACACGGCCAGTTTGTCATGTGTTTATGTCTAGTCTGGTCCTGTGTTAGCACATGAGTGTCTTGTTGTTTCTTGTGCCATGTGCTCTCTTGTCTAATTGTCAACCCCGCCCATCTTGTTATCTCGTTATTGGTTTATTTCCCCCACCTGTCTGCCTTGTTACCTCTTTTGTTTGTTAGCCTATTTAATCTCCCTGTGTTTGCTGTCTTGTGCCGATTTGTTGTACGTTACGTGTTCCAGTTTGTGTCCTCCCGTTTGTTCATGGGGTTGGAGTTTGTACCTTTCCTATTTTGCATCCGAATAAATAACTCTGCATTTAAATCCGCGTCTCTTGTCTACCACACGTGACAATAGAGGGGAGACGGATGGCTCTTGAAATGAGCTTAGAACATGTTCTGACTGAAGCCAGGGTAGGTGTTTTTTTTTGGTGTTGAATTTTTGGATGCAATGAAGTAGAGTGCCTACATCGGGTCCCATTCTACGTATTACCACGTATAAAAAAAACTATCCATTGGACCTTAATGGTTGAAGAAATATTTAGGCTATAATAATCACTCTTTTGCTTAGCAGAAAACATTATTATATAAGGCTATTATATAAGACTAGGTACTCATTCAATCTGTGATTGCATCTACTGTAGCTGCTCTCAATTGTCAAACATTTTCATGAAATGGGTGTAGAGTTGGTGCTTACTTTTGAACTCCTTGGTCCAGCCAAACTGGAATGCATTGATCAAGGATTCTTTCTTGAAATGTTTTTTTTTTTTGCAAAATATATAGGGTATAAAGTGTTGGATGAGTTTTCTTTCATATCCATTGCATCTTTTGTTAAAAAAAATGAACAGCCTAATCATGATTTTCACTTCAACCCCCAGAAAGAATCTGAGGAACAGAGGCAAGTTGCCCCTCCGCCAATCCCAAAAAGGGTGTGTTTAGGGCTTGGCAAGCCAAGGGGGAGGCGTGGAGGGTGGCCCAAAGCCTCAGCTACCGGTAATAATAATAATAATTGGTATAATAGTAATTGGTTACACATCAGTATCAAGAAATCAAGTTGTGTTGCTGGTAGACTTAAGTAACACGTACTTGTATCCAGATAATGAGCCCATTATAATGAGGTTGAACCATGTGAAATATGTTTATGCAGTATTGATTTGATATTGATTTTGATAACTGTATTATATTGCCTCCACAGGTTAATTGTACTATTATTGCCATTTATTTCACCTAAGTACTGTTATTATCTATTTTTACATTACATTTCCCCCGTATTTGAAATGTATAGAAATGTAGATTCAACCAAAAAAGTATGCATTGGTGGTCTAACTTGGTTTTATTCCTCTGTGTGCTGTTATAGTTGCACACAACCAGATTGAGAACTACCTGCTCACTGAAGAGCTTCCTGCAGCCAGTCTTGATCCTCAAGTGGAATTTGGTCAAATATGGTCAAATACATTTGAATTATTATTAGGTAATTTTTTGAGGCAGATCCGAAAGCAGGTTCACACAAATCCTGGAACACCTGTATCATTGGAGACTTTATTGCCATTCATGTAAAATCCTGGCAATACTCGAAAGCTTGCCAGACCTCCCGTGCCTAGTTACGGGCTGCTAAGCCACGATTGGCCTGTGGCGGTTTTCGGGCATGGCTTAGCGAAGGGTCAATTGTACCCACATCAACTGCTTATAATTCAGCAAAGCCACGAATTGTGTCCACAATGGCCTGAGTCCTATTATTGAACCACTTTTTGTAGTAGTTTCAATTTTGTCCCCATGAAATTACATCTCAATTTTCACGTTGATACAATTTGGCCACGATTTCATAACGATTTTGGCCATATACTGCTGAAATTTTGTTAATGAAACCATCGGCAAAATATTTAGCCATTATTATGAAATCATGTTGACATATTGATGGTCTGCATAGAAATGGTCCTTTGTCAATTAAATTAATATTTGTCTTTATAGAAAAAAACATGGAGAGCCTCTCTACTATGATGTCTGACTCCCCTGAAATCCAGAGGGCGTCATCATCATGGACATTCAGACAGCAGCAAGCCTCACAAAGATGGAAGGAGGCAAGGCCATTCCATCTTAAATGCCTCATCCAAACTCAGGATGTTGGCCAACCATGTTGTAGCCATTGCAGCAAGATCTCATTAATGTTCTTTCATACTTTGTAGGTTTTTAGAGTGTATCACTATTTGATGTCTTCATGTTTCGGATAAACTGCATGTTTATGGTGGAATCAGGGCTGTTTCAAAGAGTTGATTCAATGACTAAATTGGTTCATTGATTTCATTCCTAGATGCAGAGAGTGTCTACCAGATCAGTGGTTCTGTGAAATCTGTGATACCGAGAATCACAGGAGATGGCCACTCCACGATAGGGAGTCAATCCTTGAGGGCTTTTTTAAAGCTATTCCTCCATCCACATATTTTGTAAGAGGGGAGGGTGGATACAGCTCACACGTCCAAGGTAGGTAATTGCAGAACTTTTGTACTTTTGTCTAATAAATCTAGTAGGCTAATTTTGTGTTTATCTTTCCTTTGCTAGATTGTATTTTGCCAACGGTGAGAGTGACTCCAAAATGTCCCTGTGAAGTCCCTAGCATAACTGTGTTGCCTGGCAAAGCGGTCATTTTAATTTTCCATTACCATTTTAATATGGTAATATTTGTAAACTCAGATCTTTTTTCAATATTCAGCTTTTTTTCCCCTTTTTTATTTGTCTTTGCTTTGCAATGAAAATAACAGTACTCAAAAATTACAGAACACATCTTGTCATTATGATAAACCAACAATAGTAGCTATACCTATTTGAACTATGCTGGTGTGATTTTACTCAAGATGTAGTCTTAAGTGTCTTTAAGTGTGCCAGCTGATTGTTTCTAAAAGGTCAAGTATCCATGGTATTGTTTTCTTATAACCCAAGGGCGTTATGACATGCACTGTTTGCATGCCAAACGTGCCAGCAGCAGTGGGCTCCAGAGTTCATGGACCTCGTAAACAGTGGTTACTGGCCAGCTTCCACCAGCTCTTCTAGGTTGTATTCCCTCAACCTTTTCAGCACTGTAAGAGAACTGAAAGTCATCGCGCCGGCGCTATCTAGACAAGCCTTTGCAAAGCTGCTGGAGCATCATACAAAGTGTGGTGGACGGGTACGTGTTCACCATATTATAGAATTGTTTACCATATGCAGACATCTCCAAAGTAACAATTAAAATAATGCCTCTTTTAGTCAGGACCAGTGTGCGGGGACACCCTGCAGCGCAGCTTCCTGGAGTTTTCCTATTGTTCTTTCGAGGAAGACAACTTGTCCTGCGGTGCACCTTTCACCTGCCCCGCTTGCACCCCAGACATGCTGGCAGTCTCCGTGGATGGCAACAGGAAGCTATACCGGTTTCTCCGAAACGGAAGGTAATATTTTTTCTTCCAGTATAGATTGATCTGGATTTTTTTATATTCTGTAGTGGATTTTTTCCCTAAACCTAACCTACCCTAGAATAACTTATACTCCAGCGCGCCTATACATTGACGTTAGCTGAGTTTACACTTCCGCGAGTCTACAGTCGACTACAGCTTTAGCTCCCTACCTATACTTCAGCGAGTCTACAGTCGACTACAGCTTCAGCTCCCTACCTATACTTCAGCGAGTCTACAGTCGACTACAGCATCCGTCTAATCCTATACTCCAACGAGTCTACAGTCGACTACAGCCGAGTTTAACCATATAATTCTAACTTACTTGCTTCCCTAAACTGACCTGCTGCGCAGCAGTAATATCAGACAAATGTCCTTTAAATGCTTTTAATTACGGCCAGGAAAGTTCTCGAGCAATACTCAGAGAATCTCCCAAGTAAAAACAAGGCCGGTGAATTTCAGAAAAAATTCCATTGAGAATCCCCCCAGTAGACACTAATACAACAGTTTTTATACAATGGGGAGGTATGCCAAATTACATTAATTTGATTGGTTCTTCATATGCAAACCTTTCTGTTACTAGGTAAAGCAAACTTTGTTTTAATGATTACTTCATTGATACAAGTTCGAACTTAGTCACCTGTCTAGTTTCATTTCCCATATATGTTATTTTTACACACAGTCAGGTGTTTGACACACATACATTCATCTAAAGTACAGGATGTCTTTAGCAGGTTAAATAAGGTCAAATGTTAAAACATGGTTAGTTTAATATTCAGTTTAAAATTTCTATGACAATTCAATATTCAGTATGGATAAATGTTCTGTTTCGTTTCTTCCTCAGCTCTGACTCTTCATTTTTTGAAGGGGCATTTATCGCAGAAGACACATCTGTGTCTGCATTTGTTGATGTCTTGCATAAAGCTGTGAAACAGGCAGGCTTCAAATTATTTGTTAATTAAATTACTATTGCTTTTACAGCCCAGATTTTCTTTGCATTGGTGAAAAACTGCCCTCAACTTAAAAATATAAGCTGTGTATATACAGTATGTTTATAGTGTGTTTCATTTACATCACAGTTACCTGGACAAGGCAGA
The DNA here is from genome assembly GCA_030770095.1 of Gila robusta. NCBI lineage: Eukaryota > Metazoa > Chordata > Actinopteri > Cypriniformes > Leuciscidae > Gila > Gila robusta. Next base: position 333,782 of record JAVALU010001511.1, read on the forward strand.
TGTGGGAGCTCCTCGTGGACAGCAGCGAAGGAGACATCTAGGAGGACCTTCAAGTTGGACGAAGAGGGGATGGAGGTTGTGGTGTGTCGGCATGGTTTCCTCCTTAAAGCACTTAATATGTTCAGAGGTGAGATTATAATAAATAGTTTGCTGTTAAATGTAACTTATATTGTTATACTTCTATTGTTTTTATTTGTATGTCGCTTTGGACAAAAGCTAAATACCATATTCATATGGATGGAGAAGCATCTCAATTATCACTATTAGTTCAGCTTATACCACTGCTTGGTTGAGTTTCCCATTGTGATGCTCTCTTTAGAATGTACAATAATAGGATATTTGCATTTCTAATACAATTTGTATATCCCTAGGTAAAATCTTTGCCTACCCCATGTATCTGCATAAGGAGTTGATGAGTTCAAAGCCAAGGTTTATCGCCATGGATGTAATGTGTAAATACTGGCCATATTTACACAAATCAGCAAACATCCTTCCTGATCTCCAGGGGCTAACATCACTCAGGCCTTTCCTAAGCGTCATGCACGCTACAGCACATTCCACTAAGTGTGAGGTATGTTCAGTGTTTATTATGTTTAACTATCATCGGAAACTAAGTCCCTCTGCTGCGCGTCAGGGTCCTGTTCGCCTTGTCGTTACTTGTTATCTGATAATGACCGGCGGACATTACATTATCCCTTACATTCACTCAACATTTACTCTCAACAGCACGTGTGGATATGCTTACAATCCATGCTATGGCCTGGAACTACAAAAAATTCACAACACTTCATCCGGCATTGTCTGCAAGATATGTGAAGGTGTGTTCTATGTAAATGGTTTCAATTTGTGGTTATTGTGTAGCTTTGTGTAACTGTATTGTTTAACTGTCGCATTAGACTTGCCAGAGGCTTCAGGATGAGACTGCAAGTCTAGCGGAGCTTAAAGAAAGCTTGGCTTGCACCGATGAAGCAGTGTGGGTGTGACTGATGTGAGGGAATGGGCAGCTGGTGGTAAATTTGAACCAATAACATGTTTCACTTTGCTTCCTCATTGGCGGCGATCATTTAGATCATGATATTTAAGCTGCCTATTGCTTACTATACTGCATGCCACTATCTCTGTAAGCTTTTTTTGGCACCCACCCACCCCCAACTCGTCCTTTACACTATTGTGTTTTTGTGTTATGTTTCCAGACACAACAGGTACTTCCCTAGAGCAGTCCATTGAGGGATGTTACTTTAACGTGAGACAGCAGAAGCAGGCTCTATACTGCCAAAATGGTATAATTACATTGTCTATAGATAATTGCTCACTGTATTTTTGGTCACTATTTTTTCCTTCTGCTTCATGTCTTTACAGATAGTGGCAAGTTCCGTCACCGCCTGCGGAGGAAAATTGCTGAGAGCAAGAGACTGCTACTGAAAGACCTATAACAGTCATGAGCCTGTCATGACAATTGACATTAATGAAGTGGAGCAGTCGCTATCAGGAGACAACCCGTCCCCAACATGGCCGTGGGAGGTTCATGGCAGCGGTAAGTGAGTTTCCTGAGGCCTCTGATTTATGTTATTTAAGTTATTTATTGTTATTTATACATTTTCTTTACCTCCTGTTGTAGCACAAATTGAAGACAAGTTAAAAATACTTGTACTGACAAGTTAAAAATACTCATGCTGAAAATGAGACTGGAGGAGGAGAGGACAATACTTGTTCAAGAGATGGCCCAGCACTGCTCATGGTTGCAGAAGTTGCAGGCAACTCTTAAAAGAAAAACTTCAGAGGAAGGCAAGTTTCATCTTTGTGAAAGAGACAAACCTTACTAAAAAGCAGTTGAAAAACATTCAACTGATGTCTAATTTTGGTGAGTTATAACAAATATTACAAATCAAATGGGTATGTCATGGTAATTTGGATTTATTTATTTTTTTCACTTTTCACTTGCAGACAAGCGAAACAAGGGCCTTTCCTGTCTCTGCAATGCATCTCGATATGCCAGGGTCATGATACGATACGTCACGATACGATATCAAAAAAGGAAAAAAAGAAAAAAATATTACTGTATAACAGACATATGACTTGTTTCCAGGCGGAGCGTCCTCAATTTCGACCTCATTTGACTCCATGGTCGGCTGTTTGGGGGCAAGGCAGTTGGTGCTAATGCTAATATTTGTTAGCTCGCTGTAGACTGCAGTGTTGTTGTTGCAACATGCGCTGTCTTGACGTGATGACGTACCGCACCGTTCCCCGGATATAATTTTTTTTTTTTTCATTTAGTTTTACCCTGCTTGATCAGCAGATGGTGCTGCCAGCCTGCCACCATAGACTGTATGTCTGCCCCATATACATACACACACACATATAATACACTAAATTATTTATATACTATGCAAATCATGCAGCAGTGCCATCTATCTTTATTTCGTGATCCATTTTTTTCGACCTCGATGCGTTTCGTCACGTTTTGTATCGCGATATTTTGTCAAACGATATTTCGTCCCATCCCTACTATAGAACTATAAGAACAGGAGAATGATAGTGATTTCAGCAGTCCAGACACCAGTGAAAATGAAGAGGAGGAGTGCAGGTAATATGTGAACAAGTGTAATTTTTAATTTATGTAACCTGTCAAATTGAGTAAAGATAAAACATTAAAACTACATTTGTTTTCCAGAGTTTGAACAGGGACATGTTTCATGTCTACTCATTGGTCTGTTTGTGTCTCTCAGGGAGGAGCTACCGGGCAGGTGTCTGTAATTGCTTGATTGTGGCCTGGACCATGTAAAAGGACTTAATGGCTGCCATTCCGGGTTCCCTCTCTCCTGTATCACTTCGTTTTTGCCTTTTTGCCATATGACTGATTACACCACACTTTCATTTCATACCGTATCATTTGTACTGATTATTACTTATTTTTCATCTCACATATTTACTGTAATAAATCTCTATTTTAATATCTTAATCCACGTGTGGTCTCCCATTTCATGTTGCCTGGGCTAAAAGGAGCCTGGTCAGGTTTACACTGTTGTTCCACTTTTCTGGATTGTAAGGTTTATATATATATATGAGCTAAGTAAAATCACATAAAGAAGTGTGAAGTCCGCACACTGAAAATTACTGCTCCAAAATAATTTATTAAAGACCTTTATGCCTTTAATAAATTCTTTTGGAGCAGTAATTTTCAGTGTGCGGACTTCACACTTCGGTAACACTTTAGAATACGGTTCCTTCGTTAATGAATAACTACACAAGAACCAATGAGTAGCACAATATTAACAATCTAGTAACTACTATTAACTAACAAGAAACTCTGATTAACAAAGTAGTAAGTAATAGCGCACAGATGAAAGTGGTAGTTCACTATTAATTAATCAATAACTACTATTTTTTAAATGCTTCCCAGAGAACTACTGAAAATTTTTATTAACAATCTAGTAGCTACTATTAACTAACAAGAAACTCTGATTAACGAACTAGTAAGTAATAGCGCACAGATGAAAGTGGTAGTTCACTATTAATTAATCAATAACTACTATTTTTTAAATGCTTCCCAGAGAACTACTGAAAATTTTTATTAACAATCTAGTAGCTACTATTAACTAAAAATAAAATCTGATTAACAAATTAAGTAATAGCGCACAGATGAAAGTGACAGTTCACTATTAACTAATCAATAACAACTATTATTTTAATGCTTCCCTGAGAACTACTGAAAAAGTTTAATAATTCATGCAAAACTAATCAATAACCAATGCATGACAAATGACTAGCACTACATTAACATTTTAACTGCTACTGTAAATGAATACACAAAGTTGTTTACATTATCAATATGTAATAGCATAGCAGACTTATGATTTAGGAAAGCTGTTAATAATTGGCCTATGCTGTCTATTTATCAACTGAATAATTTTAAAGAAATTGATTTTTAAATGCAGTTGTCGCGACCTTACTTGTCCTGTGGCCAATTTTCCGGCATTCCGCTGGACTGGCATTGAATCACCAGAGTCATGGTGAGTACTGGAACATATTGAGTTATCAGCCACCCAAATACCATATACAGTGATTTTATTATTTAACATACCACTCAAAAAAATGTTTTTATGTATGTCTCCTAGCTCATATATATATATATATATATATATATATATATATATATATATATATATATATATATATATATATATATACACACTCACCTAAAGGATTATTAGAAACACCTGTTCAATTTCTCATTAATGCAATTATCTAATCAACCAATCACATGGCAGTTGCTTCAATGCATTTAGGGGTGTGGTCCTGGTCAAGACAATCTCCTGAACTCCAAACTGAATGTCAGAATGGGAAAGAAAGGTGATTTAAGCAATTTTGAGCGTGGCATGGTTGTTGGTGCCAGACGGGCCGGTCTGAGTATTTCACAATCTGCTCAGTTACTGGGATTTTCACGCACAACCATTTCTAGGGTTTACAAAGAATGGTGTGAAAAGGGAAAAACATCCAGTATGCGGCAGTCCTGTGGGCGAAAATGCCTTGTTGATGTTAGAGGTCAGAGGAGAATGGGCCGACTGATTCAAGCTGATAGAAGAGCAACTTTGACTGAAATAACCACTCGTTACAACCGAGGTATGCAGCAAAGCATTTGTGAAGCCACAACACACACAACCTTGAGGCGGATGGGCTACAACAGCAGAAGACCCCACCAGGTACTACTCATCTTCACTACAAATAGGAAAAAGAGGCTACAATTTGCAAGAGCTCACCAAAATTGGACAGTTGAAGACTGGAAAAATGTTGCCTGGTCTGATGAGTCTCGACTTCTGTGGAGACATTCAGATGGTAGAGTCAGAATTTGGCGTAAACAGAATGAGAACATGGATCCATCATGCCTTGTTACCACTGTGCAGGCTGGTGGTGGTGGTGGTGTAATGGTGTGGGGGATGTTTTCTAGTGCCAATTGGGCATCGTTTAAATGCCACGGCCTACCTGGGCATTGTTTCTGACCATGTCCATCCCTTTATGGCCACCATGTACCCATCCTCTGATGGCTACTTCCAGCAGGATAATGCACCATGTCACAAAGCTCGAATCATTTCAAATTGGTTTCTTGAACATGACAATGAGTTCACTGTACTAAAATGGCCCCCACAGTCACCAGATCACAACCCAATAGAGCATCTTTGGGATGTGGTGGAACGGGAGCTTCGTGCCCTGGATGTGCATCCCACAAATCTCCATCAATGCTATCCTATCAATATGGGCCAACATTTCTAAAGAATGCTTTCAGCACCTTGTTGAATCAATGCCACGTAGAATTAAGGCAGTTCTGAAGGCGAAAGGGGGTCAAACACAGTATTAGTATGGTGTTCCTAATAATCCTTTAGGTGAGTGTATATATATGTGTGTGTGTGTGCATATCTTGTGAGTGATTAGAAGTGTATTCTACACTTTATTGGCTTTTCATTAGTAACTACTGTAAGAATCATGGGAGCTAACTAGTAATGACTCAAGTGTTACTACATACTTCTATGGGAATTACAAATTATTTGGATCCGTATTCTAAAGTGAAGATCATGCGAACTAACTAGTAATGACTCAAGTGTTACTACATACTTCTAAAGGAATTACTAATTATTTATATCTGTATTCTAAAGTGAAGATCATGGGAACTAACTAGTAATGACTCAAGTATTACTACATAGTTCTAAAGAAATTTTCTAAAAGTATACACAGCAAAAAAGCCAGTGTACATTTCACTCAATTTGAGTCAAATTTAACACTCCTGAAATGTATATATGACTCCCTCCATTTGGGAGTTAAAAAACACTTTCGAAAGTGTGAAATATGTACATTACTCACAGAGTACATTTTAACACTGTAGGAGTTTATTTGATTGTGTGCAACACTTCAGTTGGATTTATGAATAAACCCTTACAGTGTTAAAATGTACTCTGTGAGTAATGTACATATTTTACACTTTCGAAAGTGTTATTTTAACTCTCAAATGGAGTGTCGTTTTTTAAGTCGTATGTTTTTATTATTACATTGTGTGAGTGTGTGTGTGTGTGTGTGTGTGTGTGTGTGTGTGTGTGTGTGTGTGTGTGTGTGTGACAAGTAACAAAGGATTAAATAAACAAGTAACACAAGTTACTTGAAACAGGTAGTATAGGATAGAAAAGTTTTATTTATGAAATGTGCTTTTTGACAAGAATATCTTTTCAGAAATAAAAGCATTTAGCCAAACAAACATTTCATAAAATCTGTTTTAACTTCATAAACTTTGCTCTTCTGACAAATCAGAAACAAGTGCATATAAAACGGTATAAAACCTGTAAAATATCAAATATAAAAACAATGACTTTGGTTCAAATGATGTTTGTAACTCATAAACTTGAGGTTACCCGTCATGACAAACATTCTTAAGCTTTCTTTCTTTACTAAGCAACATGCCCAAAAGAAACAAAAAGCAGTCGGGTATCAATTCAATTGACCGAATTTGTAAAAACATTCATGTAAAAACAGGTTTAGCTTGTGTGCTCCACAACAAATTAGAAATAGTTAAATATGACTAAAGATCTTCATGCACAAAACAATGCACTGGAACAATATACAAATATGGTTCTTCAAAACCATATGATGCTTGTAAATCAAATGGTCTGAAAAAAGGAAGATCCTCTACTCTTGACAGACCAAAAATATTCTGTTCTCTTACATGGTAAGCATAAAGATGCTCGACAAAACCAACAGTTTCAAAGTTTTTAGTGACCAAAAAGTTTTGGTCATCCATTAGAACAATTTCAGTTATTTTACTGAAAACAGGTAGGTCATTTTCCATTCTAGTGCAAACCAGTAGGTCATGACGATACTCGGTTCCAGAATGTCTTAACCATGAAGCCACTGTGATCTTATCACTATCCGAAAAATGTGGGTACCTTTCAAGAATAGTGTCACAGTATGGCAAATCCTCAATATCAAGAGTTTTTAAAGGCCCATATTCAACATTTCTAAAAGGTAAACTTTCCCAATGATAAGCAATTGCATACTGGTGTTTTAATGCAAGAGACTTTGTGATGTTTTTAAAGTTTTTTTATACTGTTTTTAAAAAACTTATGTTTAGCTTCGAAACGCATTGACCATACATGTACTAATGGACCAATCTTACGTATGCAACGTGGATAATGTAACATGAAATGGTGTTTTGGAATCAAATTCTTATGTGGATATAACTCTTTAAAGAGACTATGATGCTCTACAGTAAGGTGTTTCAGATAGTGGGTCATACCTTTGGTTATTACAGGAGAAAACACTATGTCAATGATCTGCAATAACAAAAGTAGTAAATGCCAGTGTTTGTTTTCCTCATCAACAAGGTCTCCAAATATCAGAGGAATATTTCGAATTAAACAGAATGTCTGAATGGCATTCAGTCCTATACCGTTCCCTGCCTGCTCTAGGTTTACTCTAGTAGGTCGTTTTTTTCTTTCCAAGTAGCCATAGTTGAAAGAATAGATTCTGTTACATATGCAGGGCTCTCAAGTCTCACGCATTGGGCGTGAGACACACGCATTTCAACCCGTTCACACGCTCACACGCCACACCTTGTATTTCTCACGCTGAGGAGTAAGGGAACTTGTCCCGCTATACAATTAATGGACGAGGCGCAGGCAAACGGAGGGAAGTTCTCTGCCGAGTTCATAGCATCTGTCTCGAGTTATACAGAGTTAAATGCCAGCTACCAGCCAATCAGAAATTAGAATTAGTTGTTTCCGGGTAAATTATGTGTTCCCGCTGCAAGCACGTTCGTTACTAGACAACACGCGCACACACGGAGCGGAAGTTGAAAGAGCACGATCTGATGAATGCGGTTTGCGGACATCTTCATTTTTTTTTAGCATTTTGATTTTACGATTCCTGGACGATATCACTTGCCTGTGATCAAAGACAGTGAGAGCTGATGTTGAGGAGTATAGCCAAATTCATGCTAAATTATTTTTGATGCATTCAAAAACTCTCCAACTGCTTTTAAAGGGGTCATCGGATGCAAAATACACTTTTATATGGTATTTGCAAATAAATGTGTCTTTGCAGTGTGTGGACACAATCACCATGCAATGAAAAAAATCCATTCACTTTTTTTTAATCCTCAAAAAGCCAAAAAGTTGTTGCTCATTATCATTTAAAGAGACATGCACTGAAACGGGTCACTGTGAACAGAGCTGTTTTTGAAGAGGTAAAAAGGGTGTTGTTTTACACAACCATTGAGAAATTTTAACCAAAGTATGTTACAAACTTTACATGAAGACCCAAAAGAATCACACAACTTGTGGAAAATGGGCATCCGATGACCCCTGTAAAGGTGACCGGTTTGGGTCGTTATGTTGAGTTGTTATGACACAATGTTATGTACATTGAGCACTGATGTTCAGTTGGCTTGTTTGGGGTCAAAATTATTTTTATTTTTCAATAAATTTGTATTTTTTAAATATAACTATTTATTTTATTTGGATGAATTTGTCTTTTTATCAGATTTAACCATTGTTATAATTTCCATTTGTGCTGGTCAATTATGAACAATAGGCAAAATTGAACTGCTAGCAAAAATTGAAGCGAATTTGGTTGGGTTGAGGGACCGCTGCTGCAAATATTTGGGTGGCTCCTCCCCTAAATCTCACTCTAAACTTTTGATAAAACTTGAGAGCCCTGAGATACAGTATTCTAAAGTGTTACCGAAATGTGTAATAATCTATTTACCTGTTCATCGTGGATTTTAAAAATTTCAGCCAGAGCATCTGATATCTTTCCAGTTTTTGATGCCTTTTGTCTGAATAAGGTCATCAGTCGAGGAAGATGGCGGTCAAGCTCAGCATAGAATGTGTTGGGAAGGTTCTGATTCGTAATCCGCTGGAACTCTGCATACAACTACATTGAAATAACAGCAGGAGGAGAATACAGCAACATTACTTAAAAAAAAAAGTTCAATTTGAAGAATCTAGCACATTTATAAAGCAGAAAATAGCAGCCAAATGAGTAAGAATCACAATTTTCACTTTAAAAGAGAGAGCTGAACCATATTACCTCAGACTCTATTTCGAGAGCAGGCCAGAGATCCATGAGCTCGTTCACTGGTGGGCAGGACATCACTATGGTCTGTCGGCGTAGGGGAAATGTGGTCTCCATCATCTTTCTAATGAGGGGCAGGTATATTGAATATTATGGGGATCCTCACTAACAATATCACAAACAATATCAGTTTGAAAGTCTGATGCAACACCTGCTTGGTGTTCTCTACTTTTATGAGAATTGTATGAGGAGTACACATTTGTTTTATAGCTACAATCCTTATATGGGCACGTCACCGTTTCATGATTTTTCAAATGCTTTCTGAGATGACTGAAAACGGCTGATTCAGAAAAGGGTTGCTGAAATGTGCATAAAGGGCATTTAAATATCACAGGCCCCTGACTCTGTTCTGTACAACAGCTAGGTTGTGCTATATGATATCTTGACAAATGAGTACTCAGTGCATTAAGTGTCTGAAATGTACAAATGCAATCAGTGTATAAGCATGGAAGAGGGCTGATTCTGGAATAGTGGCTGTGCTGCAGCCTGTAGTGTCTAAATAACTGTATTCTGGAGGTGAAAGAAGCTGCGCACAACTTACACTTCCAGGTCATTTTGGAACCAGCAACCTAAAAGGCGAAGAAAAAAATGACAAAGTTTAGACCACCAACTAAAAATTTTAAAACAGAATTGCTTATACTTAATAAATATAACTACAATACTATTATCTTACCAAAACATGATTATGGAATACAGCTAACACTGCTTTAAAATGACAACATGTTTTCAAACAATTTGTTTTATATAACGTCTATAGATGTAAAACAGCATACGTAAACTTATTAGTTTTACTGTTTTTAAGACAAATCTTGAATTAATTTTTGGACTCATTTTTAGACCAATCATTTCTTTTTTGCAAGCAAATACAAAGTTAAGTAAAATATGATCTAGGCAGGGTCAAAGGTTAAATATCAATTAGGAAGATGGTATTTATGAACAGAACACTTTCATGAATTGTTGACTTAAATACAGCAAAAAGCTTTATTTTGTTCAAACAGGCAAGTCGAATAAACAATGATATGTGGGAGTGTGTCTTATTTAAGGTCACCACACTAAAACATTGTCTGAGAAAAAAAATAATTTAAGTTATTGGTATTTAGAGGGGTAAGGGGGGAGGAGGGAAAGAGGGGTGATTGATAGAATAATTCACATTCATTGGATTACCTGGTATCTTTATTACGTCTCCAGTTTTCTTTCTTAACTCTGTATTAACTTCTTGAAACTGGAACAGAGAGATGCAAATGCATGAACTGATCTGAAACTGGACAATTAAAAGCATTCAAAGAGTGTCACATTATAAATACTTCCATTTTTATATTTTCCCTGTTAATGATCTTTTCATTTGATCACCAAAGTGTCTAGCTACTAAAAGGCATCAAGCTAAATTAACATTACTGTAGAGTAGCAGCACTGGAAATTTACTGCATGGTTAATTAACAATAATGCAATTTCTACAAACTAAAGGCTTAACGTTACTGGTAAGAGTTGTTAGTTTATTAATATTTGTCATGAAAAGCAGCTTGCCTCCTGCAAGGTCGTTTGTTTTAAAACCGACGCAGCACAAGATGGCGGCCCCGGGCAGTTGACTGGTGTTCTGTTAATGTAACGTCCCTAGAAGCTACAGAGAACGCGGACTTGCTGTGTCAGTGTAGGAACTGTAGTTTGAGCTTAGAGGCCCTATAATGCCCGTTCATGCTCTGTTAATATGATAATGGACCTTAGCGGTGCACTATTGAAAGTTTCCATCAACAAAAAAATCGAAATATCGCATACGAGGTGTCTGCAGTGGTTCAACTAACGTCTAATTTTCTAACACCACCTTTAAGCGGGGAATGAGCGTGTGATTCCTAGATCTATCCGTCAAGATAAGACTCCCGTGATAAGCCAGTGAAGGTATACGCTCTCTGAGACAAACACATCAACAAATGTATAAAATAAGTAAAAGTGAATAAATATTAACACTAAAAACTTACAGTAAGTCCAATGATGCTGACTGCTGCCGCGTAGGTAGTAACTTTCTGCAGGCCTTCTGTCGTCGGTTGCTTCCCGCAATCCGCGTGCAAAATTTTCTTTTTTTTTTTGTTGTTTTTTTTTGCACAGAGCGGTTAGGCTAGCAATCAGCGTAGTATGTGCAATGCATTAGCGCCGCCTTCTGCTTCGGATGTTAAATCAGATTAACTCGGAATGAAAAATTATCCCGGAGCTGCTCAACACTTAAATAAAAAATATATAGGCTACATTAAACTGATGACAATAAAAATACAATAAATAAATAAAATAAATACATTTTGTCTTCCACTAATGTCTAATGCATTTCAGTTTGCCCCAATCAAATTGTTTTAATAGGCTATGGTTGTAATTTATTTGTTATGATCGATTTTACTTATTTGGTTAAGCACTTTGAGATTTTATTGTATTTTATATAAATATTGTATTTTATTGTTGTATTTTATATAAATTAAGTTTATTTTTAAATCATCCCTATTTGAAACAATAGAAATAACAGGACTTTATCATTCATAGCATGTAATTACTTAATTGTATTAAGTTGTATTTAATTTATGTTTTTAAGTTATGCGTACTTATTCACAAAAAAAGTTCCATTTAATCAAAAAATATTAGTTAAAATTACTCAAAAAGGAAGACCATGTTACACCAACTTGAAATAAGTTAGTAGAATTTTTCTAAAACTGAGTATACGCTACTTAATCTATTTAATTAATTTGAACGTTCGGGTTTACAGTGTATATATATATATATATATATATATATATATATATATATATATATATATATATATATACACACACACACACACACACTCACTCACCTAAAGGATTATTAGGAACACCTGTTAAATTTCTCATTAAAGCAATTATCTAATCAACCAATCACATGGCAGTTGCTTCAATGCATTTAGGGGTGTGGTCCTGGTCAAGACAATCTCCTCACAATCATGGTTGTTGGTGCCAAACGGGCCGGTCTGAGTATTTCACAATCTGCTCAGTTACTGGGATTTTCACGCACAACCATTTTTAGGGTTTACAAAGAATGGTGTGAAAAGGGAAAAACATCCAGTATGCGGCAGTCCTGTGGGCGAAAATGCCTTGTTGATGCTAGAGGTCAGAGGAGAATGGGCCGACTGGTTCAAGCTGATAGAAGAGCAACTTTGACTGAAATAACCACTCGTTACAACCGAGGTATGCAGCAAAGCATTTGTGAAGCCACAACACGCACAACCTTGAGGCAGATGGGCTACAACAGCAGAAGACCCCACCAGGTACTACTCATCTTCACTACAAATAGGAAAAAGAGGCTACAATTTGCAAGAGCTCACAGTTGAAGACTGGAAAAATGTTGCCTGGTCTGATGAGTCTCGATTTCTGTTGAGACATTCAGATGGTAGAGTCAGAATTTGGCGTAAACAGAATGAGAAAGCAGGCTGGTGGTGGTGGTTTAATGGTGTGGGGATGTTTTCTTGGCACACTTTAGGCCCCTTAGTGCCAATTGGGCATCGTTTAAATCCCAAGGCCTACCTGAGCATTGTTTCTGACCATGTCCATCCCTTTATGGCCACCATGTACCCATCCTCTGATGGCTACTTCCAGCAGGATAATGCACCATGTCACAAAGCTCGAATAATTTCAAATTGGTTTATTGAACATGACAATGAGTTCACTGTACTAAAATGGCCCCCACAGTCACCAGATCTCAACCCAATAGAGCATCTTTGGGATGTGGTGGAACGGGAGCTTCGTTCCCTGGATGTGCATCCCACAAATCTCCATCAACTGCAAGATGCTATCCTATCAATATGGGCCAACATTTCTAAAGAATGCTTTCAGCAACTTGTTGAATCAATGCCACGTAGAATTAAGGCAGTTCTGAAGGCGAAAGGGGGTCAAACACAGCATTAGTATGGTGTTCCTAATAATCCTTTAGGTGAGTGTATATATATATTAAATAAATCAGATAAACCTGATTACATGGTTAGGGTTAGAAAACCCTTTCATGGTTCATTAGCCGAGACCTTTGTCTACAAATATATCAATATATAATAATGTATTATTAAATAATAAAAACTAACTTCTAAAACATGTTTTGTCCCTAATCTCAAGAATCAGTGATTTAATAGTTTGGGCTCTGTTGTTAATTGTAACCTTTAATATTACAGTAATGTGCAAGGGCTTCCTATAGTTTTCAGATTTTTTTTATCCTTAGGAAAATTTAGATCACATCATGTCACACCGTTGTGATCACACACAAAGTAAACTAAAAACACCTCAAATCAGTTATGATTTGATTGAATTTTATGCTATTACTCAATGCGCAGCTGGAACTAGCCCCAAAGATAGCCATATTCAAGTTCAAATTGAAAGCACGTTTACATGTACATTCACTTACACCTTTATTTATATAGCGCTTTATACAACACAGATTTCAAAGCAGCTTTACAGTGATAACAGAAAAGTTATGCATTTCGGCTGTTGTTCAGCTGAAGTCATCAAATATTAAATTCGTTCATTTCATCTATAAGGCAGTGCTGCAAAAAAAATGTATCATCGTCCAGTTTAGTTCAGTTCTAATACAACAGTGTCAGTACAGTCAGATCAAAAATATTGTTGAATATTAATTTTTCATCTCTTACTAAAGATGAATAAAATAATGTAGTGCAATGTTCAGTATTTAAATAAAGAGTATGTCCATTTATTTATAATCCATAATTTGCATTAGGGGTGTGACAATATACTGGTATTGGAGACAACCGTAATACTTTAAATGAATAGTACTCATATGAAATATGACCAAAAAATCAGCGCCAGTACCTTGGTTGATTTCAAAAAGTACAATAGTTGGTGGTTTTGCACCTTAACGCTGCCATCTGTTATTAAGCAGAAGACGCAGCGCACAGCTACTGTACTTACTGCCGTGTAAAATCATGTCGTCTGATAAGACAGAGGAGAGTCTCTACCCACACTCAAAATTAAGCTCACCAGTATGGGAGTTTTTTGGATTTAAAGAAAATCACCCCAGTCTGCAGGACTCGCCGATCAACAGTGAGAGCAAAAGGGATAAAACCACCAAACCTCCTTATTTTACATCCCTTGATGCTTTTAGTCCAAAATTGTGCTCAGTTGAATACAAACTTAAGGATTATCATAAGTTTACTTCAAATATCTTTAAAAGGAATGTTTTGTTGTATTTTTATAAAGCCTGGTCATAATGTTCCATAAATTTCAGAATTGTCTCATTGATTTAATTAATTCTGACAATATGACAACAAGCTGCCAATGTTTTCTTTTAAATGAGTCTACAAACTTTTAAGTCCAAAGGCTTCCTGAACTATGTATTTCAATTTGGATATGCCATTTCTTGGATTTGGGTTCCAAATGGGGACGGGTTAAGGTATTAGTTGTGTTGTTAAAGCTTATTTATAATACTGTTGAACTTAACAGTACTTTCTCTCTCCTGGATATTTCTTAGGCAGTGTCAAAGAAGCCAGAGTCTCAATTGTTTTAATTGTTGTATGCAATAGAGGGATTCATTGGCTAAAAATTAAAATATGAATTTGACTAATAACATTTTTTTTCAAGGTTTCAATAGATATTGCAATATTTCGTTACCTTGAATTCTTTTGGCCATGATAACCACGTGTGAAAAGTCTGATATTAGGGGCTTTCGCAGCAGAGAAACTTTTTCATAGGTCCAAGAACTACTGGCGAAAGTACATCGATTTTGGAGCGTTCGCACCGCAGGAACTAGGAACTATTTTAGTTCTAGGAACTCTTTTGAAGGAACTAATTTAGCTCCTACTTCATTGTAGGGTCTAAACCAGCACTATAGGAACTATCCGCAACTTTGAAGGGATCAAGAAAAACATGATTATATATTTTTGCTCAGATAGCAACACTGGACAGCAACCACACAGCATACGCTACTAAGTTTTCATTACTGTCTACTTTATGTATAATAGTTATATCTAATAACATATTAGACAGGACTGTTAGACAGATCATAAACTAATGACCACAGAGAATGTGAGCACTGGGAGCTCAGGCTCTGGCGTTCTCTGTGCCATATAAAGGTCCGCCACAACAAGCTTGGCTTATGTCACTTCAGAGTTCCTACAGGCGGTGCGAATGCAGCCAGAAAACGTTCCTAGGGGAACCATTAGTTCTTGGGGGAACCACCCTGGTGGTTAGTTCCTAGAACTATCCAGTGCAAAAGCACCCAAAGTGACAGCCCTAGTTTGCATTGTGCTATTTCAGAGCGAGTCAGTAGTGTTATATGAAGAAGAAAAAAAAGTCTCAAAGCCTCATAACATTTAGAATTCCACAATTTCGTGAGTTTGCAAATGACTTTTCAGGTCTCTTTGATATGTGAAACTCTTCTCGCACTGAACACATTTGAAAGGCTTCTCTCCAGTGTGAAGCCTCATGTGAGTCTGAAGATTTCCTTTAAGTGTGAAACTCTTTCCACAATGAGGGCAGATGAAAGGCTTCTCTCCAGTGTGAAGTTTAATGTGAGTGTTTAGGCTTCTTTTATGACTGAAACTCTTTCCACATTGAGGACATATAAAACAATACTCTCCTGAGTGAATCCTCATGTGGCATTGAAGGGTTTCTTTACAACTGAATCTCTTTCCACACTGAGCACATATGCAAGGCTTCTCTCCAGTGTGAATGTTCATGTGAGTATTAAGACTTTCTTTTCGCGAAAAGCTCTTCCAACACACATTGCAGGTGAAAGGGTTTTCTCCCGTATGAATTCTCGTGTGGGCATTTAAGTTTCCTTTATGTGTAAAAAACTGTCCACATTGAGTGCAATTATAAGGCTTCTCTCCAGTGTGAACTCTCATGTGGGCTTTAAGGTTTTGGTTTTGAGTGAAACTCTTTCCACACTGAAGGCATGTGTAAGGCTTCTCTCCAGTGTGAACTCTCATGTGGACTTCAAGGTTTTGTTTGGAATTTAAACTCCTTCCACACTGGAAGCAGGTAAAGTAACTGTTAGATTCGGTCTTCTGAGCACTTTTTCGTGAGGAAGTCTTTGTGGATTTTCCTCCAGTCATGAAATCATGATATTTCTCATTCTGATTTTTCTCTTCCATTTCATTCAGTTCTTCACTCTCCTCTTTTAGTGACATCAGGTCTAAAGTGAAAAAAAAAAAAAAAAAAAAAAGTGAATCCCCCACAAACACAATAAGAATAGATCTATTATAAAAACATTGGACAACATAGACCGTGATATTCTTATGGAGAGCATTAGCACGGTTTAGGTTCTATCTTTTGGACCACTAAAACTTTGCTTGCTTAAATGAATAAATAAAGTGACACATGGCTCAGTATTAAGCCCTATGCTTTTCTCCTTGTATACTCTTAACTATAGAGACACTTTATCATTAGTTTTCACTGTTTTGGCACTGATACTTTTATAAATAATAAATAGGGGGGGGGGGGGGTGTACAATTTAAGTGATACTTAAAGTGAAGTGGCAATACAACGGTTCAATAAACAAGTTTATATTAATAGACTTACATTTTAGACACAATATTGTTAGTATTGTTAAAAGAAAATAGTTCCAAACAAAGCCACATCAGAATCATTGCATATCCAAGGAACACACAGAGGTGTTTTGTTAATGAATGATCCAGCGTTGTTGAATAAATCGAGTAAGTAAATGATTTAAAGGGTTAGTTCACCTAAAAAGGAAACAATTGTCAGCAATTACTTACCCTTATGTTGTTCAAAACCCATAAGACTTTTGTTGATCTTCAAAACACAAAGGAAGATATTTTAAATTAAATTTGAGAGATTTGTGTCCCTCTATTGATAGTCTATGCAACTACCATCTGATTTCTGAAGAGACTCGATTATATATACAGGTCCTTCTCAAAAAATTAGCATAGGTTCTCTAAACGAGCTATTAACCTAATCATCTGAATCAACTAATTAACTCTAAACACCTGCAAAAGATTCCTGAGGCTCCCAGCCTGTTTCATTACTCAAAACCGCAATCATGGGTAAGACTGCCGACCTGACTGCTGTCCAGAAGGCCATCATTGACACCCTCAAGCAAGAGGGTAAGACACAGAAAGAAATTTCTGAACAAATAGGCTGTTCCCAGAGTGCTGTATCAAGGCACCTCAGTGGGAAGTCTGTGGGAAGGAAAAAGTGTGGCAAAAAACGCTGCACAACGAGAAGAGGTGACCGGACACTGAGGAAGATTGTGGAGAAGGACCGATTCCAGACCTTGGGGGACCTGCGGAAGCAGTGGACTGAGTCTGGAGTAGAAACATCCAGAGCCACCGTGCACAGGCGTGTGCAGGAAATGGGCTACAGGTGCCGCATTCCCCAGGTCAAGCCACTTTTGAACCAGAAACAGCGGCAGAAGCGCCTGACCTGGGCTACAGAGAAGCAGCACTGGACTGTTGCTCAGTGGTCCAAAGTACTTTTTTCGGATGAAAGCAAATTTTGCATGTCATTCGGAAATCAAGGTGCCAGAGTCTGAAGGAAGACTGGGGAGAAGGAAATGCCAAAATGCCTGAAGTCCAGTGTCAAGTACCCACAGTCAGTGATGGTCTGGGGTGCCATGTCAGCTGCTGGTGTTGGTCCACTGTGTTTTATCAAGGGCAGGGTCAATGCAGCTAGCTATCAGGAGATTTTGGAGCACTTCATGCTTCCATCTGATTTCATTTTTCAGCACGACCTGGCACCTGCTCACAGTGCCAAAACCACTGGTAAATGGTTTACTGACCATGGTATTACTGTGCTCAATTGGCCTGCCAACTCTCCTGACCTGAACCCCATAGAGAATCTGTGGGATATTGTGAAGAGAAAGTTGAGAGACGCAAGACCCAACACTCTGGATGAGCTTAAGGGCGCTATCGAAGCATCCTGGGCCTCCATAACACCTCAGCAGTGCCACAGGCTGATTGCCTCCATGCCACGCCGCATTGAAGTAGTCATTTCTGCAAAAGGATTCCCGACCAAGTATTGAGTGCATAACTGAACATAATTATTATTAAGGTTGACTTTTTTTGTATTAAAAACACTTCTTTTATTGGTCGGATGAAATATGCTAATTTTTTGAGATAGGAATTTTGGGTTTTCATGAGCTGTATGCCAAAATCATCAGTATTAAAACAATAAAAGACCTGAAATATGTCAGTTGGTGTGCAATGAATCTAAAATATATGAAAGTTTAATTTTTATCATTACATTATGGAAAATAATTAACTTTATCACAATATGCTATTTTTTTGAGAAGGACCTGTATATACTTTATATGATGAACATATTGAATTTAGGCTTTTATTCACATCTAAACATAGATCAGCAAACATAAACAGAATCTCAACATTCAGTTGACTGCTTGACGCGAGAACAAACCTCATTGTTTTCAAGCTCAAATGTGCTGCATAACAAGAATGAACCTCATTGGTTCTTGCAGAAGCTCAAACGTGGTGCGCAACACGTGAATAAACCTCACTGGTTCTTGCGGAAGCTCAAACATGCTGCGTGTCAAGAATGAACCTCATTGGTTCTCGCTGAAGCTTAAACGTGCTGCGTGACAAGAATGAAGCTCATTGGTTCTTGTGGAAGCTTAAACGTGCTGCGTATCACGGGAATGAACCTCATTGGTTTTTGCTGAAGCTCAAACGTGCTGGGTGACAAGAATGACCCTCATTGGTTCTTGTGGAAGCTCAAACGTGCTGCGTGACAAGAATGAACCACATTGGTTATTGCGGAAGCTCAAACGTGCTGCGTGACGAGAATGAACCTCCTTGGTTCTTGCTGAAGCTCAAACGTGCTGCGTGACAAGAATGAACCACATTGCTTCTTGCTGAAGCTCAAACGTGCTGCGTGACAAGAATGAACCTCATTGGTTCTTGCTGAAGCTCAAACGTGCTGCGTGACAAGAATGAACCTCATTGGTTCTTGCTGAAGCTCAAACGTGCTGCGTGACAAGAATGAACCTCATTGGTTCTTGCTGAAGCTCAAACGTGCTGCGTGGCAAGAATGAACCACATTGGTTCTTGTTGAAGCTCAAACGTGCTGCGTGACAAGAATGAACCACATTGGTTCTTGCGGAAGCTCAAACGTGCTGTGTGACGAGAATGAACCTCATTGGTTCTTGTTGAAGCTCAAACGTGCTGCGTGACAAGAATAAACCACATTGGTTCTTGCTGAAGCTCAAACGTGCTGCGTGTCAAGAATGAACCTCATTGGTTCTTGCTGAAGCTCAAACGTGCTGCGTGACGAGAATGAACCTCATTGGTT
Source organism: Gila robusta (assembly GCA_030770095.1). Classification (NCBI taxonomy): domain Eukaryota; kingdom Metazoa; phylum Chordata; class Actinopteri; order Cypriniformes; family Leuciscidae; genus Gila; species Gila robusta. The sequence continues at coordinate 353,176 of JAVALU010001511.1, forward strand.
CTTGCTGAAGCTCAAACGTGCTGCGTGACAAGAATGAACCACATTGGTTATTGCAGAAGCTCAAACGTGCTGCGTGACGAGAATAAACCTCATTGGTTCTTGCTGAAGCTCAAACGTGCTGCGTGACAAGAATGAACCACATTGCTTCTTGCGGAAGCTCAAACGTGCTGCGTGACGAGAATGAACCTCATTGGTTCTTGCTGAAGCTCAAACGTGCTGCGTGACAAGAATAAACCACATTGGTTCTTGCTGAAGCTCAAACGTGCTGCGTGACAAGAATGAACCTCATTGGTTCTTGCGGAAGCTCAAACGTGCTGCGTGACGAGAATGAACCTCATTGGTTCTTGCTGAAGCTCAAACGTGCTGCGTGACAAGAATAAACCACATTGGTTCTTGCTGAAGCTCAAACGTGCTGCGTGACAAGAATGAACCTCATTGGTTCTTGCTGAAGCTCAAACGTGCTGCGTGACAAGAATGAACCTCATTGGTTCTTGCTGAAGCTCAAACGTGCTGTCAATAGGGGAACAGAAAACGCTGAGATTTCATTAAAAATATCTTAATATGTGTTCCGAATATGAACGAAAGTCTTACATGTTTGAAACTACATGAGGGAGGGTGAGTAATTGAAAATGGAAAAAAAAAGAAAAAGAAGAAAAAAGAAGAGAGAGAGAGAGAGAGAGAGAAAGAGAGAGAGAGATCGAGCGAGTCAGAGATCGAGCGAGTCCGAGATCTCGGCCCCTCTCTCTCTCGCGCGCATGCGCGAGATCTCGGACTCGCTCGGCCCCTCTCTCTCGCGCGTGCACGTGAGAATGTGTCAAACATTTTGTTAAAGATTATAACATCTTTGACAAAGAACAAAACAAAACACAAGTTTGTGAGTGTGTGCATCTGTGAGTGTGAGTTTGTGAGTGTGTGCGAGTGTAGTGTAGAGAACAAGTTCTGACGTTCAAACAAATTCTGTTAAGTTTTCTGATTTGTATTTTTCTTAATTTTTTATAAATTATTTATTGTTCTGACAGCTCAGGTCCCTTTAAACAAAAATATAACCTTTTTGTGCACTTTATTTTTAAAAAGCCTAGGCCTATAGCCTATATTTGGCAGATGTAAAGCATACATACGTACGTTTTTTTGTGTTAGTCCATATTTTTGCACTGGATTTTTTGCACTGTCAGTTCTGTTTTTGAATAAAGGGTTGGAAATTAATGCTTTTTAAAAATCCGATTAATCGAAAAATAATCGACAGATTAATCGATTATTAAAATAATCGTTAGTTGCAGCCCTACTTTGTAGTACAAGTCACAGCACCTTTCAGGTGATACAAAAAACCGCAACTTATAGTCTATAAAATAAGATTTTCGACCCGACTTTGAGAACCATTTTAATAAGGTTCAAATGACAGAGTTCAGCTTTGAGAATGAAACCAACCTGTTTGTTCCTCAGTATCTTCAAGTTTCACTAGGAGTATTTCTTCAATCTTCATGTCTTCACTCTCTTCTTTAATAAACGCCATCTTTATAACAGTATGTAATGTGGATCTCAGTTGCTTCACCAGGAGTTTTTCTGTGTGTTTGGACACTCTGTCATGTACTAGATGAGAAAAATGAACAGAAAAATAAATATATCCAAACTAAATCACTAGGTGCGTCTCAATAAGCTCCATAGTTCAGTAGTCATTAGAGAGTTAATGGTCTCTAACTATCATGATTAGCCCCTTTAAAGTTCAGTTTAAAGCACTGACTTTGTTTAATTTGCAGACTAAATAAGGGGTCCTAAAGGGAATGATGTCCACCCACCACAGTTTCACAAAATCCTGTGGGAAACAGTCAAATAATACAATATAGCTAGATCTTCTCATATGGTAAACATCCTCGTTATATCATCCAGCCCTAAATCTGCTTGATGTTAAAGAGTTAAGTCATTATAAACATAATATGATTTTCTGTATAGCTACTTTGAAACTATGTGTTTTGCGGGAAGAAAAAATGATTGAATGAACCAAATGCAATATTCCTTTTATATGATAGACAATAAATATAGCATTGTAAATTATAAAGGCACAATTTGGTGTTGTTTTTAACTCAGTTCCACTTTCACCGGAGTTCATTATTTTTCTTCCACGCTGGAAAGCTCTCATCACTTGCACTTCTCATCATTTCTGTTACTAGTGTTGTGAGGCTTTGCTCACAAAAATGGCGTTGATGTTAGATTAAGCAAAACAATTCATTTACATCGTTTGTATATAAATATATATATATATATACCGAATGGCTTAAACACATCCATTTAAACAGTTAAAAACACATACCTTTCTTCTGCGAATTGCAGGAGGAGGAGCGCGGTGCCGCCTTATGACGTCATATCATCATGCCAAAACAAAAGTCCTATTCACGTATTAAAATATCAAAGCCAGGGGTGAGGGGTCGGGAACTTTTTTCAATAACAAGCCATTTTTTCCATTTTTGTTTGATGCTTTTTTAGTGCCACAGTAAAAACTATTATTTAACTTTTATAAAATGAGCAAGAGTTAAACATGAGCCAGATTATTCAAAACAAAAAATATGCAACAATAGGTAACATGTGGCAATGTGTTATTATTAACTGCAAAATGTATTTCTTGACATTCCCAAATGTCCAATGTAGTAATCTCAGCAATCTTTCACCAAGGCCAGCATGTGTCGCTATTGCTTCAGACAGGACATATCTCAACATCTGTCCCATCACATTCCTTGTAGAGGCTAAAGAAAAAACTTTGATCCTTTTGAGGATAAAAATGCTGTCAAATGACAAAGAAATCTACAGAGCCATGCATAACATGACATGCAAGAAAAAAAGTAAATCGTGTGCACGATTTAAGAAATACTGTTAGTGTTAATGTCAGGTTTGTTTATTGTTAATGTAATATTGTGTTAATGTATAGTTGAAACTGGACTTAACCCCTTAAGCCCTGAAGGGATTTTTAAAGTTGTTGTTTTTTTCTGACTGACATACACAAAAGTAAAGACTCACAACTCCAAAACGACAATAATAACAACTCTAATTAAATGCATGCAATGGATACGGTAAATTTCGTGAATTGATTATTTACAATAATTTCTTTAAAGTTGGCTAGTTGCCATGTCTCTTTAAAATGTAAACGCCCCGCCCCACATCTAAAGAGTGCTGTGCGCATGACATCGTTGACTGACAGGACTGTTTGATTGGCGCCGCTCCGTTGAAGCTAATTTTAACTTTTAAAAAATGGAGAAAAATGAACCTCCACTCGAGGTCGGGAAGAGAAAGCTTTTACCGACTTTTTTGAGGGGTAATAGTTTCTACTTTATATCTACCCACACCATATCGGGGCTTTTGTATTCCTTGCGTAAATTGGAAACATTTAGGCTTAAGTTACTATTTTTTTCATTATTAATAGTCCTGGTTCTACGGGAGTGCTAGAGATCTCGACGGAGATGGATAACAGCTTTTTAGTAAAGGGAGCGATCGTTGTGTGCTTTCTATGCTTTCTAATTTCCATTCAGATTAACAGTTTTTATTGATTCACAGAAACTTCCAGAGTACCACACAATACATATGTATAGAATCAACATTTTAACTCCGATACTCCCCAAACCCCTCCCTCCCGACTTGGTCACAACTTCACTATACAATTAAGTACAATTAAGATAACTTCCGGCATACCATGTTGAGGAAAAAGAAAATAATAGCATACATGCATATACCAGTACAATTTCACTTTCGAGTGTGAGCATGGTTCTAACACAGTTATTACTGCCCTTTTTCCAAATAGGTTAAGTATCTGGACCATTTCTTATAGTATAGATTTACTTTATCAGTCTGTTTATAAGACATTTTTTCAAATGCGGACACTCTACCTAGTTCTGTTATCCATTCCTGAAAAGAAGGGGCCTCCTCTGACTTCCAACTCCTAAGAATTATTTGTCTGCCAATCATTAAACTGGTTTGTACCCAGGACATTATGTGTTTGTCTCTTATTTCATTATCTGTCCACACACCTAATATAAACAATTGAGGACATAATGAAATATGAGTATCCAAAATTGTGCGAATGTGTTCATGAACTTTTTTCCACAAATCCTGAATTTTTGTACAAGACCACAGAGCATGTGTTAAATCTCCATCATCAGTTTTACACCTCCAGCAATATGGTGTTTCTTTTAACCCAAGTCTATACAGTCTGGAAGGAGTCCAATAAAAACGGTGCAGAATCTTAAACTGTATAAGGCGTATCTTTGCATCCCTAGATGTCGTTTTGACATTCTTTAAAACTCTATTCCATTCCTCATCATTGAATATCAGATTCAGATCTCTTTCCCAAATTTTCTTAAGAGCTAATAAAGCTCCATCACCAAGACTTTGAATCAACCAGGAATAGTACACTGATGCTTCATGACCCTTCCCATATGCCAACATTACCATGCAGTGTAGAACTGCTGACTCAGGAAGCTGCGAACTAGAACCAAAAGTAGTACAAAGTAAATGTCGTAACTGTAAATACCTGAAAAACTGAGATCTAGATATACCAAACTGTTGTTGTATGTGTTCAAATGACTTCAGACTACCATTTTCATAAAGGTCACTTAATATAACGACACCCTTCTTAATCCATTCCTTCCATAGAAAGGGGGTTTTATTAATACGCAATTTAGGGTTCAGCCAGATACTTGAACAAGCATTTAGGTAAGGGTCAAAGCTTCGCATACGGGAAATTTTTAACCATACTGCCTGCAAGTGTGAAATAATAGGATGTTTTTTCACCTCTCCTTCCAGTTTAATGGACAGACTTTGTAACAAAGAGATAGACGGTAAGATAGATTGTTCAATCCTATACCAAGGGGGGGCTCGCTCAGGAGGAAGTGACCAATGAGCCAGCTGTCGAAGACTAAAAGCATAATAATAAAACAAAATATTAGGCAGGCCTAGACCCCCTTTCTCAACAGGTCTCTGTAACTTATTAGAATGCATCCGAGGTCGCTTACCATTCCAAATAAAAGTCTTACATAATCTGTCAAACTGTTTAAAGTAAGAGAGAGGTATTTGTATTGGGAGAGACTGTAATAGGTAATTCAATTTTGGCGTACAACTCATTTTAATTACATTGACTTTTCCAGCCATTGACATATGGAGTGGAGCCCATCTATCCATATCGCAGGAAATCTTTTTCATTAAGGGGTCAAAATTAACTCTCACTAAATCATTCAAATTTGGGGGGAATAAAATGCCTAAATATCTAATGCCTGACTTAGGCCATTGGATTGTGCCAGGGTGAAACGCTGAGGCAGGGCAAAAAGCAGTTAATGCAAGAGCTTCTGATTTAGACCAATTCACCCTATAACCTGAAAACTTAGAGAAGATATCAATTATTCCAAGAAGACAAGGTATAGACCTACAAGGGTCAGAAACAAATAATAGAATGTCATCAGCATAAAGCATAAGCTTATTTATTTCTCCCCCCACTACAATACCAGGAAAATCATCATCTTTTCTTATTGCGGCAGCTAAAGGTTCCAAGGCAAGGCAGAACAGCAATGGGGAAAGTGGAGAGCCTTGTCGGGTCCCTCTGCCAAGCGGAAAATACTCTGAAATTAGGCCGTTGGTTTGAACCGCTGCTACCGGTTGTTTATACAGTAATTTGATCCATCTTATAAACGTGTTTCCAAACCCATAAACTTCTAGAATTTTAAAAAGATACTTCCACTCCACCATGTCAAAAGCCTTCTCAGCATCCAGTGAGACGGCGGCAATTGGGGTCTGTTCCTCCCTTACTGCCCACCAAATGTCAATAAACCGTCGAATGTTATCAGAAGAACTATGGCCGCTAATAAACCCTACTTGATCTACGTGTATAAGTGCTGATATAACTTTATTTAAACGATTAGTTAGGATTTTTGACAAAATTTTTAGATCCAGTTGAATCAACGATATTGGACGGTAACTTTTGCACTCACTTGAATCTTTATCCTTCTTAAGTATAAGACTAATTAGGGCTTGTGACATTGTTGGTGGTAATTCCTCCCTCTGAAATGCCTCCATAAAGACTTCTAGCATTAATGGAGCAAGTTCTTTAACATTATCTCTAAAAAATTCAGCGGGAAAACCATCCGGACCCGGAGCTTTCCCCGTGGGCAATGCTCTGATCACCTCCATCACTTCCTCCAAAGTTATATCTGAATCCAGAAGTTGCTTCTGGTCATTTGAAAGCCTAGGGAGATCTAGCGGTTCCAGGAATCTACTAATATCCTCATCAGTTGATGACGACCCTGATTTGTAAAGATCTATGTAGAATTCTTTAAATGTTCTATTTATATCTGCAGCGGCAGTAAATATATCTCCCCTGGAAGACCTAACAGATGGAATAATGGAGGAGAACTCCTTGTGCTTAATATAATTAGCTAGAAGTTTCCCTGCCTTATCTCCTGACTCAAAATACGTCTGTCTTGTCCTGAATAACAAAAATTCAATCTTTTGAGACAAAATTATGTTATATTTATATTTTAATTGGGTTAGTTCTCTAAGACCTCTAATTTCCATTCAGAATTTGTATAAAACTTGTTTTTCATGCTGCCAGCCAGGACCAATGGCCACGTAAACACAAAGTTTCGGGAATTACATACGCATTTATGCGGGATTCACTCTTGAAATAGCAATAATTATTGACATTGATTGCCATGGCATTGTTTGTTTCTGAATAAAGCAGCCTTTTTCACTGAAATGGTCGTTGAATAGTTGCTGACTTACTCACTCATAACAGTGCTTTTCCGCCACCTACTGGACGTAACTATGTAAAAATCGCATGTGCTGAAATAGTTGAAAAATCCCCACCAACACACAGACTGACAGCCTGTTTTGTCACAATCTATATGTTTAATATCTAATAAACAAGTTTCATCTATTTAATCAAGTCTTTTGGAACAAACGTTATTATCACAGTGTCACATAATCCACATTAATCATCCAGTTGTTTTTAGGGTAAAAACTACATTGGTAAAAAAAAAAGCTAGAATCATTCTGTTGGATGTACACTACTGTTCAAAAGTTCAAGAGTCTCTTCTATGAAATATTATTACAATTTAAAATAATAATACAATAAAATATCATTTATTTCTGTGATCAAAGCTGAATATTCACCATCGTTTCTCCAGTCTTCATCACATGATCCTTCAGATCTGAAATATAAACTTTTGTAGCATTATACACTACCATTTAAAAGCTTGTGGTCAGTAAGAATGTATTTTTAAAAAATGTTGGGAAAGAAATTAATACTTTTATTCAGTATGGTTGCATTAAATTGATCAAAAGTGACAGTAAAGACATTTATAATGTAACAAAAGATTCTATTTCAAATATAAACTGTTCTTTTGAACTTTCTATTGATCAAAAAATTCTGAAAAATAAAATAAATGTTTATTACATAAATGTTTGTTGATCATCAGATCATCATATTAGAGTGATTTCTGATGGATCATGTGACACTGAAGACTGGAGTAATGATGCTGAAAATTCAGCGTTGATCATGCATTTTACTATATATTCACATAGAAAACAATATTTCACAATATTACTGTTTTTTTTATCAAATCAATGCAGCTTTGAGCAGAAGAGACATTTAAAAACATTTAAAAAATTGTATCGATCTCAACTTCTGAATGGTAGTGTATATTTCATTTCATTATGTGTATTTATTTAAAAATAAAAATATTGAAACCAAAACATGGCATTGTGGCATGGCATTACTTTAGTAAGTAATTTAAAATAATAATTATATATATATATATATATATATATATATAATTCTTTATCAAGCGTTTTTAATAAATCGCCCCCGGCCCCTCAACCCCCCCGTAAAAAAAAAACTTGGGGACCCCCCATAAGACTTGACTCAATTCGAGCACTGGAAAAAATCATTACATTTGGACATTCTCATATATGAGGAAAAATGGTAGGAGGACAATTCTTTTTTTGGTGATGTTCCCCTACATGTGAGCTGCATCTTAATCATATGTGTTGATAGCATAAAGTAATCAAAAGTTACAAAAGCATTAGGAACCAATGTAGCCTTTTTGTTTAGAACTTGGCACCCCCCTAATGGGCATTTTGAAAAATATATATATTTTTCAATATATTATAAAATATATTGTATATTGAAATATATTAAATATATTTCTCTGAAGCAACCTAGTGAATACACTGACCAGTTTGTAGTTTTGTAGTGTGGAGCTTTTAGAATGTCACAAAACCTATAGAAATTAAACAACTGAATTTATAAAAAATACAGCCATAATCATCTTCATTTTTTTTATTTAACACTCCTACCACCCCAACAAAAGAAGTACACATCTATGTGTATCCATTCATGCACATTTGAATCAAGTGGTCTGTAAATAATTTTTAAAAAAACCTAGCTACAACCATAACTGTATAACTGCTCAACAGCAATACTGCTTTAACCCTTTCGCACGTACGATCACACCAGTGTGATCAGTCTTGGCTGGTCCCTGGAGCGTACGATCACACCGGTGTGATTAGAACTGTCAGTGCATCACGTGATCAACTGCTAAATTCAAACATGCTTTCGCGCGTTGGCTGGCTGGCATAATCAACCACATAATGTTTATTTTAGGTTTCAGACATTTAAATACACATAAGTACTAGCAAAACAATGATTTTGAGTTTGTAAAATACACACTGATGTCTATGGAAGCGGCAATAGTAATCCTTTCCATTATAATAAGACGACACTTTTATTCATATAAGATACACATTGTGTAAGTAGCTTTACATTTTACCCTATTCTTCTCAAAGTTCACCGGCCATTTACTTTCATGTATTTCGTGAGAAGTGGAGGAATTGACGTGTTGTAAATCCAACAGATCTGATTCTCTGAACTGTGAAACAAACTAAGTTAACATGGCGCCGCCCATCGCGCATACAGCTCAACTAACGCGATCGTTATAAAGGTGTTTAAACAACAAAACATCCACTTGCACATATTTGACAATAGGAATATCAGTGTTTCATGCTATAGCTAATACATTTGTGTATATTGTATATTGTGGTTGCGCTGTCACGTGACAAGCAATGACGCGTCACCATGGAAACATTAAAGTGACAAGTTCTAAATAACGGTCGCCTTGAAAAACTCACGCTTGGGGGTCAGTTAGAATATTTTAAACTTACGTGTGAAAGGGTTAACAAACAGCACAACATAAATATTTATTTGCCATGAAAACAAAACTTTTAAACCATTACTTGTGACAACGATACTGTCTCTCACAAATCACTAGTAAAGAGAAATCGTACTAATCGTCAAACTTCACGACATGTGACCCTACAGGAGTGGTTACCGATAGGCTTGTCTGTCAGCCGCAAAAAAAACAATCACGTTTTAGAAACAGAAAAAATCATGCCCTGACAAACATAACTACTTTCTACTCAAGGACGTTGACAGAAATGTAGTGGAGTAAAAAGTACGATATTTGTCTTTCAAATGTAGTGAAGTTAAAGTAAAAAGTTTCCAGAAAAAACAATACTCAAGTAAAGTACAGATACTCAAAAAGTGTACTTAAGTACAGTACTCAAGTAAATGTACTTCGTTACTGTCCACCTCTGCTCAGAACCACAAGTCTGCGCTAGGCAACGGCCTGGCAGCCAGCCAAAACTGCTCTGATAACACACCAGCTGTGATGGTGGATGTAGAAGAACCCCAACAGCAACAACTGACCTGTCACAGGTACTTTGAAGAGAATGCGTGCCAAGGTATGCCCACAGCCTACGTCGATGGATGTTCCTACAACCACGAGGGCACTCGCCAAGCAGGTGCGGGCGTGCTATGGGTAAATGACCTGCCTTGCCCACCACAACACTTCAAGTTGGGCCAGCAGTCATCACAATATGCTGAGGTAGCAGCCATTCTCATAACGCTGCAAATCGCATCGACACATAACATCAGAGAACTCCTTATCTGCACAGACTCTAACTATGCCAGACTCAGTTTCACATGCCACCTTCCAGGCTGGAAACAAAATGGCTTTAAGACTTCAAATAACAAGCCTGTCACACACCAACACCTGTTCCAGGCATGCGATGACATCACAAGAACACACAACATGATTGTCTACTGGAAAAAGGTGAAAGGACACTCAAGGCAACCGGGCCTTGACAAAGACTTGAATGACCAAACTGATGCCCTTGCCAAGACTGGCGCACTACACGGCAATCTCTGGTCACCCCCAACCCACCCAACCACCCACCCACCTTGAACGTTGCAGTGATAACCCGTAGCAAACGAACCTTTCCTGCAACAGTGCCAACCTCACAGCCTCTAACGCTAGCTCCACAAATGTCAAACAACGACATAGCAGACATGCAGGCCTCTGACGCATCCATACAGACTATTCTGAACCACCTCTCAGACCCCTCCAACCACCCTATCGCACCGTCTGAACTCACAGGTAACCCGTGCCTCAGACGTCTACATGACATCAAACACATGATGCGTGTGACACACAACATTCTGTGGTATGCACCTGATGACATCACTGCGCCAAGGCTTGTGGTGCCACAGTGCCTAAGGGGGCTCCATGCTGATGTATGCCCACGACGCACCATGTGCCGGACACCACGGTACCAGGGCCACTTATGAGACACTGAAGCAAGTGGCATACTGGCCCCGCATGCAGAAAGATGTTGCAGAATATGTCAGAGAATGCCTGGTTTGCTGCCAGTTTCAACCAGCAAACCCAAACCACAGAGCTCCACTGCAACGCAGAGGAGTCACATTTCCATGGTCAGACCTCCAAATCGACTGGGTAGGACCTCTGCCCAGGTCAACGAGGGGCAACAAGTACTTCCTCACGGTCGTGTGCCAGTTCACAAAGTGGGTAGAGTGTCTTCCAGCACCCAACGACACTGCCCAGACCACGGCATACCTCCTGATGAACCACCTCTTCTCCAGGTTCGGACTGCCACTGAGAGTCAACTCAGACCGAGGCACTCACTTCACAGCTGAGATCATGCAGCAGATCTGGAAACTCCTGGGAGTACAAGTTCAACTACACATCAGCCATCATCCAATCTCATCTGGCCAAGTGGAACGATCGAATCGAACCGTGGTCAGTATGCTGAGAAAGTATGTGTCTGCCAACCAGAAAGACTGGGATGTGAAGCTCCCGCTGGTGCTAATGGCCATCAGAGCCACCCCGCAGGAATCAACTCGTGTGTCTCCCTTCGAACTAATGACTGGGCGGCAGATGACACTGCCACTGCATCTGCTGTACCAGCCAGGAGACTCCAGCCTTGTCACAGCCTGCACCACTCACCAGTACCTCGACGAACTACACCGGCACCTGAAAACAACATTTGCTTTTGCCCAGCAACAGCTTCAAAAGAGTGCTGAAGGCCAGAAAGCATACTATGACCGAAAAGCGTCACACCAGGAACTGGACGTGGGCGACAGGGTCTGGTATTATAGCTTCATCCAGCCATCCCACACAGCCTCCCATCGGCTGTCAAAGAAATTTCTGCCTCACTGGACGGGTCCTCATGAGATTGTTGACAAACTCTCTCCCGTCGCGTACCGAATCCAACTAAGCCGGGACAGAAAGAGCCAGTTTTCAAATGGCTCCACCGTAACCAAATTAAGAGACATGTGGCTGCTGGCAGGGAAAGGCAGGGAGGGGCCAATGCAAACTAACCCAGTTGCAATCATCAAAGCGAAAAGACTGTCCTGTCGAACTAAGGACAACCCTCGCTGACATGCTACCTCTCTCCCTCTCTTTCTCTCTCTCTCTCTTCTCTTCCCCTCTGTACCAGGATGCTGCTGTGGTTCACCCTTCTGTGCCTCCAGTCAACCGGAGTGCAGCCGCAATCAGACGTCACCTCACCAGGTCCAGCATCAGGCATTGTACTGGGACACGGACTCCTGATCACCAACTGCAGGACCCACACCAGAAGGTGTATGTTCGACTTGACCCTCGTAACGTCTACAGAGCGCACTACCCAGCGCGATAGCGCAATACAGCTGGGCAGGTGCCCGATGGACAGAGGACTCCCTCACTCATGCTGAAGCCGACGTCGAGCACATGCTCAGCCAACTAGAGAAGATGACCATCACACAAGCGGAGCTAGGCGGACACGACCGCCGCACCAAACGGTTCCTGGGAGCTTTGCTCGGAGCCGCCGCTGCTGTCGGAACCCTGTTTAACATTGGCATGTCTAGTGTCAACGCAGTGAGCCTAGCCACCGTGAGGCGGCATGTGACTGAAATTCGACTGAAATTCCACAGCTGAGACAGCAACTCACCACACAGAGTGAGTCCCTGCAGACCATCGGCAAATCATTGAAGGGGACTGTGGTAATTCTCAATACCCACAGTGTCCTGCTGAACCAGACAGTGAAATCCATGAAGCAACTGTTTACAGTCTTCCAGAATGATTTTGCCCAGACCCAGCTCGTCACAGCCCTGATGACAGACATGCTGCGGGAGGTGAGCTCCTCCATTGACAGCCTGGCCATGGGTAGAATCCCACCTTACCTGGTACCCTTGAGCCTTGTACAAACTGTGCTGGCCTCCGCCACTACCGCACCAACTGACCCTCTTCAAACCCACCTCGCCTACTCGCTGGGTAGCGCCATCCCACTCCACGTCGACCCCGAGCAAAGGGAGGTGGCCTTCCTCCTGAACCTACCCATCATCGAGTCAAACAGAATCTACAGACTCAAGGACATTGTCAATGTCGGGTTTTGGAAAGGTAACACCCACATCAAGATACGTACTCCAGCCGTGGTGGCCTACCACGACAGCAACCCACAGTTGTACCTGGCCCCAAACCTGCACATGTGTACTCTGACCAAAGACATTCACTATCTCTGCCCTAGCAAACCCTTCCTCAGAGACAACACTGAAGGAATCTGCGGCTTGCAGAACATGACACTGCCACCCGTGTCACCTTGCTCAACCAGAGCATGTGGGTTCGAGTACCAAAAGGCACCATACTCCACCTCGATGATCTGGCATTGTACCATCTTCCGAGCGAAGAGTATCAATCAGAGCTGGAAATCCCACCCTTCTTCAAGAATCACAACTTCACCCTAGATCCAGAACTGGAATTGAGGATTGAGGAAGGGGGGTCCCAGCTAATCGACATTACTCCCATCGACTCAGCCCTCCAAGCACTGTCCCGACTGCCTCCCCTGTCCAACTCACTTGTCATCCAAGCTTGGACTGCCGCCGACACGGCACTCTGCCTCTCTACAGCAGTAGGCTACGCCATGACCCTGGGCCTGGCCTTCATCCTGTTTAAAAGAGTCAATGAGATGTGTGCGTCCATGTCCAAGCACAGAGACCCCTTTTCTCCAGGCTTCAAACGGGACCTGCGAAAAAAAGGTACCAAGACAGAGACCATTTCAAACCATTTCAAGACCATTTTTGACCATTCATCAAATGGATCCTCAGCCCGAGGAACCAAAGGCGGAGGACAAGTAGGAACCACCTGCTTAACGACCATCATGATTCACCTGCCATCCACCCATTGTGATGATTGTCGTCCGATGATGTCCACACAGGGACTTCATCTGACGAAAAGGGGGACTGTAGCGTATGGACAATGTCAGGATGGCTCGCTCATTCCAACATGCCAAAAACCTTTTAACCCTTTGAGTTTTGCCTATAACTCAACTAGTGAGCGCCAAAAAGTCTCCATCTAATGGGTCCAAACTGTCCATTGACACTTTTGTGGCGTGCACGAAGGAAAGAAAACACCCATAAAACCATGAGCAAGCTTCAAATAGATGTTTATCAACTGAACCCCCTTTACGACAGGAAATAATTCCTGGGTGAAGACTTAACAACGCACACGCACACACAACCAAACTTTCTTGTAGTGAAACCTAAAATATGTGTAATTCTGAAAAGTATACAATATATTCATGTATGCCTTTGTGTTTCTGCTTTTGTACCAAGCCTAGTTATGATTTTATAGTTGTGTAGCTAAACTTTAAGTGCTCATATCAAACTCTAAGAGTATATACCCACCTTTATATATGCAAAACCTACATTTCTTGGTACCGAATTTATCCTCTCGGTCTGCTTTAGCTAAAAATATATATTAGGTTATGATAAAATGTATTACACTATGTTCCCCATTCTTGATAGTAGAAAGGGGCGAAGTCTGACACCGCCATAACCCATGCAAATTAGGTTGTTAGAAGAAACAAAGAAATCTTTTCCCGCCTAAGATTGCCGAATGTCATTGGTCGATCTGTTCCTGAGGAGGTGTGGACCATCTTCTTTGAAAAGATGAGGGCCCAGTCTCCTCGCTCTCTCTTCTTCGTAATCCTTGGACGACTCCACTTCTCTCTTCCTTTCTAGAAAAGTTCTAGCTTTTCTTATTTTCGTTTAGTTCTTTTCTTTGTTTTAAACCTTGTGCCATAGTCATTTCGACCACCGGGCGAAACGGACTTAGCCTGATTTCCAGCAACTCACCTACACGTAACGCTTTGAACTTCCCGTGAGATACACGCGTTTCCCCACGCAGCCTTGTTTCAGCCACACAAAGGTCTATAATGCAAGTAGCTCATTTATTTCCATCGAAATCTAAATGTGTTTAGAGCTGTTTATCCCTGCTTTAAGGGGTGTGATTTCTTGATGGTTCTTAAGGGTAAACTGTTGTGTGAAATTTGCTATTTCTCTGATCTGCTTTCTCTCTCCTCCTTTCCTTACTTCCGTTATTCATTATTCTGTATATATTCGTTGTTAAATGTAATTTGTGCTATAGCTTCATTTATTAAACCCTCATTATACTCTTTATTGTCTCTGACTGGTAATCATCAAACAAAGCCTCTTAAATGTGTGATCCTAAGCTACAAGCTTGATATTGATAAATACTTTAATTAGTAATATTATCAAAAAGTTATTCTTCACAAACAGAAGGATAGCTTTTCCTGATAAGCAGACATGGGGACTTGTGACTTGGTGACTTGGACTCGAGTCGACTCGAGTCGCTATTTTTATGACTTGTGACTTGACTTGACAAAAAATAAAATACTTGAGACTTGACTCGGACTTGGAAGTTAAAGACTCGGGACTTGACTTGACTTGAGACACGATGACTTGAGTGTTAATCACATCATGTTTTTAGTTTGAATATAAAATATATAAATTATTTTAAAAAATAAAGTTGATCCAGCTGGAGCGCAGGCTGAGATAGCGTTGTCATGACTGGATCACGACACTATCATCAGTCACGCCCTCTCGTACCTTACGCACACCACGCCCACTTAGATCAGCTATCACATCAACATGTCAGCTGGAGGGGTACCGAGGGTCATCGCGTTTGGCTTCAAAACTTATTCGCAAGAAAAGACGAAGAGCTCTTTGCAAGACATGCAATATCAACATCGCGGACAGCCAGACGACAACCTCCAATTTCGTCCGTCATTTGAAGAGCCATTCTGCCCAGTAAGTGCTTGTCAATTTGTTAATGTTATCTGGTTAGTTGGTAGTTAGCTAATATAATAATTTCACGCCCAAACATAAATGATCACATTCATCTAATTTTTCCTAACGATCCGCTAGCTGCCTGCCCCTTAAGCAGGCCGTCAAAAAAACGCGTCTCTATAGGCAGCCTATAGGCTCCGAGATCTGTACACAAAAACAATTGCTACCAACAAGTGTTAACCAACCACTTTGGCGTCGATTTCATTTGACATTTTCATTGAGACATTTTTTGAACCCACCACTTTTAACTGAGTGTGAGCATAGACGTTGGAACAGGGGGGCGCCCCCACACACCTCTAGGGGTCAGCCAGCTGTTTTTTTCATTGTTTTTGTTTTCCGTTATTTTTATATATACATGAATTAAAATGTGTTTGATTTAAGCCTACATTTCAAAATTGTGTGTCATAAAATGTCTTGTTTTTAAGCCTTTCGCACGTACGATCACGGTGTAATCAGTCTAGGCTGGTCCCTGGAGCGTATGATCACACCGGTGTTTATGTATACATTTTCATATTGCCTATTCCGCATCTCAAAGCTTGCCACAAAGAACTGGCCAAAGTAAGGATTATGCATTAAACATTTGAACACTTGGTCTGGTACAACTTTTCCACAAATAGCATTGAAGAGCATTATCTTTTCAGCCATCTTCATGACATTGTGGATGGACTTCCTGTCCTGTGGAAAGGCGCAGCCCTACCACAGCTAGGTCACATTCACTTTCCACACTCATAAGCAAACAGTCCAGATCCTATCTTTTTAGATTTCACTATTGTGCTTCGGTCTAAGTGAAACCAAGATTAGGTGATTTTATGAGGCAGTTTAATGCATATGGGGATGCTTTTCTGATTTAATCCTAAAACATATTAAAGTAATAAACTACATCTGAGTTGTTGCTCCTCCTTTCATTAACCTAATCAAACCTTTACGTGGCACTAACACACCATCACTAAACATAAGTAGGCTATTGGACACATACATAGTTTATTTTAGCTACGAAATGTAGATAAACAGCATCAGAATATAAATCACCCAAGCTCATCACACACACACACACACTTTAATTCCATTTGTTTATCATGCAAGTTTAAAAAAAGAGATTCAAATGCACCCATTCAAAATATTTTATTGATGTAAACAATCCAAAGCCTACTTCTCATTTTTTGTTTTCCATCACACCTTTCCAAAACCAAGATACCCTTTCAGGGCAAGGAACATAAGTCTTTTGAACTCATCTTCTTCTGTAACCTCTTTCGGGAGGAAGAGGCAAAGGCTACATGTTGAGGAGTTAGGAATGCGGCAGCTCCCATCCTCCTGATTATAGAAGTCAAACTGGCATTTCTGCGGGAACCCAAGAGGGGGGACAGAATCAGCCCCCGTCACAAACACCAGCAAGTCCTCGAAGGAAATATCCATGTCCTCTTCTGCTGACACACATACAGTACAATCACATATACAAGAACTTCAAGAGAATGTACATTCACTATTCAGTGGTTTCCAAGGTGTGTGTGAGAGAGGGGTCCATACATAGAAAGATGAATGCAGTGCCTCTTAAAAATGAATATCAAGATCATAATTTTTCTATGGTAGCAGAAAAACACTAAAGTCATTGCATAGAAAATATTAAATTACTACAAACAGCTCGTATCACACACCTTGAATGGACATCAGCCAGCACTCCCACTGGAAGACAGTCTCCTCCGCCTGTTCTCTGTGGTTGCTGCCCTGTGGACTCCAGGATATTGTGAAGAGGTTCCTGATGTCATTCCTGGAGAGTTTCTGTTGCGCGTTTGTGAACAGTGGGAGGAACTCTCTCCAGTTCATCGCCACCATCTCCCACATCTCGCCACATGAATTCATCCCGGCAATGAACTGTTGGACCATACTGGCCACCCTTAACACATAAATTAATATCAATATTTTCACATCAGTCACAAATTCAGTAGTAAATAGTCTCAAACAGTATGACTGTCAACATGACTACAATATTCACTGGTTAACATTCAGTAATTCCTACAATTTACACGACAGAAGACAATGAAATTCCATGAAAGTGTTTGGTTTGAAGCCCTGTGTTCAAAATCCAGCTATGCAGTACAGTAGACCACTACTTCATGTGTGCTTAAAACCCCATCCCTTTTTTTTTATTTTTTATTACCTGTGGTACAAGTAATGAGTAACAATTTACCCGTGAATTGTAGGCAGGTCCTTGACAGAGGCTGTGTAAATGTTTGGCACAACACAGTCAGCTATCCAGTCCCCCAATGTGGATTTGAGCTCCTCTAGCTCCTCATTGGTACCGCATCTCACAACCTGAGCAGACCAATCAATAAGTTTAGGTTACTGTGATAGAACTTGTTTAGACAATGTTTCAAGATTGTAATGCGAATGTGGCGAGATAGAAAGGCAGAGAGCCAGATGATAACTAAGATAAGCAGAAATAAAACTCGTATTAAGGTACTCAATCTTAACTGTAGCCAACTACGCCACCTAGGGACTTTCACCAGGGCCGGCCCTGGCCAATTTTCTGCCCTAGGCAAGATTTTACCTGGTGCCCCATGCATCACAGCCCATTTCACCCTGTCATTGTGTTCATGATTATTTATCCTATATATATATATACATACACACACACACACACACACACACACATTACAGCCTAAACACAAATAGCAAGAGCATTACATCTAGCATTCAAGTCAAGTCCCATTTATTTTTGTAGCGCTTTTTACAATATAGATTATTTCAAGGCAGATTTACAGCTTTACAGTTTTGTTGCGTTTATAATTTTGTTCAGTATAGCCGCTCTGGATAAAACAGTGATGTCATCGTCCAAATGGCATTCATGCACAAACTATTCATTGAGCGCTAGCAAAAGTGTTTGTTTTGCAGTTGATGACAGTAATCTTCCACTAAACTATGGCACGTTTCATCTTCTCACCATGAATGAAACTGCGAAATGTCTTCTTTAATGTTAATTTTACATAAAACGTTGTTACTTTTAATAAACCTGTAGCCTATATAAATATCATTAATAATTTTGGCAAATAAATTTTAAAAATGCCATATATCCCCCTCAAAACTGCACAACTGTAGAGTAAAACATTAATTAATAAAAGTGATAGTGAGTCTAAAAAAACTGACGTGATTGTTACAAATCACACTGTCTGGGGCCTCTGGAGAACTCAGAACAACTGTTAGCATAAAGTTTAAGGTAAAAATAACTGCCATTAAATTATATATCTTACTACTATGCAATTAGATAAACTGTTCATTCATTACATTACCTCGGTCTTTATCCCCTTTTATCCTCTTCTCTTCCGTTTGGCACTGTATCTATTGCAGACTATAATGCTAATCTAAAATATGTCATATAAATTTGGCCATCCGTCACAATCAGGTAACTTTCGCCATGTCTAGACCTGGCGCGAGCTGCCAGGCCCGTTTCTACGGGGTGCTTGAGTGTGTTAAGTGCCCTCAAACGAAAGCAATGCTGTCTACATTGGATGCAGCGAGGGGCGACACTACACAACAAAGTACCAACAGTAAACTGATCGCGCGCGCTCTGTTTCTGACGCACTTCAAGCACTCGCTGGGCGGGGGAAGATTGATGCGCCGGACCGGAGTCGGGGGACTTAGTTAAGTTTTTGTGGAGGTTTTTTTTGCTTTATTTTGTAGTATTTTGAATTAATGTTTTTAAAATAGTATTAGTAAAAAAAAAAATTTCACTCCTTCACTCATTTTGGCGCCCCTATTGAGTGGCGCCCCTAGCATTTGCCTATTCCGCCTATGCCACGGGCGGCCCTGACTTTCACCAGTAATCAGAGTAAATAAATAAAAAACAGGTTTGTTCTCCCCAGAGAGGACTGAGACAGTTCTGCCAATTAAAACAAATTTTTATTTTATAAAAATATAATTCACATGACAATCACTAATAAGTACCTTCGATACATTTACCTTTTACTTTACCCACACATACGAAAACAAGGTACTTGAAATAAAGAAAAGAAAGAAAATAACCTAACATAAAGATTCAACACAGAGGGCAGCACTCGGGTCGTCAGAGACACTAACAGGGAAAAAGAATCCGGCCCCACCCCAACCAATAATCATTCCCTATAACCACACACACACATATTGGTGTTACACACTAGAAAGGAAATGAAAAACACACTCAAGTGTTAAACACTACACCCCAAATAAAGAGGTGGGCAACGTACCCCTTTACCAATGGCCCCAGGTGACCCCCAAGCGCTTACCAAAATTACAGATAACAAAAAAAAGGAAACTTTATAAATAAACCCAAAGGGCAAATGTAAATACCCTAAATTATTGTACCAACAATTGCTTGTTCTTCAGTAAACTTCCCCAATAGGAAGCACTTCGTCTACAAAATACAAATTATATAAATATATATATTTTAAAAAAAGAAAAAAACACAATACTAATAAAAGAAAATACCACAAAACAAATTAATCACAATAAAACATAATTCACAATGGAAACAAAACAGCAGCGTAATCCGGGTCCGTATGTCCTGCCATTACAGATATGCTTACACCGCTCAGAGCTGGAAGCAAGCCTGTTACGTCCCTCCGACCTGCACGCACACACACACAGCCGTGAGATTTCAGTTTTTTTATATAAACATGAAGCGGTCCACCAGAAAAGAGAGTATACTCACTGCGTTAACAATGATTCTAACACGACTGTACAGGCTCTCGCTTGCACTCGAACTGTGTAGTGACTGCAGAACATGGGCTTTAAATTACACACCAATATTATGAAATCACATTCCACGTTTCACAAATTCACATACCTTCAATCAATGAACGGAATAAATGCCCGGACCACACGACTCCACTAGGAAAAAGGCAACCAGGACGCCAAAAGCAACGTGCACGCCCAGCCATTTGAACGCTGCGCTTTTATTTAGAATCGCAATCATGGTAATGATCAACCAGCCAGTTACCTGACACCGCTAAATCTACTGGGCAGATAATTCCAGTTCTCCACCAGGGGGAGTTATAGGGGAAATTCCCAATCCACTACACAAGTGATAAACCAAACTCTTAAAACAAGACTATAACATATAGAAAATATTAAGGTACCTTTTCAAGCTTAATCTCCAACTCCTCTTCCTGGAAAATATCCAGACCAAAGGTGGTCATCTTAGGCTTCTGGCCACACATGAGCAGGAATAGGTCTTTGTTCAGGCATCGGATTCCTGGTCCAGTGTGGATAATGGACCAGGCCACCAGCTTTCCCACAGTGTAAAACTTGTTTTGTGCCAAAGCCCGTTGGTCATAGCTGAAAAGAAGTCGCCCTGGTCTTCCTTGGAAAATGCCCATCTTTTCCTGCAGTTAATTCATGAGCAGTCTGTAATAGAAACACAAAACATCTCATATATGGTCTTTAAAATAATGGCACATTTGAAAAGGTACCAATGTTCCCATAACCTTTTGAGCAGGATGCATAACATTTTGAATTAACCTGAAATACTCTCTTCTTGGACCTCCGTAGTCCTCTGCCATCTTCCCAATGAACTTGATATGGGGCAGTTTATGCCAGGCAAAATAGCTCCTGCTTAGAGCAACACATGCACTCTGAAGAATGTTTTTGCGCCTGGCAATGACTGTGATAATGGAACTGAGGTCTAGATGGTCAATGTCCACAACACCGTCACTCTCCAGGAAATTGAAGAGGTCATAATAGACATTTGTCAACCCTCGCCACAGATCACCCCAGAGCCGCTCAATTCGTTGATTATGAGTGCTCCTTCCTCAGAGAGCACTTCCTCGTTCAGAGCCTCTGAGAATGTTCATCATTAGACACACCGATGCATTCTCTCCACCATAATCTGTCCTTACACGAGAGGGCACGCCATATCTGGTCACAGCCTGCATGTCCATCACTGTGCTGCTGCGGTTGTTATTTGAAGCACGGAGGAAGACGATAAGCCGACTGTAGCCATCTATTCCCCCATGAATAACAATCCTCCACCTAACATACAGTATAAGAGAAAAAAAACACACAAAAATAAACAACATTCACATCTAGATATAAATATCTATCCATCACTATCTCTAGACAGACTACATCGCATTCACCATTCACACACATTCATAAGTGCTCAAACAGAAACTAACATTCACACACTGGTGGAATAGTCACCAGGGGCAAATCGGGGTTCAGTATCTTGCCCAAGGACACTTCAACATGCAGCCTGGAGGAGCCGGGGATTGAACCGCCAACCTTCCAATTAACGGGAAACCCGCTCTACCTCCTGAGCCACAGAGGGTTACCTCCTGGGTTTATTGCACCCAGATTAAGCAATAAAACTTTACATACATCTACCTTATAAGTTAGTGGTTCCCATCAAGGTGCCACAAGGAATTTGGTCCAGCCACGCGGTATGCTCTTCAGTGCAATCTCTGCGACATTATTCTGAGGGCGGCTGCCCTTGGATGAGGGATGGCATGAAGCAATCTAGCTACAAATGTACCATCACAAACTGTGATGCAGTGTCATTTTAACTTACCTTGTTGTTCATGCCATCTACAGGTCCTAACTTCATGGATATATTCAGCTATGACTCCAAGTAGGCAATCCGCTACTTGAACATTTATCAGCCTCCCCCTTGTCCATTCAAGCCTCCTCTGCATAGTCTCCAATCTAATACACAGGAAATGTAAAGATTTAACAGTTGACATCAAGATTAATGGCAGGAAACAATTCAGTGGAGTGTCAGTCTAGGTTTGACTTTTAACATAATTGGGAAGGATAATTGCATTGGGATAGGAATTCTTAGAACTGCAGAAACATGGAGACGATCATTAAACGGTTTTCAGTCAGGAACAAGGTTTATATAATGCTGTACACCAAGGGAGAGAACATCGTTTCCCAAGAAGATTGACCAGCATCTCTGATTACACATGCACTCTAAGTGCAAAGGGTTGTCAACAATTAAATGTATGGGACAGATGATCTGACAATTAAAATACCTGATGACAGTCAATAAAACTAACATTTCTTCAGCTGAGAGTTCGTTGTTCGATTTTTAATCATGATCATGAACTTCTTTAAAGACAAGAACGATGGAACAATGTGTCCCAGAGAGCAATAAAACCTCTGAAAGACAACAGCAAGTTGTTTTATAGTTTTCCTTGAGATCCAGTTGATTCACCTCTGGCTTAGAGTGCATTAATTCTCAGATTCAATGTGCTATACTATGAAAGCACTCATGAATTAACCTTCTGACAACTTCATCTGCAATGCACTGGGAATAGCATAACGTTAGCTGGCTTAATAGTTTTACAATAACAAAAACTTCGCCACAACAGCTAATAACATAAACGTTAGCCCAAAATGTTTAACCAAGCTAACATTAATCTTTTAGATATTCGTTTGAAATGAATTCACCAATGTCACTCTTAACGTTACTTTCCCAGTTAACGTACAGGGAATAAGATGGATAACAAGTTACATAAAGATGGACCGTTGAAACTTGCTAGTAGGCGAGCCAGGTTAACGTTAACTAACATTGAAGTTAAAAAGGCATGGTTAGCCTCTTACTAAATTATATATCCAGGTGCTTTGACATGGCTAACGTTAACCCAGTCACTGGTTCAACTTGACATTCACTATCAATACTGTAAACGAAACTCCATTTCTCGAGCAACTTTACTAATTACAGCAAGGTATCAAAAACCCAACTTTAACTCACCTGGTTAATGTGGATTCCAACACAGCAGGCCCTGCATAATCTGTCTGCAGAAGGCGAGTGCAGTCATCTAATGTCCACTTGCACTGGGAAATAAAGTTTATCCTAGCCATCTTTTCAAACAAAAGCGGGACAGTCATCGTCATTCTTCTCTTCTCTTTTGATTGAAAACAGACTGAATTGTTAAATAGAGTTTAAAAGTGACCGCCCCCTTATTTTGAGGTTCAGTTTCCGAAGGTAAATTCCCCATTGATTTCCCCAAAAGCCTTTAAAGAGTTTTAAGCCTTGAGCCAATCCAACCGGCTACGATATGGATCACGACCACAAAACATTTAAATCAGCACAAAAAACCCCCCAGGAAAAACGGAAAAAGACAAAAGGTACAAGACTGTGTACATCCTTTTTTAAATGAGTAAAGGAACTACTAATCCCATAAACCAGAGGTCTTCAATCCTGCTCCTGGAGGGCCACTGTCCTGCAAAGTTTAGTTCCAACCTGCTTCAGCACACCTGCCTTTGTATATTCAAGCGATCCTGAAGAGCTTGATGAGCTGATTCAGGTGTGTTTGATTAGGGTTGGAACTAAACTCTGCAGGACAGTGGCCCTCCAGGAGCAGGATTGAAGAACTCTGCCATAAACCATTGCAAACTCAGTTAACCGGGACGATTCCACACAGAAGTACCTTATAGAACATGTTATCATAAATCATTTAGTATCATTAATATCATATTCAAATCGATACATCTATTGCATATCAATTTGTAAATTCTACAATTAAACAGGTAAAAAAAAGACAAAAGCGTGGTCTTTGACGTTTTGATTTTGCAAAAGTATCCACATTTAAACCGTATCCCTTTATTTAGGCTATTTCTTGATGGTTCAGTCTATAGTGCCCAGGTGCGGTGACCATCTATGGCGGTGACAGAATGAAATGTAGCCTCCACTCATGTCCTCTCTGTACATGAATGAAAAGAGTGTAGCCTACATTTTACCTTCGTACATTCTGCGAGTTTATGAGGTGGGCTCATATGTATGGGTATACAATTTAGATGGTAAAATAAAATTAATGCTACAATGCAGTCCATGTCCAGTTCAACCAGGCACGATGTCACAGCCACCCAAATGAACACAGTTGAATCACCAGGGGCCCGTTCTTCGTACGTCGCTAACTCAGTTAGCTGGATTTGATTGTTGGCGATTTGGCATGATCTTGGATTGTTTGGTTCTTCGACGCTCATCCTGGACTTGCTGTCATAGCCACACTTGAGTAAATTTAAACCTGCTCGCGAGCTTTCATGTTAACAGGATTAGATCGCGGCTTTATAAACGGAGGTGATACGGGAAGTCCTTTAGCGCAGGACGATAGTGTACTTTTTGAGAGATATAATTTTTCTCATGACTCGTGAGGATATCGTTTACATCATTAATTTGTTGGAAACGCATAAATGTTCGACTCGTCGGAGTCGGGCTTTAATAACAGCACAAACTGTGTGCATTGCCCTAAGATTCTTTGCCAGTGGCTCTTTCCTTTACACTATTGGAGATGCCGAGAACTTGTGATAAGTGCTGTCTGTCGTGCCATTTGCAGTTTACCTGGTGCTCAAGCAGTTTTTAGGTTTTTTTGGTGGCATTTCCAAGCCACTTTAGACCCAAGGTTGTATAGCAGTTTTTTGGGGGGGTTTGCCAACACAGGAACATATAATTTTTAATGAAGATCATGCAATTATGACCATGCCGATTAATATGACTTACAGTATATGTCCCTCAGGCTTCCCTAATGTGACTGGTGCCATAGACTGCACACATGTTCCCATCAAGGCCTCAATGAAAGGCTGGATCACAATGTGAACTGAAAGGGGGATCACAATGTAAATGTGCAGGCAAGTTACTATTGCGATTCTTAATATTCCAGACTAGTATTATTATATCAAATTTAAAAAAAAGGCAGTTGACAGACTAAAATCTCTTAGATGGTGTGTGACTATGTTCCATATCACAAATGTGGAAGCAAAATGGCCAGGATCTGTGCATGACTCAAGAATTTTCAGAGATTCACATTTATGCACATTATTTGAACGTGGTAAGGAAAAATATAAATATCAAGCTCACTGTATTACATACACTTATGCTAATCCTAACAGAACTGCATTTTTCCATTATACAGGTGATTACAACATGATCATGCTTGGAGACAGGTGTTTTATGACCCCATTCCCTGACCCAAACCCCAGACCAGTTACAATGCAGCTCTAGCCAGGACAAGGGCACACAATGAAATGAACTTTGGCCAACTAAAGGGAAGATTTCAGTGTCTGAAGGGTTGCACCTGTCAGGGCCTGTGACATTGCATGTGCCATATTACACAACATTGCCAACATCAGAAAAAATATAAAACATTTCATTAAATGTTTAATAAAAGACCAGACAAATTTGCTTAGTTCCTTGAGTTGTATTTCAACTGTTCTTTGTAACGAAGTCATCTTTTGCCTCCAATAAGAGATATTATGCAAGGTCAGCAATAGTACCGTTTCTTTTGAAGCAACTCTATCTCTAGTTCCATTTTTTTCTTTAAGTAGTCAAGTTCTATTTCTCCCCCTGCTTTTTGTTTTTGTCAAAATACTCTATTTTCTGTTGAAGACTGCTATTATGTAGGGAACGAATATCACCCTGTGTCATTTGTGAGATGTTTGTGTCACACATGCCTCATGCAACAAATAAAAAGGAAAAGTTGGCTACACACTGCCCACCTCTGTTTGCCTCCTCTGTGTAGACTCTTCTGTAGGCCTTTTTGTACATGTGGACTCCTGCAACTCATATTGCAGTCAGAAATAATAGGCACACAAGTATAAATTAAGTAAAGTTATTTATGCACTTGCAGGTAGTCTACTTCCTCCAAAATACAGTCATCTGAGAAGGTTTCTTCACTGTTCAGTGCAATGGAAACAAATGGGTATTACAAAGTGTTGTACTTTCTTCCCTTTTGATGTAAAGTTAGAAAAAGTCCACTTACTGCACATGTTTCAGCCACCACTTGCTTGGGAACAGATAAAAGTGTTGGTGTAAAACTGCACAAAAGAGAAAAACACAATGTAATTACAATGAACTACACTGGTTAAAAATGTGATCAATATCTCATGGCAAAACATTTTTACATTAACATAAGTTTATCAGTTTACACTTTCACAAGTCAAAGCAATTTATCATTACTCAAGATTTAACAGTTGAAATGACTATACCAGCCAATTTGGATTATAGGCCTACTTCATTTAATGCAGCAACAATTTTTTTTACAGTGTACTAATGTCACGAATCTAGTCTATACACTTCCGGTCAATCACCACCAGAGGTCACCAAATCACAGCATGGACTCTTGCACTTCACTACAATTCCCATCATTCATTGCACTGACGACTCACACAGCTGATTCCACTAATCACGCTCACACCTGAGAACTATCACACACTATCTCACACTCTTTATAAGCCTTGGACTTTCTCTCCCTAATGCCAAGTATTGTTTTGCGTTTAGCGCTCCCCTAGTGCTAGCTTCTCTACCGAGCGCCTTGCCTTGCCTTGCCTTGCCTTGCCTTGCCTTGCCTTGCCTTGCCTTGCCCTGCCCTGCCCTGCCCTGCCCTGCCCTGCGGACTCTATTTGTACCCCGTTTGCTGTTTCCCTGGATTATCTCTCTTTGCCTTGCCCCTGTTGGATATTGTTCGCTGATCGTCTACCCACGTTTGCCCTAGGATTACTCTGTGTCTTGCCTCTGCCATACATGTTTGCTGTTCATTGACCTTGCCTGAATTATGACCATGTTTTGGAATAAAGCCTTGCATATGGATCCGCACGTCTCATCTTGTTCGCTCCGTTACAACTAAGACCATTTAAAGTTCATTTACCAGTAATGAAGGAGTTGCTGCGACTGGTCCCTGGATGTGGGTCTAAGGAAGAGCTGAACTCAGGGATGCCCATCACAGTAGGTCAATTCACAGTAGCTCTTCTGCCAGGGTGCAGGATCACCTGTTTTTTTGTCTTTTTTTCTTTTTTTCCCAGCCTTTTTCTTGGTTGCTTTTATAAACAGACAACCATTTATTTAACAGTGCCTTTTTGAAAGAGACTAGTAGGCCTATATTTAGGCTTAGTAAATGTTACCATAGAATATTCTTGTACTTCAATTTCACCATGGTCTAGTGTGGAGACTCTGACATGACAATGAACAAAGTAATTATGAAATTATTAAAATACAAAAATATATACTGTCTCCTGGCTTTTGCACACTTTGAGGTGTTCCCTGGCGTTTTATTTAAGATTTCAAATTCAGCATAACCTTGCTCGCTCACTCTTTGGCCACGGTGAGCAGCAAATAGCAGGGTTGCTGATCAATGTTTCTACTATCGATACATATCCCCTTTTAAACCAGCGCATGAACGCGCAATTATTTCAGATAACTCAGTCCAGCTATACTAATCATAACCGGCAGGTGTGTTCGAAGAACCCAATTAGCCAGATCATGATTAGCCCGATAATATCATCTTGGATGTCTCATTTCATCTCGGATGTTTTAAGCAACGTACGAAGAACGGACCCCGTGAAGTACAAGAATATTCTTCACAATGGTAATTTTTACTAGGCCTACTTATAGGCCTACTAGTCTCTTTTAAAAAGGCACCGTTAAATAAATGGTTGTCTGTTAATAAAAGCAACCAAGAAAAAGGCTAAGAAAAAAACAAAACAAAAAAACAGGTGCTCCTGCACCCAGGCAGAAGAGCTGGCCCTTGGGTTGAATGTGAATTGACCTAGAAAAGTGTAACACTTTGTAATACCCATTTATTTCCATTGCACTGAACAGTGAAGAAACCTTCTCAGATGACTGTCCTTTGGAGGAAGTAGACTACCTGCAAGTGCATAAATAACTTTACTTAATTTATACTTGTGTGCCTAGTATTATTTCTGACTGCAATATGAGTTGCAGGAGTCCACATGTACAGAAAGGCCTACAGAAGAGTCTACACATAGGAGGCAAACAGAGGTGGGCAGTGTATAGCCAACTTTTCCTTTTTATTTGTAGCATGAGGCATGTGTGACAAACATCTCACAAATGACACAGGGTGATATTCGTTCCCTATATATTAGAGTCTTCAACAGAAAATAGAGTATTTTGAAAAAAACAAATATTAGGGGGAGAAATAGAACTTGACAACTTAAAGAAAAAACTGGCACTAGAGATCAAGTTGCTTCATTAGAAACTTCAGAGTAAGTGCTAATATATTATTTCACACAGAGTACTATTGCTGACCTTGCATAATATATCTTATTACAGGCAAAAGATGACTTGATCACTGGCTTTTCTTTACAAAGAACAATTGAAATAAAACTCAAGGAACTAAGCATATTTGTCTTGTCTTTTATTAAACATTTAATGAAAGTTTTTTTTTTTTTTCTCCTGATGTTGGCAATGTTGTGTCCATTGCACTGGACATGCATATGGCACATGCAAAAATGTCACAGGCCCTGTCAGGTGCAACCCTGTCGCACACCATCTAAGAGATTTTAGTCAGTCAACTTCCTTTTTTAAATTTGATATAATATCACCAATCTGGAATATTAAGAATCACAATAGTAACTTGACTGCACATTTACACTCTGATCCACCTTTCTGTTCACAAAATCCCCTTCATTGAGGCCTTGATGGGAACGTGTGCAGTCTATGGCACCAATCACATTAGTGAAGCCTGAGGGACATACTGTCATAATCGGCATGGTCATGATTGCATAATCTTCATTAAAAATTATAATAGCCTACCTGTGTTGGCAAAAAAAACCCTGCTTTACAATCGTGGGTCTTAAGTGGCTTGCAAATGCCACAAAAAAACCCTAAAAACTGCTTGACCGGCAGGTAAACTGCGAATGACACGACAGACAGCACTTTTCATCAAGTTCTCTTCATCTCCAATAGTGTAAAGGAAAGAGCCACTCGCAAACAATTTTAGGGCAATGCAAACACTTTGTGCTGTTGTTAAAGCCCGACTCTGACGAGTTGAACTTTAATGTGCATTTCCAACAAATCAATAATGTAAACGACACCTCACGAATCACGAGAAAAAAATATATATCTCAGAAAGTAGCTTACACTATCGTGCTGTGCTAAAGGACTTTCTCTACATTACACACATCATTCAAAACTAACAGCTCTTGTGTTTCATTTGGGAAACACTGCCATTTAAATGCCACATTAATTTACTGATGATCTACAGCCAATAATCATGTGGGAAAACACTTGCACATAAATTGATCACTTAGAAATCAAAACTCAGTTTTGAGAAAGAAAGAAATTATTTTTACCCCCTTGAATTTCTGTTTTTAGTGTAAATATATATGTACAGTAAGTGTGTGTGTGTGTATATATATATATATATATATATATATATTTACATGCATGTATATATATTTATTTGTACATACAGTATACACACACACACACAGCGCTTTAGACATAAAGTTGACTTTCTGACTTGGCTTGTATGAATATATACTGAATACAATCTACAATATAGATTGTTTCACAGCAGCTTCACAATAGTAACAAATTCAAAAAAAATTCTGCTGTAGAGCAGCTCTAACAAGCCAATAGTGTCAATATTCAGCTCAAATCACTTCAGTGTTGATTCAGTTCAGTTCAATAACTGTAAAATTCATCAGTTATGCATACATACTGTATACAGTGTATTTGTGCACATACATGTACGTGTGAAACTCCGATACACTCCACTGCACACTGAACAAGCAAAAGACACAAGATAGTAGTGTTTTACATTTTTTTTTACATCTGTGTGTAGTTTGGTGTGTATGAGGCTAATCATTTGATGTTTGTGTGTAGAGTTACTACGCAAAAACACAATATTTGGTAGAGTTAAAATAGTTTTGAACGCAGTGTTTGCTTTTGCAAGAGATGTTTGATGTTTTGTATGTTGTGTGTGCTTTGTGTGTAGAGTTTCAAGAAATGGAGTCATAGTTTCAGAAATTGTGTGTAAGCAATTTGAAAAATGTGAAAAAATCCTGTTTATTTTAGTTCAGGACTCCAAGTGTTAGTAATCTGTACTTAATTTTTATCAGTCAGCAATTTTTTTAACCCATGATTAACTATTTGGCCTACTCACAATTTAAACCCTGTCCAGGAAACCGCCCCTTGAAAATATCCGTTTCTGCATTGATAACTCATAAAATGGGGTGTGAGCTCAATTTAAATTACAATTACAGACAAACACAATCTGATTTAACTATTAACACACAAACAATTGTACTTTTCACATTTATGTTAATAGAAATTTAGAGATCATTCACAGTGCAGGGTGGAAAAATAAAGCGAAGGGCATGACAAATCATGACATAAGGCTGACATCACACACAACGTACCAATGCATTATCCCTCATGAACAATTATAACGTCTGATGTTTGCATACGAGCAGACCAGTATACCATTACGACCAGTGGCGGTTCTAGGATTTTTCTGTAACAGGGGCCATTAAGGGGCCACATGTTATATTCAGGGGCCAAGTACAGGGTACATTCAAGCACACAATATAATGTATTCAGTACGGTGCAAATACACTTCGGCAGTCATTCCTTTTTCAAATGCTCTAATAAAAAAAGATGTGCCAGTAAAGTTCTTAATGATTTTTTTCATTTATTTAGACTGTGCAAAATGACACAATGCTTAAATCACACAATAAGGTAAAGTGCAGCAGAGCACAGCAAATTCAGAACAAAAAAAAGAGGTATTTTAACATGTACGTATGTTACCATAACACGGTTTCCAAATACGATACAATTTACAGTGTGGATATATTTACCTAAACATTTGTTTCTTAGTTCTCATCTTTTTAACATATTGTCAGAAAAAGGAAGATCGATAATCAAACACAAATATTCTCACTAAGAACTTAAAGCTTCTTGTAAAAGGAACATGTTCAAATAAAGTCTCTGCTTGAAGAAACAACTTAAACAGCTGACAGCCCCATAGGCGGTAATTATAGTTGAGTACTCCGTCAGGCGAGTAGAGGCACGGGCTGAAGATGCTTGAAGGAGACTAGTGACAAGCGGCGATTCTCCGGCTCAGACGAAAGCTCTTTACATTAATCAGCTCACCGACACGACAGGACTGAGACAAGACAGGGGAAAACAACGTTAGATGGCACATAGCACACACACGGTAATGCAATACTCAGGCAAAGACAGGAAGGAAGAGAGGGGAGAAATAGAGACGCTAATCGAGAAAAGGACTCAGGTGAAGAGGGGCGAGAGCTCCAACTAGTGAACGAGTAACTGCTGAGGAGGGAAAAAATGAGGATAACGAGGGGGTGTGTGAGATAATGAGGAAATAACCTAATGTGAGAGTGGGAATGAGAGAAAGAACCAGGATCATGACACACACATACACACACCTCAAAAAAGAAGAATTCTCCGATTGCTATGCTTGGACCTGAAACGCCTGACAAATTCATCCAAATCTAATGACCTGGCCCGTCGGGATTCAACGCTTAGGACACCCAAGTGACTCAAACGGGCATCACCCATGGTTGTCCTCAAGTGGTTTTTAATAAGTGCTAGAGCTGAAAAGCTTCTCTCACAAGAAACACTGCTTACCGGTTGTAGTGACGCAGATGGTTTCATTTGTCTGTTTCTGACGCGTACTTATGTCTTGAATCAAATAAATAAATGTCCATACCTTCAGAATCAATTTCAGATAAGCCAAATCCTTTTATTGTCCATTTGGCATTGCAAATAACAAAATAAACGAAAATAAAACATTAAACCAAAATTTCTAATTCAAACATACTGTTAGGTAAGGATGGCTGGCGCGAAACAGACGTTCCGAAGCTTTGCGAGATCCCGAAGCAAAGATGATTCGAAACACTGATCCGAAGCGTGATTCAAAACACCCACGTCACGTGACAACGGCTAAATGAAGCGTCTAAGTGTTTCATCAGGTGGAGTGCTCCGCCGAATCAGGGTTTCATTGATTGGTCGGTTCGGGAACAAATCACACAATCACACAGTATAAAAGTTTTGTCAACGCATTTTCATATCGTGGGTTTTTGTGAGAGGAGTTTGGTTTTGAGATAGCGGATTTTTGGTGATATAGTGACATTTATAGTGCGATTTGTTTAGTTATATTTAGGATTTAATTTACATTTACACATTGACTTAGAGACACACAGAGTACATATAGTGACACATTAATAGATGCATTGATAGAAATATATATATATATATATATATATATATATATATATATATATAGATTAATAGATAGATACATATATTACAGATACATATAGATTATTTGATAGATAGGCTACATATAAAATAGATAGATAGATAGATAGATAGATAGATAGATAGATAGATAGATAGATAGATAGATAGATAGATAGAAATGGAGGCTCCACAGAAGAGATGCCGTACATCTGTGGTGTGGGAGCATTTCCATTTGGAAACCCCAAATAAAGTGAGATGTGTGTATTGTGATCGGCAGCTAGCCTACTGCAACAATACATCATCCATGATGCGCCATTTGAGGAGCATTCATCCTGCCATTCTGCAGGGTGCAGAGGATGGTAGTGTTCCCCCTGTACCAAGGCCTGCTACTGACACTGCTGGGCCATCTAAGCAAGGTATGCATTGTTTTATGATTTGTTACTAATTGCCGTTTTCTTTTAATTCAGAACCACAAATGTCAACATCAGGCCCATCATCATCAACACCAGTTGAAACACAAGACAGTTTATGGGAACATTTTGACAATCGTATCCGTGAGACCCAGATGATACACAATCCTACAGCTGATGCCACAGTGGAAGTGAAAAAATACCTCAGCGATGCGTTTTTGCCCAGAACTCATGATCCTCTAACTTACTGGAAAGAGAGCGCAGTAATCTTTCCTCATTTGTATGTCCTAGCTAAAAAATATCTTTGTATGCCAGCAACAAGTGTCCCTTGTGAGAGAATTTTTTCAAAGGCTGGAGAAATTATCTGTAAAAAAAGAAGTAGGCTGAGTCCTTCAACAGCAGAGAAATTAATATTTTTGAATAAAAATCTATAAGAAAGGGAGACATTGTGGCTTGATTTATTTTTATTAATATTCATTTTTCATGACCAAAATCACATTATGCAATGTGAAGAGACTACAGGTTACAAGCTTCATATATTACAAAATACAATAATAAAAAAAAAACCAACACATTTTTTTATTAGCTCTTTGTAAAGGTTGTTTCAGATCAACACCTGCAAGTGACCACTAGGTGTCACCGTGGAGACGGGTTTCGGATTGATTCGAAGCCTCGAAACAAAATGGCACATTTGCTTCGACTGTTTCATTGCTTCACGAAGCCTCGATCTGCCCATCACTACTGTTAGGCATGAGCACAATCTTTCACAATCCAACTCTCCACATAGCACAGTCAAAAAGTTTGTTGACCTTCCATCAGCGCACCTGTTACTCATTATCACCACACTTAAATATACTCAAAATACTAATACGCCCTCTAGTGTCACAAACAAAAAATACACTTAAAAATAATGGCTCTGACACCGGTATTACTACAGCAATCTTGCAAAGCCTGAAAAGCTCATGGAACACCTCTTTGAAAGGCTCCAGTAAAAGCAACAAACTCAAGGAGCGTGGTCAATCTCTGCATTCCACTTTTCTCTTTCCTATCCAGCACTCTCTTGATCTGATACATCTCATTTGACAAGTCCTCAACATTTGAGTCGAAAATCTTTGCAAAGGAAAAAAGAGCCTCTTCCTGTAAAAAGGTAACACTTTGTGGGTGAAGTGGTTGAATTCCCTTCATAATTTTGCAGTTGGGTTTAGAGAACCGTCTTTGCAACTCACCAGCCATTGAATCAAGCACTGGGTAGTACACATGTCTCTTAAAGCTTTCCCCATCATCTTTATTGACTCTATGCTCACCAGATGGTGCAGTTATTAAGTAATCACACAATCGTGTGTTCATCTTTGGCTGCCTCTTCTCAGTCTTTTCCAAGCTGAGGTCACATTTTACAGCCATTTCCTCAACCTCTTTCCACATAGCCTCAAAATAGGCCTCACTCCTGTATTGCTCTAATGTGTCTAGCAATGATTCTACAAGAGTGACTGCTGCTGCTAGATCCAGTGAGGGGGACTGTAACATGTCCGACAAAAATTTGGACTGTCCCAGGACTTTGTTGAATGTCACTAGAACACCAATGAAACTAACATCAAGTTGAGCTAATAAACCACGAGCATCTGTTGCCTGATCACTGTCCTTTTCCTACCCAATTTGTTGAAGAACACGGTTCACTACTGGAAGTCTATCAAGCATATTGCGACAGGCTGAAAATCAGCAAGCCCACCTGGTGTCACTTAATGAAGGCATTTCACGGGGTTGACCACCATACATCTCTTTCTGTATGTCATGCCATTTTGTGTGCACGTAAGATCCTGATAGGAAATTCTGTAATTTCTGCATGAGTGAAAAAAAGCAACCTGCCTCAGTCACCGATTTAACACTATCCACAATCACAAGATTTAAGCAGTGAGCCTTACAATGCACATAAAAGGCATATTTTGCTAGCTCCTGAATTCTTGTGCAAACGCCAGAGTGCTTGCCACTCATGACGGCAGCTCCATCGTAGCCCTGTCCAACAAGGTTGCTACGATACTCCAGCCCATGTTTTTCCAAGCATTTTATAATCAGTCTACTTAGACCTGCTGCATCAAGCTGTTCGGCATTCACAAAGTCAAGAAAGCTCTCATTGATGGTACCATTATAATAATACCTCACAACAAAAGACATCTGCTCTTTCTTTTGCAGGTCTTTTGTTTCGTCTGCGATTATGCTGAAGACCTCGCTTTGTTTAACTTCCTTGATTATGTCAAGTTGAACCATCTCTGCAAGCGTTTCTAAAATTTTATTTTGAATGTTCTTACTGGTGTATTTTGCATTCCCATGTGCATTCATGCGTTTCTCAATTAATTAATCGTGCTGTGCAATTGCATCCAAGATGGCTAAGAAATTGCCGGGGTTATCCGAGCCTTCAGATTCCCTGTGTCCACGCTGAGACATGTTTTGAACAGCTGTTAAGAGCAGCACCTGAGCAATGGTTTTGATATATATCTGGTTCTCTCTAACTCTTTTTTCCCTTTCTTTGTTTATTGATTCGATCATGGAGGTTTTTTTTTCAATGACTAATTTGTGCTGTGTCCAAGCAAACACAGCACTTCTGTGATGTTCTGATTTGCAATGATCTTTAAAGCCACCATTTCTGCACAGTGCTTTTTTCCAATTAGAGAACCCTGATTCTGACCTGAATATAGACACTGGGGCATTTGGGAGCGAAAAGTGGCAACATGGGTAGCAAAAAACATAGTCTCTAGAGACAGAATACTCCAGCCACGTAAAGTCTTTGTACCAGGTCTCAATGAATGCTCTCTTCCTGTTCCCGTGCTGTGTCTTGGGGAAAACCTTGAGGACAGGTTGCACTGGACCATCTGCTCTGGACTGGGAAATATCTGGAGAGAAGCAAACAAAAATATATATTTTTTTATAACTTCTTTCTGAATTCCACCTTTTAAGTTTCATAATCATGTTGTCGCTTATAAACAGTAAATTATTGTTAATCAATGCATAGTTTGTTAAATGTCCATTGAGAACTTCAACAGGATGAAAATATAGGCATAACATCAGGTCCAGGTGGAGCAACACAACTTCTCTGCACCGAGCCCTCTGCTAGGCACCGGGAAATGTCTACAAGAAGCAAATGAAAAACAATTTAACATAACCTCAGAGTCAGTACCACATACATTGCCTATAATGTTTCTCTCATCTTATTTAAAATATGCACACAGTAAGAAGATAGTAGCTCACCGTTGGAAGCAGCACTATCTGGGGACTCTGGTCTGGGTGGTTCTGGAGATTGTGGGTTGAAGTCATCAGGTTCGCTCTCATTCTGGCTGTCATCATCTGAGCCTGTGCCTTCACATGGAGCTAAAACAGAAATATGTGTCACAAAAATAATCCATGCTTCTATTCAACATGCCATCTGACAACTATAAATTTAGTTCTGTTTAAGAAATAAAATAATAAAATGCAATCCATACAACATTAATCTTGTTAACCTAGAAAGGGTAACAATGACAGCTAAAGTTGAACTGTATACGTTACTTGACATCAGCATGCATTCTTCTGAAAATTAGGTTAATATGAGCAGTTATTGCTAACTTTTCTGGTACTAGCTGCGAGCAGAAACATCCATTTTGGCGTCATTATTTTCAGACCCTCAGCAAGCAGTACATTTCTCCTCGTTGCAATTTCAATGAATACCATTTAATACATTGCATTGTGTCTATCATCTGGCTTTGCCTACACCATGTTTTCTCTGACCTGGTGAAGAGGGGTTTGGGCTACCCTGGTCCTCAGCTGCCTGCTGGTTGATTCTGTCCTCTGACCTCTCCTTGCTTAAATCCTCACTTTCAGTGGTATCATCAGTTAATTTTGTAAAAACCTCTGAATGGCTCCCTGTGTCTGTCCCTTTTTTTTCATGCTCACTATATCTGCCAAACACGATAATTAACATTATCACAAATGTATAATTACATACAAGGCGGTTAGTGCATGCAAAAACTCTAAAGTTAGCGCCATAGACGTTTGATAAAGTTAACTATAGAATCTTTGCTAGCGCTATCTTAGCAAAAACATGTTAACATTGCTAACAAGTTTAATTGCTTACAAGTTTATTGGTTTACTTCGACAGTGCTTCTTCCACAATTTAGTTAACAAACCTAAAATAAGTAAGAGCAGCAGCTAAATATCCTTTCATATTTTAATGACAATCAACACGAGGATTTGTGACTCACCAAGAATTGTCTTCAAATTGGATAACTGTTAGATGGATTCTTTCTCCCGCGTACTGGCATAACGTCAGAGAATGTTCTGGTAATTGCTCAAGCCAAAGCCATTTCAAGCACTTCTTCTTCTTCTTCCTTTTTTTTTTTTTGGCGATTCGCATCGATTTCGCGCATTAGTTTCAAGCACTGCTTCTTCTCCCAAGTTACATCGACACATTACTGCTGCAGTGCCGCCAATTGTTTGGGGGTGGAATTGCATCTGTGATCGTTGTGAAGAATTCTCCGGTTGCTCTTCTCGTCGGCGATTGATGGAAAGGGGGCCAATCAGGGGCCAATCAGATTTCAGCAGGGGCCAGGGCCCCCGTGGCCCCGCCTCTAGAACCGCCCCTGATTACGACATCCTTCATGAATAAACATGACTTCTGATGTTTGTATACGTATATACCAATCAGAGACATACGTACCATCGCATCACATATGCAAATATAGTCTCAAACACAGCAATTTCATTGGCTACTGTGCTTTTTGCCACGTTAACGCGAACAAACAGTGCGTGTTGACGCGGTCAAATTTCACGCGTTTCGTTTAAAGACTTTTGACCCCGATCGCGTTCCATAGAGAGAGAGCGTGTGAGAGTGAGAACGTGTGAGAGAGTGTGGAAGGCCAAGAGGGCCAAAAACACGTGAAATACATGTGAAATACATGTTAAAAATCAGTTTGAACGGGTCGGTGTCGTTGGCTGCTGAAGACTTGGGTGTAACCATTTCTGTGAGCTTGGGGGGGTGTACCGTTCATAGACCAGGCTACCACCATTTAACATGCTATAGATCAGCTTATTCAGCTTATTTATTTTGTCCTTTTTTGTATAACCTATAGAAATAATATATTTAAATTGCAGTTTTATCAAAATTTAGATAAAAATAAAATCGCCTTGTTTTCTCCACTCATTCCTTTTTGTAAATAAACACATTAGTGGACATTCTAGCTTTAAGTCATGGCAGTCATGGCCTAATGGTAACAGAGTTGGACTGGTGACCCAAAGGTTGCTGGTTCGATTCCAGTACCGGCAGGAATATGACTGAGGTGTCCTTGAGCAAGGCACCTAACCCCCAATTGCTCCCCGGGTGCCACTCAAGGCTGCCCGCTGCTCTGGGTGTGTGTATCCACGTTTGCAGTGTGTGTGTTCACTACTCACTACTCTGCTCCTAATGTGTGTGCACTTACTTGGATGGGTTAAATGCAGAGGTCAAATTCCAAGAATGGGTTACCATACTTGGCCATCACGTGTCACTTTCACTTTCACTTTAACATCAAAGTATTAACATTTGTGTGGGGAAATCAGTTACAGTGGAGGTAACCAATCAATGCAGGTTAAGATACAGACCACTGTAATCAATATCTGTTTTTGGAAAACAACGTGAGCTTTTGTTGTGCTTACATTTACAGCTATCGCAAGCAGGTGGCGCTTATTGAAACCTTTTTGTTCTGAGATTGGGCACTCATCAGACAAACAGTAATTAAGTACACATGTGATATTATCAATTTAAATGATTTTTTTAAAGACTTAAAGTATTTAAATAGGGTATTTAAGACTTCATATATAAGTATTTAAGACTATCAGGATTAGAATGAGAGCTTTTGCTCAGGTCAGGACAGGTATAAGAACTTGATTTGGCTTTCCTGACAGGAAAAGTATTCTACTGTAACCACAAATAAATATCCTCCTATTTCTTTTTTCCCATGTTACGATCTGTGTCTGTTTTCTTTGTTTGGTCCCTCCCTTGTTGTTCTTGGCGTCGCTCTATCTTTTTGGAGCGTGCGCGCTCTCTCTCTCTCTTAGGTGGCAGTGGCGTATCCAGGACATTTTTACTGGGGTGGCCAAGATGGGACACAAAGCTAGTGTGGGGTGGCCATGGCATAGCAAAGTTTAATGCGTATACGTTCAAATCCCGGTCCTTTGCTGCATGTCACATCCCCTCTCTCTCCCATGATTTCCTGTCTCGTAACTGTCAAATAAAGGTGTCTATGCTTTTAAAAAAAGGTGTCTATGCTTTTCCACCCATCACCGTCCTCAAGTATCTCTGGTTATTTTAACATTATTATTTTTAAACTATTTTTAATCAGTAATTATGTTCAGGATTGGGTACAAATTTTCTAAGAGCTATTACCTTGTAGTGGATTAAAGTCCTCGTCTCTTCACAGGTGTGTGTGTGTGTGTGTGTGTGTGTGTGTGTGTGTGTACGTGTGTGTGTGTATTATGCACATTTTATTATTGTTCTGTCTTTTACAACTGTTTTAATTATTGTTCTTGTGTAGTGATGTTTCAGACAGTTGTAATTGTATAACTGGAGTGACAAACAACTTGAATGTGAGCCTACATGGTAAATTCAAACTATCCAAGCATGACTTACCATCCTGTGCAGGAGGAGCTGACTGCTCTTCATCACTGTTGTACCTATGCTGACTAAACTGAGCCTTTTCACTGCTGCTGGTAGAAGCTGTGGCTGGCTCTGGCTCTTTTCTTTTTTTGCAGAAGCTCTGAATATCTCTGCTTCTCTTCATAACTATTCTCTTAAAGGGTTAGTTCACCCAAAAATGAAAATTCTGTCAGTATTTACTCACAAAAAACAACTTTTTTTATTTAAAAAAAAAATAACGACTTTATTTCAACTATTCATTTCTTTCTCTATGGGCCTCTAGTCAGTTAACTTAGTATGATTGCGTAGAGCTACGTCACACGTAGGCTCACTATTGGCCGACGCTGGTCAAGTGTGTGATGCGTGTGACGTACAACAACAGAAGCTTACGCTATTATACTAGTGAACTGACTTGAGGCAGTTAGAGAAGGAAATGAATAGTTGAAATAAAGTCGTTATTTTTGTTTGTTTTTGCGCACAAAAAGTATTCTCGACGTTTGATAAACTTAATATTGAGCCACTGTAGTCACTTGGACTATTTTAACAATGTCTTTAATAACTTTTCGGGGCTGGCAAGTTTCAATCCCTGAAGAAGCCTATGGAGGAGTATGGAGGAGTGATCCAGCTCTCAGATTTCAACAAAAATATCTTAATTCGTGTTCCGAAGATGAACGAAGGTCTTACGGGGTTGGAACAACATGAGGGTGAGTAATTACTGACAGAATTTTCATTTTTGGGTGAACTATCCCTTTAACTCTAACCCTGGGGGAAATGTAATTCAATCACTCAATCAATCAATCAATCAATCAATCAATCAATCAATCAATCAATCAATCAATCAATCAATCAGTCAGTCAGTTAATTCACTTTGAAGTAATAGCTATAACTACAAACGTAAAGCAGGATCATTGTCAAATTGGGTTAGAATCAGTGTGCAAAATACAGGTGTTCGTGGGGCTCTGGAACCCCTTAAATAACAGCTTTGACTCCATTAAAATGTCAAAAAGAAAGGAGGTGTCAACAATGTGCTTAATTATGTCTATTTATAGGATCTAGAAAGGTTTATTTTTACATAACTACATAACAAAACTATTTTTATAACTACTCTTACCACTCACTTATAATAACACAATTAACACATATTGCATCTCAAGCATTTGGCATTTGAATGCAATTTGCTCTGCCTATTTAAAAGTCTAAAAATATGTGAACTGGGAAGATGAGCTAATTGATATAAACAAAGCCCTTTATCTCCAGGAGAAAAAAGTATTTAAACAGCCCTTAAATCACAGAGCAAATAAATAAGTCACAGCTTGTTCTTGTGTTATAGCTACTCCAATCTAGACTGTCACACTATATTTCACATACTGGTTGGCCAAAAAAATATAACATTAGCTCTATTGAACACACGCATCTGCAAAAAACACCCTCAGTCTTCAGTCCAGAAAATAGCGTTTCATATTTCATGGCGGTATCCAAATAACAATTAAAAAAATAAAATGCTGACGTTCAATGCTTAACATGGTTTGCAGGCTGTTAAGCTAGCTAGTGCAGTGTAGTTCGACTTTTAGCTGCTTTAGTGCTAGATAAAGTTTTCCTACACATTCTGAGGGAACTACGATATAACTAAACATTAAGGCCACATTTGTGTTCATGCGACGAACAACCGTATAAGTCCAAAAAAACAAAAATTGAGATAACCATGTGACTTGAATGTATGTGTGCCACTTTGTATACAGAATAACTTTGGGGGTGTTTTCGCGCGACCAAAACTCTGCATTTTAAATTATAAAATAGTCTCACTCGGAAAAACCGTTTATGTCCACTAACGAAAAATGGAGACGCCGGGTGCTTTCATGTCCGCTGCGGACATTAAAAGGCAAAACCTCGGCAAAAAAAAAAGAGCGAACATGAATGAATGGAAGGACAGAGCAAGGAAGTCTTTGAGGGATGCTGGGAAACCATATGTGAACCGGAGAGGAGAGCAAAAACGAGGAAAAAGTCCACCGAAAGAGGTGAGTGAAAGAACCGTATACAAAGTATCTACCTAACGTTAGCTGTTACAGTCAGAGGGGCGTGTAGGCTACTGGGCGTCGTCTACTACAGTTCATTAAAATAGCTCACTCTGTTTAACGGATCAATTCATGAATGGGTCGAAATGAATGCTGTAGGCTACTCCTTATAACCACGGATAAATTAATTGAAACATTTTAGCTGCGTTTGATGTCTGGCTAGCCAGTTACTTTGTAACGTAGCTGGTTACAGTCAGGGAGCATATTACTGGGCGTCTAACGTTACTAATGTTCATACAGCTCGGACTGTTTAGCGAATCATGTCATGAATGGGTCGAAATGAAAGCTGAGAAAATTAGACTTTGATTGCTTTATGTCTTCACTGAAATTGGTAAAAAAAATAAAATATATATATATATAGCCTATATATATATAAAAAAGTCATTGACGTGTTTAAAATATTTTGATAAATTTTTTGGATCCCCTGTTACCATTTAATGCAACACTTTGTTTTGTAATATTGTATGCTATGTTTGTTTGTTACTCATTATTTAATAAATAAAATAAATAAATAACTAAAAGGTAATAATAAAAAAAATGCATTGATTGTGTAAGCTGTTATATATTCTAGCTAGTAACCTTAATAGCTGTTAATAGCTCTAGTGTTCTATAGCTAAAAAAAAAAAAAAAAACGCTAATGTGACTTTGTTTTTGTTAAGGGCAATGTGTGCAAGGAGACGTGTCCCAGGCAGTGTTCAAGCCTAACAGAACAAAGAAAACTCCAGCTCTTCACAGAGTTTTATGCTGTCTCTTATGAGGATCTAGAAAGGGATCCCTTTTGTCCACACAAAAGGGAGCCACAGCCTCTACGAGGGATGGAAGACCTGGCTGATCACCAAACAGAGGAAGAATCATCCACCTCCAGCTCCCTTGTTCTCCACCACGTATGCTCGTGCTTATGAGGACCCTCTGCCCGTCAAGAAGGAGAAGCACCGGGATCTTATGAAAATGCTAGCCTACATGCCAGCGGAGGCCCAAGCATTTTATGGGACATTAGAATGCGAAGAGTAGCCTGGTATGTGTAGGTCATGTGCAGGGTAAGGTGGGGTATATTGTGTATATTGTGTAAAATTAATTATAATTGTAGTTGTAGCTTATCTTGTATGCCTTATCTTATGTTGTATAATATGAATATATAGTTATTTATTTAGTAAATGAATGAATGGGGTGATTTATGAAATGTATTATAAAATGGTAAACTAGCATATGGAACCATAGCATGGAATGATGATGATGTATGTCTGTATTGTAAAAATGTATTGTTTACAGTTATTACTGTTGTTTATTGTTTGTATGTATTGTTGATTGTATGTACGGTTTGTACTGACGTTTGTTTTCTGTAGCTACTATAAGTAGGCCTATGTATTGTTCATTGTTCGTACTGTATTGTCCGTGTTTTTTTTCTGTGATTTACGTAGGCAAAAATTAAAAGAAATTGAAAGACAGAAATGCTTAATATTTTCTTTAAGGTTCTTTTACTGTATTAAAACTAAGATAAAGGAATCAAATCTCCAGTGGTTTAAAGTGATATGATGAATTGGACTTATACTGTTATTCCACATTCCAGAAATGTAAATTACTCTAACTTTTTATTTTTATGATTGATACTAAAAAATCTTATCTCATTAGAATTGTGAAGCTTTTGTTGTCTATCTTCAAGTCAAAAAAAATAAAAAATAATAATATTCAGAGTCCAAAATAAAAAAATGTCATTATTCAAAATTTGAAAATATGGACTTAATTGTTCTTCGTCTCAAGCCCTCATTTACACATATTTAGAGAAACGAATATTTCATTTACATTTAGCTGACGCTCTTATCCAAAGCGACTTACAATTGCTATATATGTCAGAGGTCGCACAATAAGTGTCTTGCTCAGGGACACATTGGTGTCTCACAGTGGATTCGAACCCGGGTCTCTCACACCAAAGGCATGTGTCTTATCCACTGCACCATCACCACCATATTTCTCCACTTTGGCAGGAGTTTTTAGAAATAATCGTTTTCTGTGATAAAAACGGGGTTTTCGTGTAAATGAGAGGCCAAACCGCAGGGAAATTTCTGTCTTCCCTTTGTGTAAACGAGGCATAAATTACCATACCTCTCAATCGACAGATTCCAGCGTTTTTATCGTTGTTGTATTGTTGCTGTTGTAACTGTGA
Source organism: Gila robusta (assembly GCA_030770095.1). Taxonomy (NCBI): domain Eukaryota; kingdom Metazoa; phylum Chordata; class Actinopteri; order Cypriniformes; family Leuciscidae; genus Gila; species Gila robusta. The sequence continues at coordinate 396,942 of JAVALU010001511.1, forward strand.
CCGTCTCCTGTTTCACAGAGCAGCAGCAGGTACAGCGCGTGCTCGTCTCATGGGTCACCTGACCTGCATGGCCAAACGTCCGCTGAGCAGAAATCAGCTCTCACAGCCACAGTACGACCATTACTGTGTTAGTTAAAAATGTAAAACTGGCCCTAAATCAGTTGATCAGCTGTCATCATTGATTGACAGCATTTCTCTTGTTTCTTGTGTTGACGAACTTGACCAACTACCTATCAGATCTGGGGTGGCCACAGGGGTGGCCAATGAGCTTTCAGGGGTGACGCCGGCCACCCCCTAGAGTCGGCACTGCTAATTGGTCAGAACTCATCCAGGAGGCTGGACAAACATTTGAGTTTAAAATCTTAGGACCCCAACAGAGTTTTTTTTTTTTTTTTTGAGTGGAGTTGATTTTGTTCGCTAGAGTAGATTTACAGAAGTCATGGAGAAGCCATGACGGAGTAATCGGACAGACGAGTAACCATGTAGACGAGCAGACAAAAGAACCCAAATCAAGATCAGAAGAACATGGGTTAAACAGCTTCATTCAAGCCATCTAACTACTCTCGTCTCACTTTTCTTTCTGTTTCTTAGTTTTCTTTTCTTTTCCATTGAGAGTCTCGGTTCTAAGTTAAGTTTTGCTGCAAAGTTTCATTTAAACGATTCGACTGCAAAGCCCGCTTTCCAACTTCAAAGACTTTCCATCCATCCGCCAACACACCACGTGATTGGCCGCCCAAGACATCTATCCAGGCACGAGGAGACCGCCAGCCAATCAACGAACCCGGGAAACACCCTTTTACGCCGACAAAAGGAATCCTCAAAGGACCGCAAAGACAAGCAAGTAGCCTCCAGACTCTTAACTGAAATGGTGCTTTGATATAAAATTTAATAACCCCGCCTAAGAAACGATAGAAGGGTTAAATTAATGATTGATGGTTCGTTCAGGTCATATCTTATAAGTGCATATAGAAACTTGGGATTTCATCATCTCACTCTTAAAACTCATTCTTCCCTCACTCTCTTTCTTTCTGCAACTCGTATGAATGTGTGTGTGCGTCTGATTGTGTTAGATATTAGTTTTATGTGTTAGAATAATCAATAAAGTCTTGTTAGTACTTTAAAGGTAATTATTCTTGTGTTATGTGCTTACGAATTTAATGTCTTAAACTGCTGATCTAAGTTACCTTGCTTATAGTGTTTCAGTATAGTTTGGATATTTATATCCGTTTTACAGCTGATAGTTACTGCCTGTTCAAATGAACGCTGGATGAGTCATTTGCTCGGCCGTTTAAGTGATTCTTTTAAGATTCCCTATAAACTAATTAATAATTCCTTTTGAGCTAAATTGTCCTGTCTGACCCCTGCACATTTATTACAATCTTATCTAATGGAGCACCTATCTCTAAGGCCTGGTTCAGGACTCATTTAGCTATTGTCCTCAAAAGCTGCTGTCTATCTCCCGCTCTTCAGGATCGGAGCAGCCACTACAGAGGCTGAACGCGGAGTTCCTACGTCAGCAATCAAGATCCTGGGCAGATTCCAAAATCATCCTCGAAGCTCAGCAAGCTCTTTCTAGCAAAGATTTAGGTAATCCTCATGCAAATACTGGTGGTGGTGTCATGCTCTCACATATTACTCATCTATCCTGTTCGATAGTCTTTAGCTTGCATTACTTGTCAGAGTGGCTAACGTGACATTGTCTCTTCTCTGTGTGGCTTAGTGGCCGTTATCCAGTGTTGGTCATCTTACTTTAAAAAAGTAATTAGTTACAGTTACAAATTACTTCTCCCGAAAAGTAATTGAGTTAGTAACTCAGTTACCACATTGTAAAAGTAATTAGTTACTCAGCAAAGTAACTGTGATGTTTTTTTTGTTCTATAACACTATTACGTTCTATAACATCTTTAACGTCAAAGATGTTTATATTTACTGATTGAAGAATAAAAACACTATATACAGTATTTTAGAACATTTGGTATTTATTTGAACTCAATAGATTGCAGCCTGCCATATGATATGCATAGAAATAAAAACATGTAAAAAATAAATATTGAAAATAAAATTCAAGTGCAAAATTAAGACACAAATGTAAACTTGGGTAAAAAGAAACAAAGGAAAATCTGGCCATTAAGTATTGCAAATCTCTGTAACTGTATATTAGGCCTACTGCACAATAAACAGAACACTTATCCAACTCTAATATATTCAGTACAGTAACAAAATTAAATATTGAAAATAAATAATGTTCACACACTTTGCATTCAAGTGCAAAACTAAGACACACAACTGTAAACTTGGGTAATAAGAAACAAAGGAAAATCTGGCCTTTAATTACTGTAATTATCTGTATCTGTATAATACTACTGCACAATAAACAGAGCACTATCCAACTCTTAAATACTCAGTAATAAAAATTAAATATTTAAAATAAATCATATTCAGTTATTCACACACTTTGCAATCAAGTTCAAAACTAAGACACACAAATGTAAATTTTGGTAAAAAGAAACAAAGGAAGATCTGGCCATTAAAGGACAATTCCGGGTCAAAATTAACCTAGGGGTAAATAACACATGGGTACCGAGTCGACCGTTCTCTGGGATTCATCAAATAATAATCGAATGTACCCAGTTTTATCTTTAGTTTTACCACAGATGAGTTTCCTTTGTATTTTAGCAAGGATAGCTCTGAATGACTCAGACTCCACAGTGGACAGGGGTAGCATGTCAACAACATACCTTGCAATCAATGTGTTCAGCTCGGCCTTGGTGGTCACCTGTTGCTGACCCGAAAAATCGAGCGTTGCTTGTTTTAACAGAGTGGCTCGGTCTCCTTCGCTGGAGCTCACGCTAGCTGCATTTGAGCTTGGGATTTGGTTAGCAGCAGCAACAAGTGTCGTGTTAGCATGTGTTAGCATGTGTTGATGTGAGGTGCTTCATAAGATTCGAGTTGCTTGAGGCAGACGTGGATAAAGTCTTTTTTCCTGGGCATAGCGTGCATGTTACATTTTTGCCTTTAATTTCGATGAGCGAGAAGTAGTGCCAGTACTTCCATTTCTAGAATGCTACCTTTGAATTTCCCTGGCTCATCGCCATTGTCGCTGTCTTGTGTTTAGTGTTAGTCAGAGCGTGCAGTGAGACAGCGTGAGCAGCGCATAAGCCCGCCCACCCAGCCAATCATCATCGCATTTGCAACGGCGTCATCATCCCCACCCCTGCTCTCTCCAGGCAGCTGATGTGTAGCCAAAGCCTGACACCTCGCTCTTCATTCAACCAAATTGTAGTAACGCACCACTTTACATTCTCAGTAACGACAACAGCGTTGCAACGATGGGAAAAGTAATTAATTAGATAACCCCGTTACTGAAAAAAATAACGCAGTTAGTAATGCCGTTATACTTAAACGCTGTTACTCCCAACACTGCCGTTGTCTATGTTTGACCTGTAGTGGCCTTGTGGCCTTGTCCTGTGTGGCCTATCGTGGCCTTGTGGCCCTCTGGCTTCAGTTCTGTGTGGTCTATCATGGCCTTGTGGCCTATCATGGCCTTGTCATTTGTGCCTATCGTGGCAGGGATAGGCCCTTCGGGGCATAGGTTCTGTGTGGCCTCGTTTCTGAGTGGCTTGTCTCTGTGTGGCATCAGCGGCCTTGTGGCCTATTGTGACCTTGTCTCTGTGTGGGTCTTCAAGGCCTTGTGGCCCTTAGCGGCCTTGTTCTGTGTTTGGCCTATCGTGGCCTTGTGGCCCTTAGCTAATTTTGAGTATAAATGACATTAGCAATTGCTATCTATGGGTAGATTAGCCAGGGCAGCCTTCCTCCAAGTACTCCATGGTGTTGATCGATGCTGAAGAGATGGGCGCGTTCACAGAAAATCTGGTGCACACGCACTGACGAGCATAAACTCGATGGGAGGGTGCTCGTTGGTAGTGGGGGAGGGGCATGAGAGTTGTAAACAGTCAAAATTCAAAAAGTCTATTGAGGGAATCTGCCAGACTTGCCGACTGCAGCTTTAAGCAGTGTTTGTTGAGGTGCAGTTACATGAAATTAATTTTATGTGTGTTCCATTACACATTCGTTTTAAATTATTCCACGCAGGCTGCGCGGTCACAGTTAAATGCATATTAAATTATTTTCTCTAGATTTTAAGCAGGATTTTATTATTATTTATTATTATTATTTACATTTTTTGCCACCCCAAAGAAAGCGCTGGGTCTTACCTGGCCACCCCTGAAAAAAGTTCTGGCTACGCCCCTGCTCATCAGACAATATAACAAACAATATGTCTATGACATTTGGGAAAAATCTTGCCCAAAATGTATCTAAAAAGAGGCAAGATTGCAAAATATCTAATTCAATCCTAAAGGTTTGCGTTCTGTCCATGTAAAACTGCAAGGAGTGGACGGGACAGAGAAAAGCCAGGGCTGGGTCTGCCTCCTCCGAAGGCAGTGCTTGCAGGTTCACTACCTGGTCCCTGAAGGGAGTGGTAGGAACCTTGGGCACATATCCAAGCCGGGGTCTCAGGACAACATGAGAGTTGGCCGGCCCGAGACCAGACATGCAGTTTCCAGAGGTCTGGAAATAGGAAATAGGTCGGGTGCCCCGTCTCTGAGAAAGCAGGTCTTTCCTCAGAGGAAATGGCCAAGGAGGTGCTGTCGCGAGGAGCATGAGTTCTGGGAACCAGGTCTGGTTGGGCCAAAACGGCGCAACTAACAAGACCTGCTCCTCGTCCTCCCTGACTTTGCACAGTGTCTGTGCGAGAAGGCTCACTGGGGGAAATGCATACTTGCGTAGGCCCCGGGGCCAGCTGTGCGCCAGTGCATCAGTGCCGAGGGTCCCCTCGGTCAGGAAATAAAACAACTGGCAATGGGTCGAGTCCGGAGAGGCAAACAGATCTATCTGAGAGGCTCCGAAGAAGTCCCATATTAGCTAGACCACCTGGGGATGGAGACGCCACACTCCCGGAAGCGTAGGCTGTCGTTAGAGCTCGTCGGCTGCACGATTGAGCACGCCAGGGATGTGAATGGCACGAAGCGACCTCAGATGCTTCTGACTCCATAGGAGATGGCAGGATAATAGTAAAAATGCCCTCTGGTGGAGTATGCATTGCATCATCCTTGAATTCCTATTGGTGGATTGGCGAAGATGAACCTCGAGACAAGTGACAGTTAGGCTAATTTTTCAAACTGAGGAGTTCGCCATTTCTGACCGTTCATACCCTCAGGTAAGTTAAATTTTTACATTTTTTAAATAAGTTTACTGAAATATTTAGTATTGCAGTAAATAGTTATATTGGTTAGAGTAGCCCTTGTGTTAAATACTGATACTAGAAGCAAAATGGATAATATTTACCTCAGTTAAAAACACTGCTGTGAAGCACTGACAGGCTTCGTCAGCCGTCGGTTCAGAAAGCCCTGTTAAATTGATTTTGCTCCGGTTTTTAAATTAAGTTACAGTCTCCCTTCATTCCTTGTTAATGTTAATGAAATGTCAATAACAATAAGACAGCTGTGTTATAAGGAGACGAGCTTCGAGACAGAAGCGTGAATTTTAATTTCAATGAAGCACGCGCATGTTGCTCGTTAACAGTAAGTTAACGATAGGCGCCGATTCAAATAAAAGGGAACCAGGTGGAAGACGGAGGTGTATGATATGTGAATGTTTGTCGCAGTTTCACACATACTCAGTTTGCGGTGAGTATTTTTCCCAGGCCTATGTTAACAGGTGTAGAAGTTCTTAACTTTTGCCCGCAAGGTCCACTTTCGTGCAGTTTTTAGCTAAATGCCAAATTTGTAAAAAAATAAAAAATAAATTTACCCTTTAATTTACTCACTTTCTTCCTTAGTCATAAGCTTTGTACTGTTTTGAAAAAAGCCAATTTTGAAAAAAGCGCATCGATCATAAAAGAAATCTATACAACTCCAGGGGTTAATACTTGTCTTCTAAAGCAAAATAGTACATACAAATGGTACCTTAGTGAGATAAAAAGATTAAATTTGCCAAGAGAATAACATCCAATGGGGTGGCACATCAGCTCCACAGCAATAATTATGAGTCTTGTTGGTTCTTGCGTGTCGCGTGCCTAGCTGTCATATCTGTTCAGGGTTCCTGCACACTTTTTAAAGTCAAATTTAAGGCTTTTTAAGACCTTTTTAAGACCTGACGAAATAAAAATTAATACCGTACATTAGGGGTGTGCAATATTGACAAAAATATATCTCGATGTTTTCAACGTTTTGTTGATAATAATTAGATGATATTTTACTGATTGTGTTTTTGTGCTTTGTGCCATGGCTGGTTTAGGCCTGTTGTTGACAGCTGACTCACGAAGATATTCATATTTTTCATATTCTATGCAGTGGTCAGTTCACAGCAGTGACAGAAATTAACATTTTTATTAAGGGGCAATATTTGCCACTTTAAATTGATTTCCTGGGGCATTTTCACCTATATATGGATACTATATATTTTTTTCTAAACTCATTTAGAGGTATGCATCACCTTTTATGTCAAAAACTAACATTCAAATTAAATTATACAGTAATTATATTTATTTATACAATAATACAATAATACTTAATTATACAGTACCACTGTTACCAGTCAAATTAAATCATTCAATCAAAATCCATCTTTGCAGTACAGAGGTGACACAGAAGCGGCATCAGAATTGGCATTAATATATTTACACTCCATTTACAATTGCATAAATAAAGCTATGAGATAGTTTGTTTTTTTTAATCAATATTCAATATTTAAATATGAAATGATTTCTAATTTTAAAGTTTTAATTAAAGGGGGTACTTTAAATATTAAACTAAAACCGGCAGTAGGTGGCGGCAAGTCACTGTCTTAATAAGTGAGTTGAGGGAGTCAGTCATTCAACCGATTTGTTCAAACGCCTGATTCATTCGGCAAAGAAGCAAGTGATTAGTTCAAAACGCGGATTTCAGTCATGAAATCATAGCTGTCTGTTGCATTTAGACTCTGCTACGGTTTCATTTTGAAATTCTAGTCGGCGAAATAAAGGGAAAACAAACAATATTGACAATATTGTGTCTAAAAAGTAACTCACAATGTTCATTTATTGTTAATTTAACTGTTCTATAACAAATATCACACTTGCAACTGTGCACGGGAAAACGACACTCTTGCTGATGTGATATAATATAAGAACATGATATGATATAAATATAAGAGAAAAACTAATTTGGGGACATACCTATAACTGCAAACATCACGCAGTGAAAGCACGAGAGACAAATGCGATGTCAGCTCACAGTGCCTCGTACATCGTTAAAACAATGATTACAATATCATAATAGACAATACACATTGCACACCACTACGCACATAAAGAAAGAACTGAACTGACATTTACCAACTTTCTTCTTCTCTCCTGTTTCGCGTGCAGGAGACAAACGTTATTCTGCCGTGAATGTGATGCGAATTGTCACATGAACAAGTAAATCCACAAAGATGGAATAATAAAAAATAATACGTACGCTAATTAGATAGTTTTAATTTGGAAAGCATTTAGATATGTCTAAGTCAAAGTGTTATCTAAAATTTAAGACCTTACATAAGTAAAAATAAGACTTTATAAGACTTTTTATGGCCTAATATTTTAAAAATCTAATTTAAGACTTCAAGGATCCGCGGGAACCCAGTGTGTTGTGTCATGAACGATTCAGTCACAAGAACGAAAGAACCAATGAGATTCAATGTAATCAAAGTGGAGCTGATGTGGTAGCATGTTGAATGTTCTTCAATCATCAGTAATGTTGACATTCAAACATATTACAAAGTTTGGAATAGCCAGGATATTATTAAATATATCTCAGATTGTGTTCAACTGAAGAAATGTCATACACATAGGTTGGCTTGTTGGTGAGTAAATTATGAGATCATTTTAAGTCTATTTGATGAATTCTGTTAATTGGTGAAAAGCACTCAAAAGGTGAAATGTTTGTTTTACAGGAACCCAAAGGTCCTACACCAACCATAGTGTTTAACGGCTCTCCTGATCCCCTCAAGGCTGAAAGTGTCAGCATTATAATGGACAATGTGAACATTATAAGAGAGGCTGACATTGACATGACACAGGCTATGGAATGCCTGTTTGCAGTCTATTTTCTTGTACCCGGTTGACATTAAGCACACAATGACTTTTATTCAAAAATATATGCTTAAACTTAGACAAGAGCATGACACAAGAACACCAATACCTGTACTAAAAATGTACAGTCAACTTGTGTAAATTGTAGTGCTATTTAATAGATGTTTTAATTGTTCATGTATTATCTGCATCACAGCCGTCGCTAGTGGGGTGAAAGTTGGTGACAATTATAGGGGCCCCCGCAAAATCCAGCAGTTATACTATAGGCCACTATTGCATGAATAATTCTAATATTTATATTACTTGTATGCCTGAGATTTGAAATAAAAACCACAAAAACATGCAATTTGGTTAAATAGTTTTTCCAAATATCTGCTTCTCTTACCTCCCTAAAAATGGTTTAGTCCGATCTATTTATTAATTATTCAGTCAGTGATCAGATGGACCCAATAAAATTGTAAGTCCCACCCCAGCTCGTGAAGAGAACCAATCAGAGTTGAGGCGGCATTGCCTGAAGACGTTAAACTAGTGGAACTGACAGACTGAAAAATGTCGGGAAAAAGAAAATATAAATCAGGTTATCAGAAATGCCACGAAAAGAAGGACAGGGAGGCCAGGAGAGTTGTTGGATCCCAGTCGATAAAGACATTCTTTAAGACAGGTTAGTGTATTGTTATTTCGCTGGGAATAAGAAAACTACCGTCTACACTACAGTCGGCCGGGTTCTGTCACTTTTCATTATCGGTGCGCACTGCGCACAACAATCGACTGCATGATTACGCGGTCAAAATCCCTGTCTTTTTCACTGTAAATAGTTCAAAAATTGACACGGCGCATTGCATTATGCATATGACCTCCCGGCTGATGATGTATTTATTACACCAAGAAGCACGAATACAACATACTGCACTTGAATGAATAAATGTATGAGCTTTGCCTTTATTTTAATATTATATTACCAGTTTCATTTTATCTTTATTAAAATACATAAGACAATAAATAATTTTATTTTTTAAATTTGACTACATTCTTGTCAATTTCTAAATTTCCCTCTGGGGATTAATAAAGTAAATCAAATCAAAATCAAATCAAACAAATGTTTACTTTTTGATTATTAATTATAACAGACTGATGGGGAAAAAAACATCATTTTTCTGTTCCTTTTTTAAAAATTGGTTTTATTATTATTTAAAATATTTTAGCTTTTTGTTAATTTTTATTAGTTGTAATTTTATAGAATTTTAAGATACTCATTGGGTATATTAACTTGAATCTCTTTATTATTTATATTTAATATATTTACTAGTCACATCTATGAACTGATGGTATTTGTTGTCTACAGAGACAGGTTCCTCAACCCAGCAAATGCATGACAGTAGGCCAACATCAGTTAGTGAAGGTCAAAGTAAAGAAGCTGAAAGTAGCACCAGTCAGGACACAGTCACAGACAGCCCAAAGTCATCAAGCGCAGGGAGAAATGAAGGCGAGAGTGAAGGAGATTTTTTGAAAACTGATCCAGGATTATGGCCAGGGAGGTTAACAGATCGTGAGGTGATCGTTAGAAAGCTAGCCACTACCAGTCAGACAGACCTGAAAACTATTATGCCCAAGGATTCAGAAGGCAAGACATTTCCAGAGTATCTCCAGTTTAGTAAGTCAGCAAATGGGCGAGAAAAACAGAAGAGAGACTGGTTGACGTACAGTCCAAGCATGGCTTCTTTGTATTGTGTGCCATGCATGCTCTTTTCACAAGATAACCTCAGAAAAACATCTAGCGCGCTAAACACTAAAGAAGGGTACAAAACAGTAGATCTAAAATGGCGGAGAATGTACAACAAATTCCCTGACCATGAAGCAAGTAAGGCACACAAAGCATGCTACCTCAAATGGAAAAATCTGAAATATTCTATGATAGAGGCAAAAGGAATAGATAGCAGCTTGCAAAAACAAGTACAACTGGAAGTTGAAAAAACAAAGCAATTCTTGAAAGAATATTAGATGTCACACTTTTTTTGGCATCAAGAAACTTGCCATTCAGAGGGACCACAGACAATTTAGGTGATGTTCACAATGGTAACTTCCTTGGCACATTAGAGCTGTTGGCTCGTTATGATCCTCTGCTCAGTGATCATTTACAAAAAGTGTCAGATAGGAAGACAGGTGCAAGAATGACACATTACCTTAGTCCAGAATCACAAAATGAATTTATTGAGATCTGTGGAGAAAAGGTCTTGAAAGAAATATTGAAGGAAAGGGAGCATGCAATTTATTATTCTGTGATCTGTGATGCAACTCCTGACATTTCTCATATGGAGCAGAATGTGATTCTGTTAAGATATGTAGCAAAGAAAGAGAACGATCAGTGTGAGATAATTGAGCGTTTTTTACACTTCAAGGCTTTCAATGGAAAGACTGGCCGCGAAATATCAGAAATGATATTGAAGACTTTGGAGGAGCATTGCATTGATATTTCAGATTGCAGGGGACAAGGATTTGACAATGGGGCTAATATGTCTGGCAAAGTGAAGGGGTTCAGGCTGAAATAAAGAAAATAAACCCTCTTGCTACATATTCCCCATGTGCCACACACTCTCTGAATCTTGTTGGTGTACAAGCAGCAGAGTCATGTCTTGAGGTGTCCACATTTTTTGGCTGTTTGAACCACTTATACAATCTCTTTAGTGCAAGTCCAGAGCGGTGGGGAATCCTTAAAAGTCAGACTGGTTGCTCACTTCAACGCTTGTCAGAGACCAGGTGGAGTGCACGCATAGCTGCAGTTAAACCTGTTGCAAACCACTTGCCATCAATTTTAGAAGCTCTGGACACCATTTGTGCTTAGTGCAGTTTAACAAATGAAGCTAGGTCAGAGGCCAGTGGTCTAAAACAGTACTTCATGTCCTTCAAAGCCATAGTTCTTCACACTGTATGGAAGAAAATCCTGCAGTCTATTGAAGACCGAAACCTAATTCTGCAATCAGGGAAAATTTCTATGGAAGTTGAAATAGACAACATACAGGCACTGAAAGAAGAGATGGGAGTTTTTCGAAATTCGTGGGATAATCTTTTTGCAAAAGCTTCCCTCATTGCAGAAGCTATGGATGTGCCCAGGGGGTTTCCAGTCCACAAGAGAAGGAGAAAGAAGTTTGCAGATGAGAGTCAGAGTTCAGAGGATGCAAACCAACAGGAGACAGAAGAAATTTGGTTTCGGAACAATGTGTTCTTTGTCGCATTGGATAATATAATCTCTGCCTTGGATACCCGCTTCCAAACCACTGCAAAGATATATGAAGAGTTTTCTGCAATCTTAAAGTTAAAAGACTTAGAAGAAGATCAGATTCACCCAGCTTGCCACTCATTAGTGAGCAAATATACAGAGGATCTTACAGCAGGCTTTGAGAATGAAGTGAGGCATCTTAAGTCTGTGTATAATGCCACGTTTGCAGACTGTCAGTCTCCTCTCGACCTGCTGAATTCAGTCTACAGGATGCAGCTCCAGAGCATTTTTGGAGAAGTGTGCGTTGCAGTGCGTATCTTCTGCACTCTACCTGTCTCTGTTTCTGGTGCAGAAAGGGCTTTCAGCAAGTTGAAACTTGTCAAAAACTATCTCAGGTCTACCCAGACTCAAGAGAGGTTTAATAGCCTTGCCCGACTTTCAATTGAAAGCCAGCTAAGCAGACAGCTGGACTTCAAAGACATAATCAGTGACTTTGCCAACAAAAAGGTCCGACAATGGGATTTTGGTTTATCCTAGGTGAAGTGACGTGTAAGGTCATCAAAGGTTAAAGATCAAGCAAACCGGTATACATATAATAATGATTCGTATAATTTTCGTAGTTTCTTTCAATGTTCATTACTGATGGACAATTTGTTTTAGTGTTTGCTATTTATTTGCTTTTATATTTAATGTTATATTTGTGTATTTTTCTTCTGCTGATGTTCATTAAAAACCTTTATTTACATTTATTTGTTATCTGCTTTGTTATTTTGTAAGAAAACACTATAAAGTTACATGTGGACCTCCATGCTCATATATTGTATACAGTACGCATACAATATATGAGTATGCATACAATATATTGGTGGAGGGTGGTGGGGGGCCCACATCAATATTTTTTCAGGGGGCCCCAGATTCTCTAGCTACGGCCCTGATCTGCATTGTCAAATATCAAAAATGATTTGTTTTTTCTTATTTCAGAGATACATGTAAAAGTTAAGTACTGTATATGTACATACAGTACATAAACAAGCTTATGTATGATTATTGCAAGTGAAAATGCTTAAATTAAATAATTCAAACTAAATTGTTGAATGTGTTGGGGAACGGTAGAAAGAGAACTCAACAGCGAGATGCGGCAATCAACAGTCCTTTATTTATATACAGCTGCCCTTTAGCAAAAGGACGCTTGTTCAGGGGAAAAAACTTGAAAAATCAGGATCGGCCACACGGCTCTTAACGAGAACAGAGATCCCCTCGTCTGGGCAGCAAACAGTGAAGGTGCGGTTGGTGACTGCAGAATCAGAGAGACCTCGAGCGACCCGTGAAGAGAGGAGACGCCAGCAGAAGGTCTATGGCGAGGCAGAGGATCTCAGCGTCCAGAACTGAACAGAATTCAGAAAGCAGATAACACGGTAATACTTGCAGGTAATAGAGCATCAGCACACCGCCAGACAGGACAGGACAGGACACGGATCAATAGAGTGAGCGTATAGCATGAGCTTCAGCATCGAATAATCTGACAAAGAGCCAAGGACAGGAAGAGCTAGAAGAAGGAGAAACAATCAGGGGAAAATTAGGAAACAGCTGGTGAAAACCAACGCAGAGGATGAGGTGAGTGGAATCAGCTGAAGGGGATGAGATAATGAGAGCGTGAATGTGAGTACAGGTGCGTAAAAGTGTGTGTGAGTGTATGTGAATGACCACAAGAGGGAGACAGAGAAAGAAAGAAGGACCAGGATCATGACAGTACCCCTCCCTCAACGAGCACCTCCTGGCGCTCCCGAGGCAGAAGACCGATGAGACCGAAGGAAATCCTCGATAAGCGAGGGGTCCAAGACGTCCCGGGAGGGAACCCAGCTTCTCTCCTCAGGACCATACCCCTCCCAGTCGACTAAATATTGGTACCCACGACCCCGTCGGCGCCTGTCCAAAATTCGGCTGACTCTATAGACAGGAGCGCCCTCAACCTGAACGGGGGGGAAAGAGGGACGTGAGGGAGGACGAATGACAGGTTTAATACATGAGACATGAAAAACAGGGTGGACCCGACGGAGACTGGATGAAAGGCGAAGTCGGACAGTGACAGGATTGATGATCTTGATAATGCGGAATGGACCAACGAAACGGGGTGCCAATTTACGAGACTCGGATTGGAGCGGTAAATTGGCTGTGGAAAGCCACACTCTCTGACCACGAACGTAACGAGGACTCTTAACCCGACGTCTATTAGCCGCTGCTCTCATGTGTCTCTTAGAACGACAAAGTGCTGATCTTACTCTCCTCCAGGTGCGTTTACAGCGAGCAATAAAGGTCTGAACGGACGGACATCTAGACTCCGTCTCCTGCGAGGAGAACAGAGGGGGCTGGTAACCGAGGCAACCGTGGAAAGGCGAAAGACCCGTGGCGGAAGACGGATGAGAGTTATAAGCGTACTCAGCCCAAGCAAGCTGCTCTGACCAAGACGCGGGATTTCGAAAAACCAGACTACGGAGAATGCGAGCGATACTTTGATTGGCCCGTTCGGCCTGTCCATTAGTTTGGGGATGAAAACCAGACGAAAGGCTGGCGGTGGCCCCGATAAGGCGGCAGTATTCTTTCCAGAATAACGAGGCAAACTGCGGACCCCTATCAGACACAACATCGGTGGGCAGACCATGAAGCCTAAAGACATGGTCAATCATAATTTGGGCGGTCTCCTTAGCAGAGGGGAGTTTAGGGAGCGAAATGAAGTGCGCAGACTTTGAAAAGCGATCGACTACGGTTAAGATGACTGTATTCCCAGCAGAAGAGGGAAGCCCGACTATAAAGTCAAGCGCAATGTGTGACCACGGACGAGCAGGCACAGGCAAGGGCCGAAGGAGACCGGCCGGAGGGGAATTACCAGACTTCGTCTGAGCACATACGACGCAAGAGGCAACAAAACGGCGCGTGTCGCGCTCTAAGGTAGGCCACCAGAAGCGTTGACGGATAGAGGCAAGCGAACCCCGAACACCCGGGTGAGCGACTAATTTGGAAGAGTGACCCCATTTAAGGACCGCTTGACGTGCCGACTCGGGGACAAAGAGGAGGTTCCTAGGACAATCGGGAGGAGCGGTGACTCGAGAGAGGGTCCGTCTGACCAGTCTCTCGATTCCCCAAATGGCTGCCCCCACGAAACGACCAGAAGGGATAATAGTCTCATTATTAGCAGGAGTGGTCGAAGTGTCAAATAGACGGGAGAGAGCGTCGGGCTTAACGTTCTTCGAACCAGGGCGGTAAGAAATTGAGAAATCAAAGCGAGTAAAAACAAAGCCCAACGGGCCTGACGGGCGTTCAATCGCTTTGCGGAACGGATATACTCCAGATTACGGTGATCTGTCCAAACGAGAAACGGAACAGAGGAACCCTCTAACCATTGCCGCCACTCTCCTAGAGCTAAGCGGATAGCGAGTAACTCTCGATTGCCAACGTCGTAGTTTCGTTCAGCGGGCGAGAGACGGTGAGAGAAAAAAGCACAGGGATGCACTCTCCCATCAGCGGCGGAGCGCTGGGAGAGTACAGCCCCGACCCCCACCTCAGAAGCATCCACCTCGACGATAAATTGTCTCGAGACATCGGGAGTGATAAGAACCGGGGCAGTAGTAAAGAGGGTCTTTAGGTGATCAAACGCCTCTTGAGCGGCGTCTGACCATCTAAAGTTGGATTTGATAGAAGTGAGAGCAGTGAGGGGCGCGGCAACCTGGCTGAAATTTCTAATGAAACGGCGATAAAAATTAGCAAAGCCGAGAAACCGCTGCAACGCGACACGGGACTCTGGAAGTGGCCAATCAGTAACCGCCGACACCTTGCCTGGGTCCATACTGGTCCCCTCTGCAGAGACAATAGAACCTAAAAACGAAATTGAAGACACGTGAAACGAGCACTTCTCTGCCTTGACATAGAGTCGATTCTCTAACAGCCGTTGAAGGACTCGGCGGACGTGCTGGACATGGACCTGAAGCGACGGAGAGAAAATCAGAATGTCGTCCAAATAGACAAAAACAAAAATGTTGAGCATATCGCGGAGGACGTCGTTAATGAGGGCTTGAAAAACCGCGGGAGCGTTGACCAATCCGAAAGGAAGAACCCTATATTCAAAGTGCCCCAGGGGTGTGTTAAAAGCGGTCTTCCATTCGTCCCCCTCCTTAATACGAACTAAATGATATGCGTTACGGAGATCGAGTTTAGAAAAAATCTTTGCTCCTTGTAAAATCTCAAAAGCTGACGACATCAGTGGTAAGGGGTATCGGTTCTTGACAGTGATCTCGTTCAGCCCTCGATAATCTATACAAGGACGCAAAGAGCCATCCTTCTTCTTTACAAAGAAGAAGCCGGCGCCGGCAGGGGACGACGAGGGAACAATTAAACCAGCATTAAGAGAATCTGATAGATAATCTTCGAGCGCCTTACGTTCGGGAGAGGATAACGAATACAATCTACCCCGAGGAGGTGTGGTCCCCGGAAGAAGATCTATGCTACAGTCGTACTGACGGTGAGGGGGAAGAGAAGTGGCCCGAGAACGACTAAAGACCTCCCGCAAATCGTGATACTCCTCCGGCACTCCTGACAAATCACCTGGTTCCTCCTGGAAAACAGAAACAGAAGACACGGGGGGAACAGCAGAGGTTAAACATTTAACATGACACGACAATTTCCAGGAAAATATGCTGCCGTTTGACCAGTCAATATGGGGGTTGTTGAACAAGCCAAGGATGGCCTAAAACCACAGGTGAAAATGGGGAATGAAAAATTAAAAAAGAAACAGTCTCATTGTGGTTCCCCGAGACGGAGAGAGTAAGGGGAACAGTCTCTCTCCGCACCCTAGGAAGGGAACTACCATCAAGGGCGAACAGAGGAGTGGAGCTCTTTAAATCAATGAGAGGAATACCTTGCTCACGAGCCCATGTCTCGTCGACGAAGTTACCCTCAGCACCTGAGTCGACCAAGGCAGAACAGGACACAGAGGAAGTCGACCAGCGAAGATGAATAGGTAGAGTGGTACAGGATTTAGACGGAGAGATCCTAGAAATAGCGCTCGCCAGTAACCCTCCGCCTACTGACGAGCTCTGGCTTTTACTGGACAGTCAGAGGCAAAATGACCTGCAGCAGCACAATACATGCAGAGACGGTTCGTAATACGTCGCTCACGTTCCTTGAGAGAGATGCGAAGACCTCCGAGTTGCATAGGCTCAGAACTCGGACCAGAGAGCTGAGGGGGAGTAACGTCGGGAGGAGAAAAAAGGGCGGACTCCAAACCGCGGGCTCTGCGACGTGAGTCGAAACGCCTCTCCACCCGGATGGCCAGATCGATGAGCGCGTCGAGTTGGGTTGGTACCTCACGTGCGAGAATCTCATCCTTGATCTCTGGGTTAAGAGCCTCCAAAAAACGTGCCACCAGGGCTGGGGTGTTCCACCCGCAGGTCGTTGACAGTGTACGGAACTGGACGGAAAAATCAGAAACAGCACGTCTCCCCTGACGAAGCATAGAGAGAAACGTGAAGCCTCTTCACCATAAGCTGAGCGATCAAAAACTCTAATCATTTCTTGCTTGAAGAGAGAAAAATCAAACACACAGTTAGTCTCAGCCTCCCAGTTGGCCGCACCCCACTCCCGTGCCCGGCCAGTGAGGAGTGAGATGACATAGGCAACCCTGGACCGGTCAGTAGCATACGTAGAGGGCTGAAGTGAAAAAACCACCTCACATTGTGTCAAAAAGGAATGGCATTGAGTGGGCTCACCAGCATAAACAGGCGGATTATTTATCCGTGGCTCAGAAATCGAAGACGGCTCCTTGCGCAAGTGATGAACCCGCTGAGAGAGATCCGTCATTTGGGCAGCCAGTGATTCGACAGCCAGTCTTGCAGACGAAATGTCCTCCTCGTGTCTGCCCAGCAAGGCGCCCTGCATCTCGACGGCCGCTTGAAGAGGATTGCCACTCGCTGAGTCCATTCTGTTGGTCAGATTATTCTGTTGGGGAACGGTAGAAAGAGAACTCAACAGCGAGATGCGGCAATCAACAGTCCTTTATTTATATACAGCTGCCCTTTAGCAAAAGGACGCTTGTTCAGGGGAAAAAACTTGAAAAATCAGGATCGGCCACACGGCTCTTAACGAGAACAGAGATCCCCTCGTCTGGGCAGCAAACAATGAAGGTGCGGTTGGTGACTGCAGAATCAGAGAGACCTCGAGCGACCCGTGAAGAGAGGAGACGCCAGCAGAAGGTCTATGGCGAGGCAGAGGATCTCAGCGTCCAGAACTGAACAGAATTCAGAAAGCAGATAACACAGTAATACTTGCAGGTAATAGAGCATCAGCACACCGCCAGACAGGACAGGACAGGACACGGATCAATAGAGTGAGCGTATAGCATGAGCTTCAGCATCGAATAATCTGACAAAGAGCCAAGGACAGGAAGAGCTAGAAGAAGGAGAAACAATCAGGGGAAAATTAGGAAACAGCTGGTGAAAACCAACGCAGAGGATGAGGTGAGTGGAATCAGCTGAAGGGGATGAGATAATGAGAGCGTGAATGTGAGTACAGGTGCGTAAAAGTGTGTGTGAGTGTATGTGAATGACCACAAGAGGGAGACAGAGAAAGAAAGAAGGACCAGGATCATGACAGAATGTAATTTAAAAAGTTTTGCTGTCTAATACAGAGTATACAGAGGTGCAATTTTAAATATGACACTAATATTTTTGTATAATCAATTGCATAAATTTAAACTTGAACTTTCTGGATTGGTTATATTTTCTTATTCAATAATAATTAACTTGTTTAATAATAAAGAACCCTTAAATGGTTCTTTATAGAACAATCTAACTTAGATTCAAAGAACCATTTGGGGTTCTTTTTATAGAACCCATTAAAATGGTTCTATATAGAACCATTTTGGAGTTCCATTTTATGAAGCGGGTGATAGAACCATTTCTGGTTCTAAATAGAACCATTTCTTTTAAGAGTGTAACTTTTTGGCAGATTTCCTGGACACAGTGGATCAAAATGTCACTCCATCAGTCAGAGTGGAACAGCTGATGGTGGAGAACAGAACAGCACCTGACCTCACAAAAACTGAGAAATGTATTCTCTTCCATCTTGCAGGCTACATTGTTCACAAAGTCGCCATATTTGCCAGCATCTGTGGAAAATACAAAACTGTTAAATTAAAAGAGCTCAAGGAAGGTGGTCTTTGTCGTCCCTCCCAAGAAGCCTATGACTTAACTCAACACATTGAGAAACTATTTAGGACCAAGGCCTCCCTCATGGAGCTTCCAAACACAGTGGATGTCTTGGAGAAAGAAGCTCAGTCACTCTCCAGCAGGCTTTCATCATGCTGTGAAGTACAAGAAAAAATCATCAAAAGATTTAAACGGCTGAGGTAGAGAATTGAGGCAAGGAAGAGCCAATTGAAAAAGAGGAAAAGGACCAACATAAGCCAAGCTTCAAAATCCAGCAACCAGCAAATTGATTTCAGCTCATTTCATTGCTGCTCCACACAAACTAATTTGTGTGAGGTTGTGCCACTTATAACGTGCACTTGCCCGTAAGATGTATAACATTTTTCCATGATTTGTAATAAGAATCATTTATAAATCAGCAATTACAAAAAATAACGTGGTTTTACCATGTACTGTACTGTAGTAAGCGTTTTTTGTTGACGCTTCCTTTTACAGTATGTTAACTTACGTGTACTTACAGTGTACTTACCTAAGAAAGTACTGGGTAATAATGCTTAACAGTTATATCAATACATTGGCGCACAACTGAACCATTAGCATTTAGCACAATAGACAGCGGCTGTGTCATACAAAAGTAGATAAGTTGGTAACACTTTACAATAACAGTACATGAATAATCATGTGCTAATAGCTGAATTAATAGTAACTTCAACATGAACTCATGATCAGTGAAGATATGAACTAAACAAGAGCCAATGAAGAGCTATTGCTGAAAACCCTTGTCATAAATTAATAAAATTCTCTCACTACATAACATCTCATGTAAAATGTTCTATGAAAAGTACAATCTCAGAGCTTTCCAGTGATATATATTTTGTCAAGATTAGTGCAAGTTTAGACTAAGATATTATTGTTTTAAATATATAATAGCAGATGTCCCACCGGTGGTGACAGTAAATTAATAACGTAGTTATTAAGTGCGTGGTTTGTGCAACCACTGAAAATATTTTGAAAGTTCATGATGCAGGTGGGAGCATCTAGGAGATTGTCCTCCAAATCTCAATTCAGGCATAAACTATTGAAATATAAATTTGTAATAAATTTAGTTTCTCGACAAACTTTTTAATCTAGGAAAAAGATTAATTTGTTAATCTAAATTTGACAATCTTGAAAAATCTAACGATTTATTCTTTACTATCACTTTTGATCAATTAAACACATCCTTGTTGAATGTTATATTTAGGGCTGCAACAACTAATCGATAAAATCGATTATAATCGATTATGAAAATCGTTGTCAACGAATGTCATTATCAATTAGTTGTTCTGCTTACGTCACGGGGAGCGTTTACTGGTACGCACACACACGCAAGGTCTCTCTCCCTCCGCCGCTCTGCCACGCGCGCGCTCTACACGGTTTGGAGCACAGTCTCTTCTGTCTCGCATGCGCGCTCTTACTTGCGCGCTCTAGATTCCGGGAGTTTGAACTAATTTGCGGACATCAGGGAGCCGCTATCAATATGCGGGTGACTGCCGGAACTTCCGGGAGACTTGGGATGTCTGTATTTTGTCTCGAGCATCAGGTTGCGCAATCAGTTCGCTCGCAACGTAAGGCCGTGTGTCCACCAAAGCGTTTTTAACCGGCTGAAAACGCTAGGCGCTCTGCTGAAAACGCCTAGCACTGGGCGCTTGAGAGCGTTTTGGCAGCGCTGCGTTTTTTCAGTTGACACGATTCGTTGCTATACAGAATATCCGCAGCACAGATTACTTGTAACTGATTTCGTAGATAATTTGTTTCATACTAAAAATGTATTTTTCATCCATTTTGTTCGGTTAGCTCTGCTGGTTGATGTCTTTGTACAGAAAGAATGTTGTGACAGTTTGTCGGTGTGACATTGTCCCGCCCCTCCTCCACTGTGATTGGATGGCTGTGTAAAAAGTGACAGTGATGAGTGCAGCGTTTTACCCAAAGTTGAAAATTTTTCAACTCTCAGCGACCAGTAAAAAACGCTGGGCGCTCAGCGCTTGAGCGTTAAATACGCGCTCAGCGCCTCGTTACGCTCATGGCGTTTAAAAAAACGCGGCGCTCCCATTGAAAACAATTAGAATTTTACGCCAGGAGCGTGAAAAAACGCTTTGGTGGACACACGGCCTAAGTGATGGATTAAAATAGCGCTACCGCAGAAATAGGTTCAATTAAAACGGTGTTTACAAAGTGAAGCACTAAATATAAAGGCAGTTAATAACAGCAGCAGTAAAAGATTGTTTTTTAGTCACTGTAGTCAGTGGTTTTCAGCGAATGCTTGTGCACTAATGCATCATTTTTCCTGTCCTTTTACTCAAGCCTGTTAGCTTGCTGCGTACCTCCATTCCGCTCTCTTTACAGTATTTGTCTACTATTAAGTTTTAATTGTTTTTCAAACGCGATCTACTGCGGCTCTACGTTCACACAATTGTTTTTAATCTTTCTATATTTATTTTATCAATGTATCCTTATAATTCAATTAATTTTAAATAAAAATTAAATGAATTATATATTTTAGATGCTTTTAGTTTGTTTTTAGTTCAGATATTCACATCTGAACAACATGTCTGTGTAAATTTGTTTTAACAAAAATTGTGTTAAAACATAATATGTTGGATATATATATATATATATATATATTTTTTACATTAATCATGGTTGTCAACTTGCCATCAGCAATTATCATTAAAAACAATGCAAATATTGATATTAGTAAAACTCAATGTGTGGCTTTTGCACTTTTTAAAGTACACTTTTACACATAAATACCCTGATTTACGGTTTTATTTAGTTATAATAAACAAAAAATCAAATTGAATTTTTATCCGATTAATCGATTAATCGAAAAAATAATCGTCCGATTAATCGATTATAAAAATAATCGTTAGTTGCAGCCCTAGTTATATTGTGTATATTGTATATTGTTACAAAGTATTTATATTTTAAATAAATACTGTTTTTACAAACTACATCTTTGGGTATGGTTATATCCACAGAATGCACTTGACTTGGCTACAGCATAAAGAGCTCAATACATTTTACATGGTTGGGCAGGTTGTTTTAAAATTGTCTGTAATGTCTTTCTTTATTTCTTACTGAATATACTACAGTTAAATGTTTAACCTCAAATAAACTTTTTATTTTTAGGATGACTTGTCTGTGTTTGTATTTGTCCTGTCCAGGCGTGTGATGCTAAACACACACGGCTCTACACGGAAAGTGTTTTAATTTCCTTTTAATTAATACAAATTTATATTTCAATAGTTAATTCAAATAGGTAATTTCACTGTATAACAGCACAGTAGGTGACATGCAATATGCACACAGGATGCAATGCGCTAAAAATAAGACTTTTATTTTGGCGCGGCAATATGACGTCACAAGTCGGCGCTGCATAGGATGTAATTCGGCTGAAGAAAGGTTTGTATTTTAGTAATTTAAACGGTTCAGAATGATACAAACTGTTCACTCAATTTTATAATCGTTTTTTACAAGAGATGTAAAGTTATTTATCTATTGAATGTAACATTACAATGCTTTATATATCATTAAAGAACGTTGTTTTTTGTAGATAAATCCATCCGCACATGGCTTACAAAACAGGCTCCCTATTTCATGAATCCCTCACTGACAAGTAGAGATGAGATAAACAGAGCTTTTTGAAACTCAGGAGTCAATTGAAGCAAATGCTGCGTATAACTCTGAATTGGGAAACAAAGATGTATCTCTGATGACGAGACGTGTAATGAGAACTTTTACTAACCAACTTCAAATATTTTCCTAATACTGTATTCTGTTAAAATATAATCTACAAATCGATAAATGCCAAATGTAAAGCATATGATATGAACTCTCTCTCTCTCTATATATTTTATTATTACTTTGTAGTGCTTTTTAGTTTTTTTTAATGGGGCCATTTAAGGCCATTAACTAAGTTACTCTGACTTACTCTCTTACCAGTGAACTGATCTAGAGCTGATTGAGACGCACCCAGAGATTTAGTTTGGATTTATTTTCTTTCTGTTGATTATTCTCATCTTAAACATGACATTATGTCTAAACACACAGAAAAACTGGTGAAGCAACTGAGGCACGCTGTTATTAAGATGGCGTTTATTAAAGAAGAGAGTGAAGAAATGAAGATTGAAGAAACATTCAGTGTGAAACAAGAAGAAACTGAGGAACAAACAGGTTGGTTTCATTCTCACAGCAGAGCTTTGATCCTTGTTTAAAGGACAATTCCGGTCAAAAATGAACCTAGGGCTAAATAACACATGGGTACAGAGTTGACGTTCTCTGGGATGCATTTTCATGATAATCGAATGTACCCAGTTTTAACGTTAGTTTTAGTTTAACCACAGATTAGCTTATAACGCTAGTGTATGGGGCATCGAAAAGTGTATGGAGCATCGTCGTGCTGGTCGATAGTCACAGTTCAGCTCACGTAGCACAGTGTTCATGGTTCGACTGGTCGAGACTGTTTTCCAAAGATGGCTCCTGCCTAGGGCTGGGCGATATGGCCAAAAAAAATTATCACGATATTTTTTTTATATCAGTCGATATCGATAATTATCACGATAAATGTCAAATCTTTATTTCTTTCAAGTTTAAAGGCAGATTTTTGCTCCTAAGTGAAAGTTGTAGAAAACCAGAGCGTTAATTGTGGTTTTAAACTAGGCCTACTCTTTATTGTCAGAACATATCATGACAAACACTTGTCATTTTTCCTTAACAAAATAAATATCTGAATAGAAAAATATATTTCTTAGTTTCTGCATGTGCTAATGGGGGATATTGTTTCATGTCTTGAAACAGGTTTTTGTTGCCTGACTTTGATGGCACGTATCTTCAGCACAGTTTGCAGTGCAGGCTGCAATATTAATATTACATGTTTTGTCTCGAAATGCATATTTGACAGTGAGTTGACAGTAAATCTGCATCCTAACTCAAGCTAATACTACTATGTTAAATTTATGTTCATTAACAAAAACAGTCATTTTATTTGGTAAAATGTAATATTCTGACTCTTTGAGTTTTATTAAAATTAACCATTGGTCATCCAGTATCATGCATTTAGATCATGATAACCACAGATAAAACCAGGCGTAGCCTATAGCACCTCACTATCATGGCAATATGTAAGTTACATTATGGTTTCTATGGTATTTGTATGAAAAACAGTAGCCTAAATACATTATTAAATGCTGTAATTATATTCCATTAGTCATTTAATACATTGTCTACATTAATAATATAATACAATTCAATATATCCCACATTTCATGGTGCAGTTAATATTACTAGGCTAACGTTACAGTAAATCAATGGTAAATGATGGGAATTTTTAGACGGAAAAGCCTTTCTGTATCGTTGCGCACAGTGTTTCTCCTGTTTGTCAGCGCTGTTTCATCTGCCTTTAAACTTGTTTAAACTGGACATTTGTGTTCTTTGCTGAATTCAAGCACTTCTCACTGGATCTCGTGAGCGAGACGATCAGAGTAAACGTGTCTGCTCTAGTGAGCTCGCGCTGCGTTGCCGTTTGGACTTTGAGCCGAGCGGATAACTGGTCCGTGTGGCGTGCGGTTCAAATGAGTTTCGTTCCGCTTTTGGCGCATAAACATTATCGAACTCTTGATATCGTTTTATCGAGAAATTATATCGTGATAATTATCGTTATCATTTTATCGCCCACCCCTACTCCTGCCTATACACGCGAAGTGTACTGTCTTATTAAAGTATCTCCTTATTAAACTCTCTCTACACTTACAAAGTTCTCAATGCTTCGGTTTGCAGGTAGAGACCCTCATTATGCTACCGTGTTAGTGTTGGGCTATTTTAAGCCTTGTTAGTGGTATTAACTAGCGATTTTTATTTTTACTTATTTGATGCTCCATACACTAGCGTTATAAGCTAATCTGTGGTTAAACTAAAATTAACGTTAAAACTGGGTACATTCGATTATCATGAAAACGCATCCCAGAGAACGGTCGACTCGGTACCCATGTGTTATTTAGCCCTAGGTTCATTTTTGGCCGGAATTGTCCTTTAAAATGGCCAGCTCTACAGAAATGTGCAGAATTTGAAGAATGTTTGAGTGTCCTTATTAAAGTGGTTTTATTTTCCATGGAGCGGGTCGCCACATGTGCAAAAACATGATATTCTCAATTCATTTTTTAACCAATCAAAAAATCTATTGAGATTCGGGAACCTCTCTAATTGGTGGATCTCACATCCGTCCAGACACGTCTTAATACTCACAATACTACCATTAGTTTTATCATTACAGTATGACTACCTTACACAAAAGCTTGTGTTTTTTTTTTTGTTTTTGTTTTTTGCATGATGATAAATTGCATTTTAAGTTGTTAGCCTAAGTCCTGGTCGTACTTGCGTTTGTTGTGTGTTGGGGGTTGTGTTTGGGGTGTTGTGAAGGGGGTAGAAACAAATTGCGGCGGCTATGACCAGACACATACTAATGGTGCCTTCAAGTGCACGAGAGAAGATCCTACTTAATTTAATGCATGACATAATGAATGCCCAACTAAGATAAATAATACATAAGTAGCATAAACAAAATATTTTTTTGAGATACAGATATTTTGAGTAATATTAAAGGTCCCCTATTATGGATTTTTGTAAATTACGTTTCTTGTAGTGTGTAACATAGATCTAAGTTAATGAAAACATCCTGCAAAGTTTTAAACCTGAAAGTGCACCGTATATAAAGTTATTGTCTCTCAAAAGTAAGAGTCGACTCTGAGTCAATTAAATGAACTGTTTTTCAAACGAGTCATTAGCTGTTTCGTTGTGACGTCAAGACGAAACATTAGACTATTGGCCGTGCCCAATTATTGCGCGCGAAGACACACGTGAAAGTATGACAGACCGTCAAAGGATGAAGCGACTGCCCGTCATGTTTCCAGATTCAGTCAATAGGGGTTCGAAAGCCAGTATACTGTACAGTCGGATCTGGAAACGCCTGGCGTATTCGTGTTACAACGCAGCACGGAATGACAACACGGAAACTCCGACCTAAGTAGCCCCAGCACCAGCTGGCAAAGCTGCGGTATGCTACATTGACACTTACCATTGAGAAAGGTCCTGCTCCAGTCGTGTTTGTAATTGACTTTCTGGTTCATCAGCATCTCTGGACGTTTCCTCTTCGGACTCTGGCTCGAATTGATAAGGCAAAATTGATGCCATGTCTGTTCATACACTGTATACAATTTCAACACTTGACAAGCCATAATCCATTAATGGTGGTGGGCGTTCCATTTCCGACAATCTCTGCACACAGTATACTAATCACAACTGACTGGGTCATCTGACCAATCACCGCAGATTAGCGTCACGCAAAGGAGGTGTTTGGGAAAATGAATCGTTGAACAAATCATTCGGGACTCGTTGAGCAAATCAGGTAAAAATACATGCATATTATAAGACAATGAAAGTGTTTTTTGTCCTTGCATGCATGTAAAACTGTTTTTGGGGACTCCCAAAACAAAAATAGGAACATTTCAAATACCATAATAGGGGCCCTTTAAACCCAATGTCTACTATTAAACAGAAAACATTGAAAACCATTAATTTTTATCACTTAATTGTGCATCAGTATCTAACAAAATCTTGAAACTGTGAAAGTGATAAACTTTAAATTTATTGTCTATCAGTGTTTTTTTTTTCTACAACCAGTGTTGTAAATTCGACTTTGTATCTAGGCTGATTGTTCGATAACCCATGTGTGCCCTTTACTCCTGGAAATACTAACTTTTAAAAAGAAATAAGATTGAAAAATATATGTGTGGCAGTGAGATAGTAATCTATAAATGTTTAATTAAAAAAAAATGCAGTGAATGCTGTTGTACTGCATGTATGAAAATGAGTAGCCTATGGGTTACCTTATTACTTTGTCAATGTTAAGACTCTTTTTAATATGCCACTAAAAATACTGCAGGCTTTCTTCAGGTTATCACTTTATTAAAATTAAGCAAAATTAGCAGACAAATTTTACTTTAGCGAGCTGTCAGGTATTTGCGAGCTAGTAGCGGAAATCTCTTAAGTGAGTACGAGAAGTTTAAAGCTTACAGGGTTCCGTACATCAGTCAGGCTTCCTGTACGCAGTTTCTTCTGGAATTTTTAATGGTTTGATTATCAAGTCTGCATTCGGTGCATTCTCGATATCAAGAACGCATCTGGGTTCTTTCATGCATCCTCTATATTTGCGTTCTTGAGTATTGGAATTAAACTTCGACAGTCGATGATGATGACAGTACAAGAACACAAGGTCGCTTAAGAACGCATATTGAGAAACCACTGTCAAGCCATAGTCTTTAAAAATACGAAAATTTGTTCCAGCTGGAACAAACACTTCAAAGAAATTATGAATTATTACTCCACTGCAGGGTTAAAAGAGGAAAGAAAGTCACTTTCGAGCTGGCACAACAAACGAACAATGATGCTAGTGCTAGCATTTCAGGCAGGACAGCAGACACCAATGTGAAATATCATCCTCAAGGAGATTATTTTGGTTCTAATAATTCAATTTACCGGAGTCAATTATTCTGCTTATACTATGGTTACCACACCTTAAGACATTGTTCGGATTAGGGATGTGTGCAACAACTAATATGGTCAACACTGCTGCTCATTTCCAATCTTTTCATATCAGGCTACCAGCTTCAAGCTAACGTTCAAGATATTTAAATAAATTTTTAGCTCAAAACTCAATTTCAACAGCAGCGAGTGTTTGAAATAACTTCCTAACCATTGCGATAATACACATTTGATAGAGCTGCACAATTAATCGTTAAAAGACTGCAATCTCGATTCAAACACCCACGCGATCTTATTCCTGAATAACAAGGATTCGGCTATGTCTTTTAATCTTTGGCAAGTACGATCACAGCGAACATTCAAATCTGTGTTTGTGATGCC
The DNA here is from genome assembly GCA_030770095.1 of Gila robusta. Lineage (NCBI taxonomy): Eukaryota > Metazoa > Chordata > Actinopteri > Cypriniformes > Leuciscidae > Gila > Gila robusta. Next base: position 424,423 of record JAVALU010001511.1, read on the forward strand.
GCTGATTCAGAGAGAACAGTTGTCATGTAAAGATATGAAACGGCTTCACAAACTGGCTTTTCAAACACATAATATCATTATTTCTGTTACAGTCATTCAAATGATCACAGATAATCATTAAAGTAGCTGGTGGTTATAAGTTACTTTTAAAACAAACTGTCTTTGATTCATTCAAGAGATTTGTTCAAAAAAGCTGATTCATCAGTAATGGAACAAGTCATTAAATCATTCATTTAAACAATTAAAAAAAATTAATTCAAATAAATTAAACACGTTTTAAATAAACTGCAGAAATTAACATTTTTTCATTTTTTTTTACTAGAACCTCTAGTAAATACATGCTATTGTATCTATTCAGAATCATTCTCTATTTAGAACAAAAAAAAATGTGATTCTCAATTTATCCTGAATCGTGCAGCTTTATCATATGATTATTAGGGATGAGCGAGTATAGCATTATCTGTATCTGTATCTGTTAACCATATGAATTATCTGTATCTGTATCTGTACTCGGACTGGGCGGGGCCTAACCCAGAAGTGGGCGGGATTTAACCTGGAAGTGGGTCGGGTTGTCTTGAAATGGGCGGGGCTTTAACCGGTATGTTATTTTAAGCATGCAATTGATATGGGTTGTTCAGAAATTATTTATTGCTGATTAGAAAACCATTTACTCATTATTCTGTATCACTGATCATGAGAGAGGGGAGGGGGGTGTTTGTGTTTTTGTGTGTGTAGCAGCTTAATTTGTAATATTATTTATAACACAACTACCTTTATTTTATTTATAAAATACAGCAAGAAAGTGTCACTCAGTGCGTGAAGTAAAAAAAAACTGGTTAGAACCAGCAGACGGTTTAAAGAAAAAAAAACTCAGATGACCGGCAGAGAGAGAGAGAGAGAGTGTGTGTGTGTAACTAGCTAATTAATTTGTAATATAGTTTTATACCACTACTTCCTATATTTTTTTAATTAAATACAGCAAAAAGTGTCAGACACTCAGTGCGTGAAGTAAAAAAAACTGCTGACGGTTTAAAAAAGAAGAAAAAAACTCCGACAGGCAGAGACGCAACGCGAGTCGCATTCTACCAAGCACCACGTCTGAACAAACCCCACGTTTACCAGAACTCTACTGGTTAATATAAGTGTACTACAAACCGAAGTAAAAAACAAACCTGAAGCTGAAGAAACCCTAAACGTTAACGGAAAAAAGACCCGCGAACCTGAGTGACTGAGGGAGAGACAGAGAGAGAGAGAGAGAGTGTTCTGTGTGTGAGTGAGCAGAGCGGTACACAGCAGCACAATAAATCAAATCTGTATGCGTGTAGGGGAGGGGCGCTGTGACTAGTCTATCACAGAACGCAGACACAGTCAGCTACCCAACCCAATGAGGATTTTTATTCAATCCGAGCACAGATATTGACTCGTATTACTCGTATTATACTCGTACTCGGCAAAAGTGCTTTATCCGTACCGGATACTCGTTTCAGCCGAGTATCCGGCTCAACTCTAATGATTATGGAGAATACCAGAGACAGCTTGAAGAACTTAGACAAATCATATGTGGTTTTAATTTAATATTTTAATGATTTCATGTTTCATCTGTCTTTTCCCTGTGCCTTTATTGATACCGGACTTGTGCATCTGCAAATGTCATAAATTGCATATACTTCGGTTAACTTGTATAACTGGTATAACTCCTCTGATGCTCCGGCTGAAAGGATAACAGTATAGTGAGATGGGAGAGATTGCTTAAACCCCTTCAGATCACATAATTTTTTGGAAAATTTATATTTTTATAAATGGGCAAGCCTTTGGACTTGAGCCCTTATGGAGTTGTTTTGTGCATTCCTGTGATCACAAATGGAGGCATCCGTGACTGAATAAGAATGCGTGTTCTCTTTTTAAGTATATTTCAGTCAGCTATTGTGTGATGTTGTACTATAGAGGCGTGTTAAGAGCGGGTTTTAGGGTAGGGCTACTGGCCCAACAGTGGAAACGGAGCTCGATTTTTGCCTCGCGGCTTGAGGTCCAAGGCTATTGTCCCCACAAGCACGTTGTTAGCTCAGGCTCGCACTGGCCCAACAGTGGAAAAGTGGTTTCCCAAACCTGGTCCTGGGCCGTGTTCCATGGTCCAATTGAATAAGTGTGAACGCTGCCAACTGAACAAGTAAACAAAAAAAAAACGATGTAGGCTAATGTCACAAGATGTGATCCTAAAAAGGGCAGTTCAGTACAGGCATCGAAATCGCCATCTTCTTGCTTGTTTTGAATTCTTTACACAACTTATAAGCTCTTAGTGAGTTCTTAGCTGGTATAAATGCCACCACATGAACACACATACAACAAGAGCATGTAGCCAAGGACAAAGCATTGTTTTGGATGTTCGGCAAGCTTTGTCACAAAACATTCATAAAAGCTGTCTAATCAGGTTGTGACTTTATCCTTATTACTTTTATTTTTTAGCTTTAGGTTTTAAAGCTTTTTGAACGCTTAATGAACCAAGAAAAAAAAAAAAAAACGAACTGAACAAACCAAGAGTGTGAGCTTTAGCCAAAAGCTTTAGACAATGTAGTCATTGACTTCCTTAAGTACTTTCCCTCATGGGGAATCTCATCACCATATTTAAAAAAAAAAAAATTTTAACATAAGGACAGAATTAAATTGTACATCAAATAAGTCTTTTGATGCCGAGACAAGTCTTTTTCATTTTAGGATTTTTTGGTGTTTTTGCCTTTATTAAGTGAGACAGTACAGATAAATGAAATAAAGGAAGTGAAGTGGGAGAGAGAGGGGGAAAGGATCAGAAAAGATTCATGCACCTTTCCTGATCCTGTCTTGGATCGCCCGAAGTGCAACCCCACTACATGTCGGAGCACTCCCCACAAGGGTATTGGCTCTGACAAGTATCACTTCTTTAATAGCATTAGAACACTCTTGTTAACTTGGGGTTGTGACGAAATATGAATATCATTGTCATTACAATGAAAACTAATGATAATGTCCCTCATGGGAAACATATACAAGGAGAAAAGCAGAGGACCTAATACAGAGCCATGTGGCACTCCATACTTTGTTGTAATGAGACGTCTTTTCATTTACACAAAGTGGTAGTGGTCAGACAGTGCACACAGAGAGAGGCGCTTTTCAGATAGCGCACAAACTCCGAATTGATCCTTGTTTTGCGTCTCCTTGCATTTGGATGGACACACACAAAGTTGTCAAAATACCCGTCTCAGCAAGTATTCTCGTAAACCTAGTCAGTTGTTTGGATCGGTGCATTGGGTCTTAAAGTGACAGCAACCTATAACTAGCCTCTGTTGTCTGTATGTCATTAATGTTAACTAAACAACAAAACACAGCTCTAACAAAGATTAATATATTAAATTTATACAGTGAACAGCGTTATTTTGCGTTTAATTATTACATTTTTGTACCTGAAATGAATATTACAGTTAGACCTTACTTTATTTGGAACCTATTATATTGTATTTATCTATGCTTGTAATTAGTGTATTTGTTCTTATTTTTTACTGACTGGTCACTTGCCTTTATAATGTTTGAACTATTACTTAGGCAAGTAGTTTTTGCTGGGGTCTTGGAGTACTTAGAGTGCGTTTTAAGTAATAAATGGAAAGCAAAGTTTACTCAAATCCCCCATCCCCACAATTTGTTTTCTTGCTGATCCGAAAAATTATCTGATCCGTGACTCAAAAACCGGAATCTAATCCGAACCGTGAATTTTGTGATTCGTTGAACCACTTCAAGATAATGTTGTGGTCTGACGTCGAAATATCTAATACCACTAGAAAAGAGATAAAGCTGGTAATTTGTAACTTGAATATGCACAGTATCATGATTGTCACATTGTCACTGTTTCTGTACCACAGTCCATTATAAACCACATCATGGATAAAGTTTACAAAGCCATAGTCAGGTGAGGATCAAGGGTCTTAATATATAATATAATAATAGTAATCAGCTGATTGTCTCACAAACGTAACCAGCTCATTTCCCCCCACATAGCAAACCCATAATACAGCGAGGGAGAAGAAACACATGAAACTATATGCAACTATATATTTTTTCTAACAGGGTAGTAAACGTTTAGCTGGCTAATATGAGCTGTTACTGTGGCTGAGCTGGTTAAAGCGTAAAGCCTTGTTTAAACTCGACGCGTCCGCATGAGCCCAAAGGTGCGCGCGGCAAGAATGGCATGATTGTAACAGCGCGCGCGCCTCCGCATCCCCTAGACACCATTTACTACACACAATAGGCTTTTTTTCTCTGATTTTGAAAACTCTTCGCGATCGACTTAAAATGCTTCCAAGATCAACTTGTCGACCGCGATCGACGGGTTGGTGATTCCTGTAACATACTGTTTTATGGTCAATGAAAAGAGTACTAATCAGCTGTCTCACGAACGTAACCAGCACATTTACCCCCACATAGCAAAGCCATAACACAGCGAGGGAGAAGAACTAAGTTACATGAAACAATCCAACTACATATTTTACACCACTGACAAGGGAAAAGTCACTACTCACGGTGTTTATGGCTAGCTTCTAGCTTTCTGCTGCTTCTCTTTCAAGGTAGTGACGAAACGCGCTCTGTAGCGCTGTTTGTTCGCTGTCGGCTACGCTAGAAACATGTCACAATATGTTGACCTTCATAGAAGAGGGTGCCCGCGGTTATGTAGATATAAATGTCTCATTCTAAGGTAATAAAAACATTACGGTTTATTAAGTAAGTTCTTTATACACCACTGAAAACATAGTTATGGATGTCATATTGCATTTCTGTTAATAGATACTCAAAAATTTTACACATTGCACCTTTAACGACTGTAAGGCCGATTATGAATGTAATTTGATACTTGCGATCGATCATGCCGAGTCAAAGACAGTTACGTTCAGTCGGTGTTTAAAATCTGCTGCAGTTGGAAACAGTCTGTGAGTCAGTTCAGTCTTAGAATGTTTCAGCTAGTCGTTAAGTGTGTCCCTGGCATTAGTGAATAGCGAATGTATATATGATCTAGTGTACATGTTTTTTTTATATGCTTTATACGTCTAAATGTTTTGAATTGTCGCTTTGTGCCATTAAACTGGGGTTATTTGTCTTCTCTTTTTTTATTATTTTTTCCTTAGATCTGATGGCACTAAAAGAGGAGAGTCAAGAGGATGCTAAAAAGGAAGTCAAAGATCTGTATGCGAAACATGATTTAATACCTGGAGAAAAATCCTTGAGTTGCTCACAGAATGAAAATACTTTGTCACGAAAAAGAGCTAAAAATACAGAAACTGGAAGTTATATCACCTGTGAACATTGTGGAAAGAGTTTCATAAAACATAAAAACCTTCAAGTTCACATGAGAATTCACACAGGAGAGAAGCCATTTACTTGCCAGCAATGTGGAAAAAGTTTTGCTCAAAAAGGTAGTCTTAAATCCCACATGCGAGTTCACACTAAAGAGAGCCCTTTCACATGCCAACAGTGTGGGAAAAGTTTTACTCAAAAAGGAAATCTGAAAGTCCATATGAGAATTCACTTTAAAGTGACCCCATTCACCTGCCAACAATGTGGAAAAAGTTTCACTCAAAAAGGAACCCTTAAAGATCACATGAGAATTCACACTGGAGAGAACCCTTACACATGCCAACAGTGTGGGAAAAGTTTTATTCGAAAAGGAAACCTGAAAGTCCATATGAGAGTTCACACTGGAGAGAGCCCTTACACCTGTCAAGAGTGCGGAAAAAGTTTTTCTCAAAAAGCAAGCCTTAACTGCCACACAAGAATTCACACTGGAGAGAAGCCTTACAAATGCCCTAATTGTGAAAAGAGTTTTACACATAAAGGAACCCTTAATAAGCACATGTCAATTCACACTGGAGAGAAGCCGTTCGTATGTGGTCAGTGTGGGAAGGGTTTCAGATTTACAATAACCCTTGATTACCACATGAAGATTCACTCAAAAGATAACTGTTTTATATGTCATCAGTGTGGTAGAAGTTTTACAGACAAGAAGCACCTCAAGAACCATGTAGAAATTCATATCGGAGAGAAGCCTTTCATGTGCCATCACTGTGGAAAGACTTTTAAAAAAAAAGCAAACCTTGAGATTCACACAAGAATTCACACTGGAGAGAAGCCTTACACATGTCTTCAGTGTGGAAAGAGTTTCACGGTTAAAGGAAACCTTGACATTCACTCAAGGGTTCATACTGGAGAGAGGCCTTACAAGTGTCTTTGGTGTGAGAGTACTTTCAAATATCATAGAGATCTGAAATTGCATTTGCAAACTCATTCTAGAAAGAAATTACAAAGATCTGAGTGTGACAAGAGGATTACAAAAAGGAACGATTTAAGAAATTACCTGAAATGTAACTTGCAAACTCATTCTAGAAAGAAACCGCAAAGATCTGAGTGTGACAAGAGATTTACGAAAAGGAGCAATTCAAGAAATGACCTGCTCATTCACTCTGGAGGAAGGCGATTTAATTGTGACCAGTGTAAAAAGAAATTTCTTTTGCCATCACACTTACAGATACACATAAAAAGTCACGCAGAAGTGAGACCCTATACTTGTTCTTTTTGTGGAAAGCGTTTTAAATGGCTCAGCAATTTACAATGGCACCAGAAATTATCTATCTGTGTGAAATCAAAGCTACGTTCACACAGCAGATGAATGTGGCCCAAAATGGATTTTCTGTTCAAGTGTGTGTTTGTGTGTGTATATATGTGTATATATACATTTTAATTTTGTGAGGCTGTTCATGTGACCTTTTATATGTGGCCCGTATCAGATATTCTACAATGTTCAGTAATTTGGCCATGTTTAATTCTTCTATTTTCATCTTTCATCTCCTTATACTCTGCCATGATTTTCTTTCGTTTATTTTCTTTTGCTATTGTCAAGTATATAAGAATGCCTGTGGCAACACCCAACTATCTCCTTCTGTTATAGTTTCAAATATTGAGCAGTTGTGGTAAACAACCTATAATTTAATTTAGATTTTATAGAGTTGTTGCTCATACATTTCAGCATAATACTTCAAAATAAATAAATTGTATAAGTCTATCTACATTGCATTCAGAAAGAAATCAGACCATTTATTTTTTGACATTTTTTTTGCCTTTTGCCTTACTCATTATAACCAGGTTGGGAACTACTGGATTAGGGTTGGCATGCGCCGATCCCCATTCTTTGCCGGATTGGGTATTAGTCAGACAGGACCGATCCAAATCAGATACTGTGCATACGATTCTTTGTTATTCATACCTGCAAACTAGTCGCTTTTCGGCGAAATTCGCCGTTTTGAAACTAAATATGTAATTTATGTGAATCGTGTAGATCCGATGAGTTTTTTTCAGGATGGGTGCAGGGGGGTTGAGGGGTGAAATTGCAAGCACAATAAACTTCACAATAACAATTGGCTAATTTAATATAGACTGGAGTGAGAGCATATTGCAAGCACAATAAACTTCACAATAACAATTGGCTAATTTAATATAGACTGGAGTGAGAGCATAGACGTCTCTCGAGCTGTCGCGATCTTTTTCTGCTCGATCACTGTAGCGCCTCAGTTAAAGCAAACGGCAGCGCCGAGCGCACGTGACCTGATCATCTGTTCCGCTTTACAGCACGAAAAAAAATCGAGAATGAACACGGGGCTCCACATTTAAAAAAAATCCACTTTTCCCGGACAAGCAGACACGTGTTAAAGTTTCAAGTGAAAGAGAGTTTTACTTGCCTGGCCAATCGAAACGCGAGAATGATTCTGATCTTATACAGTCAGTGTAAACAGATTGGTAAATGAATTGACAAATGAGCGTTACAGCACACAAAAAAATTACAGAAGAAACATACTGAGGTAAAAATATTGAGTTTTTTTAATTTATAATATATGATATAGTTAAGTAATATAACACGACTAAGGGAGCTGTTCTATAATATCACAATTACAAATGTTACATTGAACTTATAGTTTAATAAACAAGTAGCCTAGTTAATAGAGTTCCGGGGGATGACGTTGTTACGGACCGGAAACCGTGGGCACCGCCATTTTGGCAGCATTCGGCAGACTGGCAGACTGTTGTGGTGAAGGCGGCTAAACATGGTCGATAACTGTTGTGCACCAGGTTGCACAAATAAACGAGGGAAAAAGAAAGGTACGTCGTTTTACCGCATTCCTAAAGATGCGGAGAGGCGAGCTAAGTGGATCAGCGCCATAAAAAAGAGCCAGGAGCAAGCAAAACAAGACTGAAAGATGGGACCCCCCAGCCGTTGGATTCCGCTTGTGCAGCGATCACTTCATATCAGGTAAGTTACCGAATACAAAGCTTACTAACATAAGTATCTTCATTATTTATTAGGCTAAAATTGTGGTTTCTGATCAGTTTAATAGTAGCTAGTTGAATTATAGCATGCAATGTCATGTTTTGTAAGCTAGCAAGTGCTAACTTAACGTAGTAAACAAAACCCAGTTCGATAATTAAATGTTTCTATTTATTTTGTAGGGAGAAAGAGTGATAATCCCTTGAGTCCGGACTTTGTTCCATCTATTTTCAACTACGTTCCATCTCCAGAGAAGAGGAAAAGAAAAATGAGACTGGAGGTTTTCAACAGACGACAGAAAGCAAAGCTACAGTAGATAGAGCAGACAAAGCTATCTGCGAAAGCCATCCCTCCCAGGTGAATATATCAAAGTTTCTTAACCTGTTCAATCCCACTTCCATGGACTTTAAAATTATAAACCAAAAAGTTTTCGCACAATTCATTGTAGGTTTAACTTAACACCCAATGAGAGAGAGGCGCGGGCGCGATTGAACTGTGTGTGTGTGTGAGTGAGTGAGAGAGAGAGAGAGAGAGGCGCGGGCGCGATCGAACTGTGTGTGTGAGTGAGAGAGAGAGAGAGGCGCGGGCGCGATCGAACTGTGTGTGTGTGTGTGTGAGAGAGAGAGGGGGAGAGAGGTGCGCGGGCGAACAGTGAAAACATACTCCGTCACTTTGTTCATACAGGATATCATTCAAACTACAGTGTTTACTTGTGTACACTCGCAATAAAACACAACATTGTGCTTTTGTCACACTTTAAACTCTTGTCAAACTGTAACCTACAACTGTCACCCAACCAAAAACACACACACACACGTCTTCTGAACTAATTACATAAAACTATTGTCAGTGCACTACAAATAAACTGGTTCTATGCCTTTATTAATAAAACTTTTTTTTAAAATACAAGGCTTAAGACATTTATAAAAATGCCTTCTGCTTTTTTGTTTTGCTTTTCACTTCATTGTACCGAAATCGTACCGAACCGTTATGTCTGAACCGAGGTATGAACCGAACCGTGACTTCTGTGTACCGTTCCACCCCTAGTATATACTGTACTGCAGAAAACAGAGAGTGATTGACAAAAAAATGACAAACTGTAATCAGTTGTGTATACATATACTCTTAATCTACTACTTTTGTTTTCTCACCAGAGCATCAACCGATTGTCCCCAAGACATCAACAAGGATCCTACTGCAGACCAAACTCCCACCACAGAGCCTTTGAAGGAATCTACCCATGAAGAACCTGGAAATGATGTCCAGCCTGTTCTCCATGAGGATGATCGAGCAACTCCACCATGCAGCACTGAAACCTGTGGTAAACGCGTCCAATCTCTTGAGCAAGAATGCTAAGCTCTGAGGACTGAAAATATGTTGTTGAAGGAAAAAATGAATAGGACTACACTGAATGAGATGAGCTTGCATAACAATGATAAAAGGGTTAATACTCTCACTGGTTTATCAACATATTCAATTCTCATGACACTTTTTCATATTGTGGCTCCTTTTCTCAAACTTAAATCTGGTTTAACATGTTTTCAGCAGTACATGTTAACTTTAATGAAGCTTAGAATGAACTTGTCCTTTGAATTTTTGGCTTTTTATTTTGGCATTGACTCAACCACTGTTTCAAAGCTCTTCAAACACTGTATTAATGTGATGCATTGTAGACTGGTGCCAAGTCTAGTGTTGTGGCCTGACCGAGAATACTTAAGAAAATCTCTTCCATATGCATTTCGAAACAGTAGCTTTGAAAAGACAGTTTGCATTATAGATTGTTTCGAAATATTTCAAGAGAAACCCAGTAGATTGCTAGCCAGTGCTCAGTGTTACTCATCATACAAATCGCACCACACAATGAAATATTTAATTGCAATTTGCCCTCAAGGTTCCATTTGTTTCATTTCCACTGGATGGGGAGGTCGCACAAGTGATAAGTTCATCACAGAACAAAGTAACTTTCTATCTCATTTGCTCCCAGGGGACGTAGTTTTAGCGGACAGAGGTTTCCTGGTTAAAGAGTCCATTCAGAGATGCCAAGCTGAATTAAAGATTCCAGCATTTACTCGTGGAAAGAAGCAGTTAGATCCTGTTGACTTGGAGAACACCAGATGTCTAGCCTCTCTTAGGATACACATTGAAAGACTAATAGGAGTTCTCCGTCAAAACTACACAGTCTTGCAAAGCACTGTCCCCATAAGTTTCACGGACATAGACAGAGAAAATGATGTGACCTACCTTGACAAGATTGTGAGCATATGTTGTGCACTTACAAATGTGTCTGAATCTGTGGTGCCCTTCCAGTGATGTGACTGGCTACAGATGTGCTCAACCAGGAAATAAACCTTTTTGACTTTCACTTCTTGCTTCCTTGTTGTGACATTACTTTTGATCACTCGCTATTCTGATGCGATCACATTCTGTTTACAGATCAAGCTGCACATCCACCCATTCTAACTGAGTTCCACCCAAGCAGATATTTGTTCTGGTGTGTTTGATATGAATGACCTACCCATGTTTCATATCCTTGATTGCAACAGATACTTAATACTAATGATGGGGAAGAGAACAATATTGGTTTCAACAACTGTTTATTCATAAATAAGAGAGTACAGTATCAGCTACTACTATTTACTCATTTCACAGTCTCCTCACTAAGGTTTTTTTCTTTTTTGGGCATTGATTACTTTTCGGCAGCTGGGACATACCCACTGTTTTGGGACCCTTTTCATGCAAAGGCAGGTTTGGTGAAACTTTTTAACTGAACAAAAATCTGATGCACAGACCAACATGTTCTCTGCTTCTGGCTCACGGCAGTAGCACCACTGTTGTTGACTATGATCAGCAAATGCTGCTGGTTTTGGCGCAGAAAAATACTTGGCTAGCAGCTCTGGAATGATACATTTTTTAAAGAAGTCACGAGCACATTCCAATTCTTTGTCAAAGAATGCCACATCAGGAGTGACACGTTCAACAAAAGGTGAAGTACTTCCTCTTTCAGTCCACAGAATGAAATCACAATATGGTTTGTCAGTAACAAATAGCTGCATCTGCACTTGACAATAGTATGCATGGTCCCGCTTCAGTCTAATTTTTCCTTGCACATCTTTTTCAAGGCAAAAGTGTGCAACAGAATTTGCTGCCTCATTAACAGAAAGGTCCTTTACAGAAAAAGGGCACTTAATTTCTATGACACCTGAACCACAGCAGCTGCAGGAAACATATCATCAGGTGAGGCCCCAATAAATGGTGCAGGGGTGAAATCCTGAATCCAGCTGGTCCTACTATGACATCCGTGTGTGAGAGGCGATGCTGCATTTCATAGTATTTTCTTGCCAATTCCTCGTGCTGACATCCCCATCTGAAGAAACAACAATAACATAGTTTTGGACAATAGTAATGCCACTCCACATTTGGTACCTCCCTGCTCTTTCAAATTGATACTACTTGGTTTTACACTCCTGTTTTTTTTAGAATAGTACTTCCTGGATTTACCCTCCCTGTTATTTTACATACATCACATTCACTTGATTGTACACCATCTGGAAATGACAATTTTATACACAGGAGCAGTTACACACTGCATGCCCCATTTTACCCTAACCCTTCTATGCTCATGAATACCTGGTAGCCTCACTGGTGGAACTATGTGACTTTGGGTAGCATATTTGTCTTATCAGAGACACTGCAGGCTTTCTGACATCTGTCTTTGTGGCTGCTCTGAAGGTAGATCCTGTTACCCTACCACTCCTTTGCTCAAACCAGATTTCGGACTTGGACTGGGCTCGGGTCTCCTCCTCTACAATATCACTCTGAAAACATGACAATCCAAACTGTTAAACTGTTACACATAACATTTTAAGTACATTAAAATTTTGCTCAATTAGCCACATAAAAACATCTCACTCAAATGGAGAACAAATACTGCAGTATATAGTCCACAACAACAGTTGATAATGAAAGACTGCCACCCTTCCTTCAAAAGACCTTGAGATAGGTTTGGTAATTGTAACTGAATGAATATAAAATTAATTTGCTATGTTTTCAGATCAATATTTGTTTCCTTAAAATTTTTATTAACTTGAACTTTATTCTCATCTGAATCATAAATCATTTATTTCTGTATAAAATAATATTACCATTAAAAACACATTTGTTTTTCTTTTTTAATCAATGTAGAATGTGTAACTTAAAAATAAACAGATTAGTGCTCTGTTTTATTACAAGAAATAAAAACCAATGCAATATGATGAATGTCCAAAAGATGAGATAATATTTGCTTTTGAACTGCGGGTGTGTGTGTGTGTGTGTGTGTGTGCGTGTGTGTGTGTACAGTTTGACAAAAGCACAGTGTTGTTTTACACAAATACAAGTAGGCTAAACACTTTGCAGTTTGAATGATGTCCTGTAAGAACAAAACCACGGAGTATGCCTCTCTCTCTCTCTGACACAGACACACACATTCCAGCAATGATAGATACAATTTTCTGTACCTGTTCTTTGGTCACAGTTATGTCTTCAAATAGAGCTTCTGCTCGATCTTGTAACTCTGCCAGGTTGAGGTCTCTTGTCTGCTTGTTATACAGGTTGGTGAGGGGTTCTGGTAGATCCAGCATGACAGCCTTTGGCACATAGGATGCTGCGTTCTCTTTGACAACAGACAGGACTACTGGTTTGATGAGCTGCTCCTCTTGTGTGCGGCATTGCGAGAGGTTGTTGTAGAGTTGGGCTTGCTCAGCAACAGGTGGGAAAGCTGGGGGGGCAGAATGACCTTTCGAAGATTTTCCTTTTTTATATTGTTGAGAGTTGTTAAAAATTATGTCCTTGCCCTGCTGATACTCCACTTTCTTTAAAGAATCCTCACTTGGGGTGGCCCACTTGCACTTTTTGGATGTTACAGCTATCTCTTCTTTTCTTCCATTGTTATGCTGCCATATGCTGAACAACACAGCTGACACATGGGAGCAGCTCTCACCAAGTCCAGCTGTGCAATTGCAGTGGGCTCCCAAGACAACCCCATCGTTCCTCACCACCATCCATGGCTTTAACTGAGGGTCATTAAGCCTTTGGGAATGATTAACCTATACATGAAATTAAAAATGTCAGCTAACTTGGTTGAGTACATCAAAGATACAAACTAGCTACAGATAGCCAGACGCACCGCGGTTGCTAGCCAAGCTAACATAAACAAACAACCCGGACCCCTACTAGCCATGCTAACGTTACACTACCTATTAAACTGGGACACTTACGCTTCCAGTGATGTTGCAGCATTTTTTTGCTTGAAGATTCCACAGCTGGATGTTCGTTACAAAGCCAGACTGAGTCCATTTGTAACCCTCCAGGCTTTTTTAGGCTTTTAGAGAGTCACCCGAGTAGGAAGATGGGAAGTTTATCAGGTAGTTATATATATCCGGATACTGCAGATCTGGGACGTCTTCTTCAGCGGAGATACTTTTGAAAAGCACCCCAGGGGCATTGTATGGGTCAGTAATATTTAACCTATTTAATTTTTTATATAAAGCTCAATGTCATGCAAATTAAAGTGAGATGAGTACTCCGATGGCTTGAAAGCTTCGGCGCTGGCGCTGGCCATTTTACTGCCAAAATGGTGGCCCGAACACCGGTAGTCACGTGGGGTCCGGAGCTCTATATGTAGTCACTTACAATTTAGACGCAATATTGACTGGTTTTGTTCTATTTCACCAACGAAAATAGTTACAAAAGAAAAGCAACACTAAGTGCTGTGTTTTGTTATTGAATGATTCAGCATTTTGAACGAATCGTTTTAATGAATGACTCAATTATTTATTTATTAACAGTTACTGTAAAACTTCAAATAATAGCCCGGGCTTTTATTTTCCCAAATCGTCGAACTGCACCGGCTTGTATTTGAGATAGGCGTCTATATGAGACAGGCCTTTATAATTTAGTGTTGAGATGTTGTTCATTGAGATGTTGTTCCTAGAGTCTCTAATCTCTAAAAATCTCCAAATGCTCCACGTGAAAATGCGGTCTTCCGACCTTTTACTATTGTGTCCATTGATTTTGATTAATATGCGCAAGGGAAAGCAAGACAGCGCTCGTGTTGTTTGAAGACGTGAGAGTGCGCGCGTGCGGCCGGGGCGCTCTCTCTGCTCGTTTGCGCCCTGTCAAGCGCAGCAGTCATTCTATTCTACATCACTCACCGATCAAAAAAAGGCTTTGGCGGGACACAAATTTGCTTTGGTGGCCTCCAAAAAGCAGACGATCTGACGGGTTTTAGAAGATTAAATACAACCCGAAACTAAAAAACAGACCTGGCCTATATTTGAGACCGGCCTTTATTTACCCAAACCTGTCGCCACACCAGGAGCCAGTTGCACCAACAGGGCTTTACTAAGCCTGGTCCTAACTGCTAAGTAGGTCTTAGTTAAGACCAGTCTTTAGAGTTGACCTAACGTCGGTTGCACCAACCAAACTTAAGCCTAGGCTTAACTACGCCTAGTTTTAGCGATGCACGTTCCTGTGAATGGCCACGGAACTATAGCGGTTGCCTAGCAGCGTGCGTTGCTAGGTTTACGGTGTAAACTATCTTCCGCTGTTTGGTTAACTTGTAGCCGTATCAATGGAGGATCAAAGAAAAAGGAAAGGAAATTTCACCGACATTGAGATACGAAAACTAATAGAGCTGTACAGTCAGCACAGACACACACTGACTGCCAAGCAATCAAACGCAATAACTAACAAGAAGAAACAAACAACATGGAGACAGATAACGGAAGCGATTAACGATTGCTCTGACTCCGGCTGCCTTCGGACAGAGAGCGATGTAAGGAAAAAGTGGAAAGACCTCCTGAGCAAAGCAAAAAAAGATTTTTCTTCAAAAAAACACCACCCGACCGGCGGGGGTCCTCCCCCAAAAACTTCTGTGTACAGTACCATAATTGTGGATGTCTTTGGAGAGGATTCCCCGGCTTTTATTGGTTTGGTCAGTGCAGAAAGTGGCGGTACCGACCTAGAAACTGCTGTCTCTCCAGAGATGGATTACGACCACTCAAGCGAGAGTGTGAATTGTGAAGGTGTGTAGCCTATATATTAGAGTAGCCTACAATAGCAGTTTTAGTAGTTGTCAGATAACAGTATGCCTATGACAGATTCTCTGTATTTTCAGACTCGATAGAGGCGCTAGTCACTCCACACATTTCTAATGAAGGCAGCAGCGTTGTACCGCCGGTGAAACGGAGGATGAGGCTGGATAATCTGCAGCAAACACTTCTTGAAAAAGAAATTGTTAGAGTGGAGGCTGAAACAAAGAAATTACAGACCGAGCAGGAAAAGCTGGAACTTGAAAAACAAAAAATATCATTAGAAATACAGTTGCTCCAACAACAGATAAACAGGTCATCTTCGCCTATTTCTGAAGAGGATGGGCGGTCTTTTGTATTTCTGTAAATAAGCCTAATGGCAAATTGTGTGCAATGAATCAATGACAATTATATGTAAATTAAAAAAAAGTTTATTATAGACCTACTGGACTTTCTTTGTGGCTTATTTTTTTTATGGTTTATGGTTTACAACCTGCAGATAATTAGTAGAATTATTTTAAGTGAAGCAATAGTTTTATGATAGTTTACATTTACATTTTATAGTTTTACATTTATAAAGCATTAATAATGCGTGTACGGACTAGTCGTCCACCGACATCTTCATGCCCTGCGTGGTCCACAGGGTCGACACCTTCCTCCGGCACCGGCTGATGGTGTTGCCTAGGGAGAGGGATCCTCTTGGTGACACAGATGTTGTGGAGGACAGTGCACGCTGCTATTACGGTGCAGACTCGCTCAGGGTGCATCCGTATCTCTCCATGAAGACAATGAAACCTAGAACAAATAGTTAATGATTACTTACTTTGATTAGTGACTAATCAAAGTTTAACCTGATAAAAAAAAAAAAATATATATATATATATATATATATATATATATATATATATATTTAATGTAATCCGTGTTATATTTCATCTGCAATAACAATGTGGGCTTTTATAAAGATCCGTTTGGCCATTGACTTTTAAATGCATCTTTATGCATTATGAGAAGAGTCTCCGCAACTGCAGATCAACGTGCTGCTGCATTTCTCTCCGATTCGGTAGGAAATGAAATTAAACGAAATGTGGAGGATTTTAACTGCGACAAGATGATGGACAGGTCAGTTTACTGTGACAGGATGCGACAGAGAGCAACCGTTAAAGACGCAATTGTATATTTTGTTATATAGCCTAGGCCTAGTCTATTTATATAGTTTTCAGTGATCGCACTATATCAGTACCATGGATAGTGGCACAGACATAGGATTTTACCTGCGCTTGAGGACTCCGATGCACCGCTCAACGAGTGACCTAGTGGTGGTGTGGATGGTGTTATACTGGTGTTCTTGCTCAGTCCTCGGAGCAATTATAGGTGTCATCAGCCAGTGTTTCAGTGGGTATCCACTGTCGCCGAGAAGCAGCCCGTTTACTCTTCCAGCCTCGAAATCCTGGTATAACGCACTCTCCCGGAGGATGCGTGCGTCATGGGCAGATCCAGGCCATCTCGCCACCAAATAAAAAATGTTATAATTGGCGGTTGACATACAGATACTCATGCTCAGATGGTGCCTGGATCCGGACGTGAGTCCCATCGATGCAGCCCACAATACCAGGAATGCCAGAGGCATGGCGGAATCGCTGTTTCATCACCGCAGATTCGGCCTCAGTGGGGAGGTGAGCAGATCGCGGAAGGCGACGGCTCAGTGCCAGTGATACTCTGCGGATGGCCCGACATGCGGTGTATTTTTGGACATTAATCATGTCTCCAACAGTGTTTTGAAACGCACCATTTGCATAAAAACGTAGCGCTATTATTGTGGTTCGACACAAACTGTAAGTCGGGTGACAGCTCTTCAACAAGTTCATATATATCTCTCCGACAGAATCGAAACCTCTCAATCAGCTCCTCATCATTGTAAATGTCCAATGGATTGCTTCTGTCCCCAATAACTCTCTCCCGTCTAAAAGCCCGCTCATTGTAAAGTCTGTGTATAAGGCGCGCCATGTCTTTACTGCTGAATTATCAAGTGGTTGCTATAGAAACTTGCCTAGATTTTGACTTTGCGCCTGCTACTGACTAGGCGTAAGATTTACGCCCGGTCTTAGCAAGAAGAGGACTTAAGCCTGGATGGTGCAACTGTCGTAACTATTAGGTCAGACTTAGAATGCTGAGTTAAGACCTACTTACCTTAAGACCAGGCGTAAGCCCTGTTGGTGCAACTGGCTCCAGGCGTGTAAAAGAGACAGGCGTCTATTTGGGACTCGGCTATTATTTGAAGTTTTACGGTACTTGCCGCCACCTATTGATTTATTGTTTAAAGGTATCATTGATTTTATTTTTTATTTGTTTATTTATCTCATAAATTTATGTATTACCGTTGTGATTTTGCAGTGTAAATAAATTAATTTGATTGATAACAGCCCTTATTATTAAAACTGAATTTGATCAAATGTAAGAATTTGACATGAAAGATAATGTATATATTTAGTAAGGTTTAAAAAATTGTCCTTTATAAAGGTAAATAACGCCCTGGTGTAAAAATCACAAATACGCAGATTTAAGTATGTAAATGCTAATGAGAATAGGCTATTGCTTCAAAATAAATTATATTTACTTATGACAGACACCATTTAAAAAGTAGAAACATAATTGTCATTAAAAATGTATTATAACAGTATTATAAAAACTTCCTTATGTGTGATTTAAATAGAAATAGCTTACAAATAAATAATTTTTAACATTTAATATTAGAATGATGTACCAACTGGGGTTCCTTATGGTTTACTTTACAGCATTATTTGCGAGATATTTTTCAGGCATTCTGAAGACTTTTCTTGTCAGAATGCACCAGAATGCTTCATTGCTTCAACCTTCATTGCAGGTTGAAGCAATGCTTCAATGCTTCATTGCAGGTCTGTTAATTATTCACCCTCATGTCATTCCAAACCCGTAAGACCTTTGTTTATTTTCTTTGCAGGTCTGGTTATTGTTAAGCCCTACAAAAGGCATAAATGCATTATAAAGCATCAAGTTTCGTCCACTATATTCCAAGTCTTCTGAAGCCATTCAATAGCTTAATGTGATGTACAGATTAATATTTAAGTTGTTAAATTAAAGTTCATGTAAACTCCAAGATCATTCAATGTCCCCATTATAATACTTAGTTTGCAGATAAAGATCTATGGTTTTACATAAAAGTACTTGGCTGGAGTTTATTACTTTTTCTAAATCATGTTTCTTGCTACCGAGTGTATTTTAGATCACAACACGAAAAGACAATTGTTCTTCATGCACACAGTAATTTAAATATAAAACTATTAAAAGATAAGGCTCAATAAACTGTTGCATTAGATATAATACACTATGCATAATAACTAAACTAAAGTGATGCATGCTGTGACTCCATGTTTCTTCAAGTGCATTTCTAAGGCACGTTTATAAAAACTACTTAACTGTCCCAAATGAACTAAGGTCTAATTCTGGCTTAATCTAAGCCCTGTCTGTGAAACCAGGCCTTGATGTTTTGAAAACAACTTCAACGAAGTCACGTCTGAAACATTTACTAAAACACTGTCAGGCTCAAGAAACATACACAAAATAAATCACATCTGCATGAAATGACAATACGGCACTATATGCAGTGCAGAATCTGTTGTACCACCTCGCTAAGCAGCCTTGCTCTAACCTCAGCAACACTAAGCATCCACAGTACTGCGTTTTAGTTTAGAAACGGAGAATTAAAACGAATACGATCTCCATCCACACCAGCGTTTTAGCTGCGTATTAGAATTGATCTCCGTCCACATTAAAATGACTGAAAACGCGGATCACGTGACCATTCACCTACACTGGGCATGCGCGTACCGGTGTAAACAGGAAACAGATTGACGAAGAAGAAAGTAGCTAAGTTACCTCTGCAAAGATTTGCAATGTCGAAGACCAAAGATTTCTTCTCATGGACCGACGACGAGGTGGAACTTTTACTTAAAGTTACAAGGGAACACAAAACAACCATGGCGGCACACTCGGAGTCGTTGCAAACCAAATACAGCGACATATTGGAAAGGTACCAATTTACTTGCACAACAGCTGCTAGCAAAGACATCAAAGTCAGTAACGCTTGTAATTTGTTATCCACGTGAGCATCTGCGTCATCGTTTCTAAAGTCCTCCGTTTTGACCCGTCTTCACTAAAACGCCCTCCGGAGATTCAAAACGCAAAACGGGGTCGGCAGCGTTTCTAAACTTCTCCGTTTTAGGTCTTTTTGCTGTTTTAGTCTGGACGGGAGGTGCAAACGTAGCAAAAGGTCTCCGTTTCTAAACTAAAACGTAGTAGTGTGGATGGGGCCTAAGACACCCTTTTACTTAACCAAAGTCTATGTTATACACATTGATCTGAATGAAAATGTACATGTGTAGTAGAGGTGCACGATATTGAAAAAAATGTGATATTGCGATATCGATAATGAATATTGCGATATCGATATTAATTTTGATATTTTTAAACATATGTAAAATTACAAGTTTTGGGAAAACACATCAAAATAGATTCATAACAAATAAAACAAATTCTTACAACACAAGGTTTATTTCAACAGACAGTCATATTGGACTGGTACAACATGAATAAATAAATAATAACCATGTCTACTACAGAACAGGACATGTTTTACTGGTTGTACAGTATAAAATAAATAAAGGAGCATGTCTATAGAACAGGAAATGTAAAAAAAAAAAAAAATGAATCTAAAAAAAAACAAGTAAAAAGAAAAAGTCAAGAGAAACAGGCCATCAACAACCGTGTAACTGCCTTTAGAAGGCAACTTTCCCTGGGCAACTCACAGGTAGACTACAGATTGCAAGTCAAAAAGACGAGCATGTCAACCATAGCTGGTTTAAGCCGTGAACGATGAGCCGTCACAATGTTTCCCCCTGTACTAAATATTCTCTCTGATGGGGAACTGGTTGCAGGGATACACAGATACTTTTTTGCCAGCTTGCTCAAAGTGGGGTAGCTCACTTTTGGCGCTTTTCCAGTACCAGCTCAACTCGACTCGCCTCGGTTCGGCTCGCTTTTCGCTCCGTTTTCCATTGCAGATAGTACCTCCCCAATAGTACCTGGTCGTCATAGCGACGCCGCAGGAAACTGCCGTGATGTAATCTTCAACGCGACACACACCCGCTATCCACACACAGGACAATGGAGGAAATCAAGTGTCTGTTTTTGATCCTCGGGATGTGGCTGTTTCTCACAGCAAGAAGACAAACGGTGTTTCAGGAGAGGCTGAGGGCAGCAAAACGAAACACTGCTGAAAAAAACAGGAGAGTTTGGGAATTACTACAGACTTCAGACTACGAGACGAATCCGGTTGTTCAAAGCCGACGCAAGAGGGTAAGTTATGCTAACGTAGCTAACGTTTGCGTATGTGTAAATACTATACTATATACAAAGTATTTGATCAACTTTATAGCTACCAGTATTACGTACTAAAATGTGCATGCTTTATGTGTTTCAGATCTGTTTTGCTTTGCAAAGTCGCCGCGGCAGACCGTCTGTTTGGGCTTTCAACCGAGCTACCGAGTGGTGGGATGTTATTGTTCCTGGTTTCACAAACGTGCAGTGGGTTCAGAACTTCAGAATGTCTGAAGAAACATTTATATACTTGTACAACAAACTGCGTCCAGTGATGGAGAGAAAGGACACAAGCTTCCGCAAGTGTGTTCCTCTAAAAAAGAGAGTGGCCATCGCACTATGGAAGCTTGCGACCGGTTCAGAGTACAGAACTGTCGGCCATCTTTTCGGAGTAAGCATAACAACTGTTTGCCGGTGTGTTCAAGGGTTCACTGCTGCTGCAGAAACGTTGTTGGTTCCCGAACAAATTTGTTTCCCAGACCAGGAGAAGTTTGAAGAAATGGCTGCCTACATTGAGAACAGATGGGGGCTCCCACAGTGTGTTGGTGCTATTGATGGATCACATATACCCATTTTGGCACCAGAGGAGTACCACTGTGATTATTTCAACCGTAAAGGCTGGCACTCCATCATCCTTCAAGGGGTTGTAGATGGAAAAGGACTGTTCTGGAACGTGTTGCAGGACTGCCTGGCAGCTTGCATGATGCTCGTGTTTTAAGACTGTCCACATTGTGGGAGTTGGCCAGCCGTGGCAACCACTTTCCAGCTTACACTAGAAATATTGGTGGGGTGAATGTTGCCTACTACATCCTGGGAGATTCTGCCTATCCCCTGCAGAACTGGCTCATAAAACCATTCACTGACACTGGACGGCTGACAGCAGAACAGCAGATCTACAACAAGAAAATATGTTGAGCACGGGTTGTGGTTGAAAACGCATTTGGTAGACTGAAGGGAAGGTGGCGTTGTCTCATGAAAAGAAGTCTCATGTTACAACCGTGAAATCTATGATTCTTAATTGCTGTGCTTTGCATAACCTTTGTGAGAATCATGGAGAGGACTATGACAATGAGTGGGAAGCAGCAGCAGAGCCTGTGGTGGCAGTGGCACAGGGTGTAGAGGAGGAGGGCAGGGATGTACGAGAGGGTCTGATGCGTTACTTTAATTGCTAAAAAATAAATATCTATAAAAATGTTGTCTCTGCTGTTTTTTTAAAGGTTATCACAGTATAAAATCTGAAAATACATGGTCAAACCCTTATAAAAAAGCAAACCATCAAAAAAAGACAATTTGTAATAAGTTTCAAAAAGGTTTTATTTAAACACGCATACAGATTGAACAAACTATAATATAAATAGAAATTCACACAACCAACTATATACATATGTTACATGTACAGTAGGTTGCCAACCAGAATGCCTATTACCGCCGCGCCGTCTGCCGCGGCAAATCCACCGCGGCAAAAAAAACCCAGTCGCATTTCAAAGTCATTCTCGAAATGACCGCCAGGTGGCGCAAAGGGACATTTAGCGAAAGCAAAACGTACGTAAAAGTAGCCTACATTTTAAATAGAATATAGCAAACTTTTAGAGCAGAACATTCTATGAATCAAAATTTAAAAGAGGCCTATCTCGCAGTCAGTGAAAATAAATTAGGTGCAATCAATGACGCTAAACTATTGAAGAATGAGAAGATTGAAGAGTGCTTCTCTCATGTGCACGCACACTAGTGAACAACCGAACTTGTGGTCGAGTGGTAGAACTGAAGGTTTAAGCAGTATAAAGACACGGGTTCAAAACCCGAATAAAAAAGGTTTTTATATAATTACCATGCATTTCCATTTTACACTAAGGAACAAATCTCATCCAACAGATTGACTGAATTTACGTCTTCAAAAACAGTTCTGTTAAAAAAAAATAAAAACTTCACGGGGTTCCATATATGCAGAAAGAATTTTTAAAAACATGATTGCTAAGCAAGGTGCGATTTGCCGGTGGGTGATTTCCCCCCTCCACAGTAGCGAATCAATGCTATAGCCTATAGGCCTACCCAGAGTCTAAATATACCATATCATATATATATATATATTTAAATATACAACACGCACGTTTAAACAACAAACAATAAAATCTGAACCAGCGCTTTGCTCCTGTATTGAGAGATAACATGCAGCGCGTTTCAGTTACGATCCTGGTTCCAGTGGCCTTAATACATTCACGGCTTTTTAAAATGTCACAAAGCATTTTGAGGTGGTTTTGAACGAAATATTGAAGTTTATAATAAAGTATTTTGACACACCACGAGTGCGTATTCTAAAATGGGGTTTTATTCTGGCATTGAATTAGAGTTCGACAAACGCAGCGGTGCGTTCACTTGAATTTATTTTTCTGCTAAAATAACTTAATAGGCTATAGCCTACTTCGTAATTTTTGGTCATACAGATAGGATATCATATTTTAAAACTGTAAAAGGTCTACTTTTATTCATGTAAAGTAGGCTACACTCACAATAGACTAACAACAAAACATTTTCTCACTCATTTGAGCGAACACACACTGGAGAAACAAACGTTTGGGCATTTCAGAGCTACCGCCTGAACGCTGTTTCATTAACTTCTTATGCTCTTGCAAAGCCTCATTGATGTAGCCTAATATGTTTCTATTGCAATGTTTTATATGGAAATGTTTTCATTATTTATTCAATTTAATTTCAGTATTGTGATGAATTATTTTAACTACATTTCACTTGAATTCATCTGCTACCCGCTTTCAATCGCTCTGAATGAGCCGTGGCGCAGCGGCAGATTACGCAATAGAGAGAATAAACGGACACTTTTCAAAGTCTGTGATTGTAGCGCCTCTTAGCGGTTAAAGGCAGCAAATACACCCCGAATTTTACCGCCGCGGCAGTGCGGCGGCGGTAAAAGTATTATTCTGGTTGGTAACCTACTGTAGTGCAAACATGAGCAAACTATGGGGTTTCAGTCCAGGGGTGGTGGAACAGCGTCCCGCCGGTTCAGTGCCTGTACAAGCTGGCTCAGGGTGCCCAGAAAGGCCTGGTTGAAGGATGACATTGCAGCAATCTCCTCCCTCCTCAAAGCCGCTTCGAGTTCTCTTGCATGTGCTGCATCATCAAGTGCCATTTGTAAATGGCGCTCCCGCTGTGCCCGGTTCAACTCCAGCTGCTCGACATCAGATGTCTGCATCTCCCTCAGGACAGTTAGATGCTCCTGTTCCCTCCGTCGTTTCCTCCGTCCTGGACAAAAATAATTACAATGAATGAGTTACAATAAAGAAAAACATATAATATACTCACATTTTATTCAAAGGTTGTGTTTGTTTTAAATTGTTCACATGTATTATCATTACATCTGCTACTGTACATAAAAAAGACAAGCCCACAACTTACTATTACATAGTATACACTCACCTAAAGGATTATTAGGAACACCATACTAATACTGTGTTTGACCCCCTTTCGCCTTCAGAACTGCCTTAATTCTACATGGCATTGATTCAACAAGGTGCTGAAAGCATTCTTTAGAAATGTTGGCCCATATTTATTAGGATAGCATCTTGCAGTTGATGGAGATTTGTGGGATGCAAATCCAGGGCACGAAGCTCCCGTTCCACCACATCCCAAAGATGCTCTATTCGGTTTAGATCTGGTGACTGTGGGGGCCATTTTAGTACAGTGAACTCATTGTCATGTTCAAGAAACCAGTTTGAAATGATTCGAGCTTTGTGACATGGTGCATTATCCTGCTGGAAGTAGCCATCAGAGGATGGGTACATGGTGGCCATAAAGGGATAGACATGGTCAGAAACAATGCTCAGGTAGGCCGTGGCATTTAAACGATGCCCAATTGGCACTAAGGGGCCTAAAGTGTGCCAAGAAAACATCCCCCACACCATTACACCACCACCACCAGCCTGCACAGTGGTAACAAGGCATGATGGATCCATGTTCTTATTCTGTTTACGCCAAATTCTGACTCTACCATCTGAATGTCTCAACAGAAATCGAGACTCATCAGACCAGGCAACATTTTTCCAATCTTCAACTGTCCAATTTTGGTGAGCTCTTGCAAATTGTAGCCTCTTTTTCCTATTTGTAGTGGAGATGAGTGGTACCCATTGTGCGTGTTGTGGCTTCACAAATGCTTTGCTGCATACCTCGGTTGTAACGAGTGGTTATTTTAGTCAAAGTTGCTCTTCTATCAGCTTGAATCAGTCGAGGCATTTTTGCCCACAGGACTGCCGCATACTGGATGTTTTTCCCTTTTTTACACCATTCTTTGTAAACCCTAGAAATGGTTGTGCGTGAAAATCCCAGTAACTGAGCAGATTGTGAAATACTCAGACTGGCCCATCTGGCACCAACAACCATGCCACGCTCAAAATTGCTTAAATCACCTTTCTTTCCCATTCTGACATTCAATTTGGAGTTCAGGAGATTGTCTTGACCAGGACCACACCCCTAAATGCATTGAAACAACTGCCATGTGATTGGTTGATTAGATAATTGCATTAATGAGAAATTGAACAGGTGTTCCTAATAATCCTTTAGGTGAGTGTATATATATATAACATGATATTATTTAGATATTTTTAATTTAAATGACTATTATTATCATAATTAGATTATCTTTAATTAGCTATCTTTGCAACAAAAACAGAAGAGCTGTAGCCCGAAAACCATTGCCTGTCCTTTGGTTGTAGGCTATAATAGTAACTTATACAACTACATTTGGATTAATAGACAATGTCAAAATAAAGTTACTCTGGAGAGTTTTGCATTCAAAGGCATGTAAAGGGAACCATTGACAAAGAGAAGAAAGAATTAAAACTCTTCGTGTTCATGACCGCTACTGAACATCTGAACACAAACAACGATCAAATGCACATCGACGGATCTTCTTCTGTCTGTTCTCCAAAATGTAATCAAATGTATATTTCTGCAAGCATGTTTAAACTGGTTAACTGTGTCTAAGGCAGGCAAAGGCATTTTTCAAGTCGAGTTCGTACGCCACTGCACAATACACATACATTACCGCGGGATGGCGGGTGTTCATTTCATAAACTGTGGACAATGGTAGCTTATATTTAATGTAGCCTATAAATTAATGTATATGTCCAAAAAACGGATAATGTCATACTTTGTAGTAGCCTAGTGCTATCGTGGTGTAATGATCTGTTTGGTTGTAAAATGTATTACCTGAATGTAATTAATCATTCATTCACAGACAGCATACAAAGATGTTCAACTAATAGATCTAAAGATCTTCATCGCAAAAATATGATGCATTTGCAGATTTGCTTTCACTAGACTGTAGGTCCACGGGCACTTTATCCAACGATCTTGATGTTCTTAAATCTTCTTGTTACGACTCCGAGTCGAGTGTGAATTGAAAGCGCTTCAGACGATTCAGTGCATGGAGGAAACTGAACAGATCATTCAAACAGATTCGCGAACCGATTTAGACAGATATGCCAACTTGTTTGATGAAGTCTTTGAACAGAATCGACTCAAAAGAGTGATTCATTTGTGAATTGAGCATCGCTCATGCCCATAAAAAAGATAGGCTATGCGCGCTTGGAATAAACTACGCATTTAACAATATTGCATTAAAATAAAGTAACGAGAGTACAGTTTACATTTTACATTTATCTGACGCTTTTATCCAAAGCGACTTACAATTGTTATATTTCAGAGGTCGCACACCTCTGGAGCAATTAGTGGTTAAGTGTCTTGCTCAGGGACACATTGGTGTCTCACAGTGGATTCGAACCCGGGTCTCTCACACCAAAGGCATGTGTCTTATCCACTGCGCCATCACCACCCATATCATAATTCACCCATATCACACCCAAATAATCTGTTCAGTTTAAAGTACAGTTTTTTCATTAGAAATACTCGAGTTAAAGTAAAAATACCCACATTTAAATCTACTCTTAAAAGTAATTTTTTTCTCAAAAAATAGCCTACTCAAGTAAATGTAACAAAGTAAATGTACTTTGTTACTGCCCACCTCTGCTCACAGCAATACGTGACCAAGCAAATAAATATAGTCATTAATAGGATAAAAAAGAAAAATTATTTCAATGTTTTTGAACACAAAATTACGTTTTATTATGCATAGATAAGACACGCTCTCTCTCCCAGTCAAACGCACACACATACGGACACACACTCGCACATAAACGTGTTGTCAGCGCTGCTCTGACGATTTTATCAGTAAAATTTAACAACTTAAAAGCTACAAGACATTTATCCTTGGAGGAACGGATAAACTAGAGAACCGCTGCTGCCGAACACTGTTGAAAGACACTTATCGTAGCCTACACCTCTCTCTCTCTCTCTCTCTCTCTCTATTTCTCTCTCTCTCTCTCTATTAATAACAGCATTAATCTGCTAATAATTCAACGGCCTGTCATCAATTATTCCTTACTTATTGCCGTATTCTCTGATAAAATTAGCGAGTTGAGTGACGCGCGACAGCACCACCTGCGTCTCAATGTTCTCAATGTTCTCAATGTTGTAATTGTCACAGAGGTATATTTAAACAGCGCACGGGCCACATTAAATTGATCACCAGAATTTGTTGGCGGGCCTGATTAAAAGTCGTGGCGGGCCGTGTTTGGCCCACGGGCCTTGTAATTGACACATGTGCCTTAGGCCAACAGAGATGTTTTGTCCCGTGTGGTCCTTCGGGGAAGTAGGAAGTCTGAAGGCATTTGCTGACGAGTTCGTACTCGGGCATAATATAGTGCACAGTGAGACTTATGTACGGTTCCGTAGTGCGGCTGGACCACAGGTCGGTCGTGGATGAAAAATATTCGATCTTTCCGACTCCAAACTCTGCCTGCACCGCCTTTCTGCACTGTTCATAAAGTTCTGGGATAGCTATCTGTGAGAAATAGTTACGGGATGGGATTTGGTACCGTTTGTCTAGTACATCCAGAAGCTTCTTGAGGCCTTTTTTTTTCCACTGCGTGGATGGACATCATATCTTTGGCCAAATAGTACGTTATAGCATTGGTGATTTCGGTATGTCTCTTTGAGCTTTTGTCGTACTTTGTGCCACTAGCAAAAGCACTCGCTAGCGAGGCTTGTTTGGCTAGCTGTGGTTTTTTGGGGGGTAACGTTAGTTTCATGCACTCATCGTAAAGTGGCTTGTGGTGGTTCTAAAGATGCGAATATAGGTTTGTTGTATTGTCTTTTGTGCGGCTTACCACCATTCTACACATTTTGCATAGTGCATTAGCCTGTGCAACATCTGTTGGCTTAAAGCCAAAGTATTTCCAAGCTACTGAGGAGGAGGCATTACTTTTGGCCACTAAAGTTTCCTCTTCAACCTCTGTTATTTCGTCTTCTCCCTGAGCAACACTCATTTTCTTACTTTTGGGTTCTTTCTTTTGCTCCCTTCGCTTTCTCTTTAGGTCCTTTCTTTTCTTTCGCTTCGTTTTGTTGTCTCGGTCTATTTCTTCACTGATTTATGTTCCCGCGGAGGCTCCACGCTATAGCCTGGCTCCGCCCTCCTACGTACTTCCGCTCAATTTTTATTTTCCTTCAGTACTCCGTCTGCATGTCGGACGGGACGCATAAAAAAAAATATCGCATAAGTATCGTGAGACTTTCGATAATGATATCGGGCAACGTGATATCGCAGAAACGATATTGATTCGATATATATCGTGCACCCCTAATGTGTGGCATAATGTTGTAACAGGTGCCAAAAACAAAATGTGCCTTAAACAGTTTGCATGGAATGACATGCTGATTGAGAAAGAAGTACTGGTGAACTGAATTCTTCTGAGGTCCCACAGCCAGGAGATAGCAGTGATACTTCAAAAATGCCCCTTGTTCCTCTGCTTGAGAAGCAGACATCTTTCCTGGTCTCCTCCGGCCTTGGGCAGAAGGTGGGATCCGATGCAACAGTATTGTAGAAGAGAGGTCACAGTCCCAAACAGTTTAGACACATTAGTTATGTTAGCAAAACTTTGATCCATACTGAACATTTAAATTTAAGAATAAAGAATATGAAAAAAAATTATGGGGACTAAATATTTCATCCCACCCTCAAGGTCCTCAAGTGATTAACCCTCTGGGGTCTAAGGGATTTTTGGGGTCCTTGAGATGTTCTGACATGCCCTGACATTTGTGCTTTTTTCAGTTGCTTATAAACATATTAATGGCAAAGGTGTAATTACACTCTATTTAGCACAAACAGGGCTACCATAATATGTGAGCAACATGTATGTACATGTTTGTATTTTTGAGGGAATATTGTTTATGCATGGTTATTGAAAAAAATAAAATATAAAGTTTCTGAAATAAGGCCACAAAACACATACTAAATATGTGTCCACAAGACTTTTGACTAATGGATGTCGTTGCCTAGAGTTTTTTCTTCAAAATGATGTGAAAATCATCCTGCCTAATCATTCACATAAAACAATACATTGATTTAAATTTTGTAAGACACTTTTTGTTTGGAAAGGCAATATGTGCAAGGGGCGTCAACGATTTCAACACCATCATGCATATTTAGTGGTTCACACCTGAGGAGACAATGGGGCCCGCATACTTAATGAGCCATTCATTCAGGTGTGTCACTGAGCCACAAGAAAGAATGCAAGAGCAATATATATGTGTGTGTGTGTATATATATATATTCTACCAAATTGGTTCACAGTTGGAAGCATCTCATTTTTTTAAATATATTTCCATGTCTAGTAATTGTGCAGTTAATTCTCATACTGTATTTTCAGTTTTGGAATATGTATCCTCTCCCCAAATTTGTCACAAATAAAACTCAATAAAAATTATTTAAAGAAAAGGCTTATATTTACCTTTTAATAGTTTGTTTACATCTACCTTGTAAATATTTTTTTTTATTAAAAATGTTACAATTACAACAACAATTCAAGTGCAATATTTCTTTGTAAAAACTAAAGTATACATTTTATCCTACATATTTCAAAGTTAAGGATTCATTACTTTGGATATAGCCTAGGCTACATTGGAACAAACACATAATAACATATTATTTGATTACTTTATTTTTGACAAAACATACTATAGGCTATTTAACATATGAGCAAAAATTGGCAAACAAAAGCTTATTTGAGGTGGCAAATATTTTAGAGGAAAAATGTATAATCTATCCAAAACTAGTCAACGAAATGTTGTCTTTCATATGTCTGTAACATAGGTCTTTCGTTTATATAAGAAATATAAATGTTAATTTGCAGTTTAATACGTTGCTTATACAAATACATTTTATTTCAACATATTTCAGTCGATTTTTACTCATCTCAGTATAGCAATATAGTTTGCTAAAAGCGGATCATTCATTCACACACAGAAATGCGATTCAAATTTAAACTGTCTTTTTGCGAGTTGTGGTAAACAGCGCATCTCTGCCGTTCATTCATTCACACACAGAAACGCGATTCACTTGAGAATGAAAAAAACTTACCACAGTATTCCTCAGTATTATCCTACAGTATTATCATACATATTTTAAAGTTAAGGATTCATTAGTTTTTATATAGCTTACATTGGAACAAACACTATAATAACATCTTAGTTGATGAGTTTATTTTGACAGAACATAGCCTAGGCCTACTATATATTTAAAATATGAGCAGAAACTGGATGACAAAAGCTTATTTGATATTTTAGAATAAAAACTTTATAATCTATCCAAAACTACGAAATGTTGTCTTTCATATTTCATCTGTAACATAGTAGGCTAAACATAAACAACAGCACCCATCTGTGCCGTTAATTCATTCACACACAGAAACGTGATTCAAATTTAAACAGTCTTTTTGCATTTACAGACATTAGAACAAAGCACAAGAATAAAAAACTTAGGCTACTCACAATTCTCGGCTAGATCGGTCGCTCCTCAAAATGAAAATAAACCAGCACATGTTCTGAGGTAAATGTCCCAGGATTACTGCTCACAGTCACAGCCTCGCAAGACGAAAAGGTAAATTAATCTGATGATTAAATTTGTTGTGTTATCGCGTTTATGAGGGGCGTTGACACATTTGCATGTGTTGCTTCAGATCATTTGTGTCTGAATAGCGCGCGCTGTCCGTGGGCGTGTCACATTAGCAGAATAATGAGCTGAGAGAACGATAATGAGATCGGCTGACACCTCTCTCTTTTTTTATAGATTACATAAACAGAGAATATTTATTTTAGTTTTGAATTAGATATTTTAATAGTACAAACTTAAATGATCATAAAGATATATTGCTCATGCTTGGGTGAATAGTATTCGCTGAGTTTTGTTTAAGTTTAGAGACGTGCTCCAGAAAAAAGGTTAACGGAGATGGAGAGACAGAAAGCACACCCTGTTTATTTTCTTTATTTTACAAAAGCACAATGTTTTATTTCGATTGTAAGTGGGCACATAAAAAAATAGACATTCAACAGTTTATTTTTTTATATTTCTTAAGTGTGTATGACCAAAAATGACTGAGTATTTTAAGTCTATTTTCCTGCTATGTGAAAAAATCGAGCAAAACGCGCCGGCGCGTTTGTCGACCCCAGAGGGTTAAAATATGAATAATAAATAATACTGAACACATTATCTAAGTATTAAATTAATCTTAAACATGTTACCTAAATTAACACCCTCTTCTAGCAAGAGTTCTTCAACATCATTGGTGGTTGGAAGATCTTTGCTCTGCTCACTTTTTAGAGCAATGTCTTGCTCAATCTAAGAAGAGGCAGAAAAGAATGACAATTAGCCAAACTTTTTAAGCAGAGAAAAATTCCTTCGGGCTCAGCTTAGTAACTTTAACAGGTTTTTGGGAATCCCAAGTTTCATCTTGACCAGCTTGCTCTGTAAAACGTGAAGTGAGTTATACACAGATGACAGTGAAAAAGGTTTAGTGCCCAACAAAAGTTTGCATACTCATGACAGTATTTGTAATTGGGTCTAACAAATGGTTATACAAGTATAAGGGTATACAAGTATAAGTATTACAAGTATATACAAGTATATACAAGTATACTGTAATACTTATACAAGTATAAGTATTACAGTCAAAGACCCAGAACCAGATATAATAGATGAAGACCCGGAGTCAGAATTATAATAAATTAAAAGAAAAGTTTTACTGAAGATAGTTTGCAGTTTCATCAGCAGAAGGAGGAGTTCGTAGGCCGCCCCGCTTACAGTTACAAAGATCACAGCAATTATACCCTTCACCAAGGTCTAAGCTACGTCCTTGCTTCAGGTTGAATGATTCTCATTGGCTAAGAAATAGATAAACATAGTAATTTTCCACACATATACAGATAGACTGAAGCATATCTCCATCGATTATGCAGCTGACACTCGGACCCTGAAGTTAGGCACGTTGTGACCTTCCAGATTTGTAGATCTGGCTTGCTGGGTGCCAGCATGTCCAGAACAACAACTCAACATCAACTAAGTGGTTCCTTAACCTGTAACCAAAAAGACAAACACACACACCGACACACAGCTTTTCCAAGGTTGGATTTGGCCAGGCTCTAACTATAAACAGGAGAGTTTTCTCAAAACACCAAGATAATACGTTATTTCTTTCAAGGAGAGGACACTTTAATCTAAATGGAAAGTAAGGCTTTAACCCTCTGAGGTCTGCGCGATAGTCTCGCTTTTTTTCTTATCAGTGCAAAAGAAACTCAAAATACTCTGTTGATTTTGATCTTACATATTAAGTGTTGTACATCATTAGATCCTGATAAGTGTCTATTTTTTTTGTGGATACTCACAATAAAAACAAAGTGTTGTGCTTTTCGCCAAATAAAGAAAAACAAACATGATGCGCGTTCTGCCTTCTCTCTGTCAGTTAAGTCCATTCTGAAACGCGTCCGAAAATTAACTGTAATTCCGCGAATACTTGTCATACAGGCACGAGTGTTTTTCCATAATGAAGCTTGAACTCTCTTCTTTTAAATGAATTAATTTATATAAAAAACAAATATTCTCAGTTTATGTAATCTGTATGAAAAGAGAGAGATGTCAGTATTTTTCTTTCCAGCTCATTATGCCTCATTACGCGTTAATGTGCCACGCCCATGGACAGCGCGCGGTATTCAAATGCAAATGATCTAAGGCAAGCCATTCAAACATGCCAACGCCCACCAGCTGGATTATAAAACACATCGTGTTTAGTAAGTATCTTGTACAGCTGTGTACACAGCGTATCCTTTCGCTGTGAGGAATAATACTATCTAACCCTGGAATAGAAGTGCTGGTAGTTTCATTTCGAGGAGCAACGGATCCAGCTGATGTAGTAAGTCATTTATTCTTAAGTGCTTTGTTCTAATCGCGATATTGAATAGTGTCTGACTGTAAACCGCAAAAAGACTGTTTAAATATGAATTGCGTGTCTGTGTGTAGGCTAAATGTTGAATGAACGGCATGCAGGCGCGCGCGCTTTGTTTACTACAGTTATACAGCGCGTGTCTGTGCCGTTCATTCACTCGCACCTACATTAGTAAACGTTATGTTTACATGAACACATCCAAACTATATTGCTATAGCCTACTAAGATGAGTAAAAATAGACTGAAATATGTTGAAATAAAATGTCTGTATAAGCAACAAGCTGCAAATTCACATGTATATACTAATATATCATACACAATATGTTACAGACTAAATATGAATGTTTAGACAAGATTTTGTGATTAGTTTTGGATAGATTATAAAGTTTTGACTGTAAAAAAAGACTACTGTCACATTAAATAGTTAAGCTTTTGTTCACCAATTTCTGCTCATAGTTCAATATACTATAGTATGATGTTTTGTCAAAAATAAAGTAGGTATATTGAATTATCAACTAAGATGTTATTATAGTGTTTGTTCCAATATTCAAACTAATGAATCCTTACCTTTTTTAATACGTATGATAAAATGTATACTTTTTACAAAGAAATACACTTTAAATATTGTTAAAATTGTAATTGTTGTTGTAATTGTAACCTATTTGTAATTGGTTACAATTTCTAATTGTAAAATATGTATATATAGATAATTTCTTTTGTCCTTGCATTCTTTGGGATCCTGTGACTCACCTGTGTGAAAGGGCTAATTAATATGCAGCTCATTATAGGGCTCATTATCCGGCCTTTGTCTTCTCAGGTGTGAACACGCCTCCACGCATATTGCCTTTCCAAACAAAAGGTGTCTTATAAAATTTAAATCAATGTATTGTTTTGTGTAAATGATTAGGCAGGATGATTTTCAGATCATTTTGAAGCAAAAATTCTAGGCAACAACACTCATTATTCAGAAGTCTTGTGGACACATATTTAGTATGTGTTTTGTGGCCTTATTTCAGACACTTTAAGTTTTAGTTTTTTCAATAACCATGCATAAGCAATATTCTCTCAAAAATACAAATATGTACATACATGTTGCATGAAATACATGAAAATACAGAATACAGAATACATGAAAAGAAAATTTTAGTAATTACACTGGTAACTTCTATGACTTCTCTAGGCTTATGAGATTTTACTTTGTTATTCAACTCATGTGATATTTAGAATGAAAAATATTGATTAATACCTTGCTTATAGTCACTCATTACATATAAATTGAAGCAGCAATGGATTCCAAAATCCACCCCCTTCACAAGGTGTCAAAGAAATTTCACAAATACTTTAGTGTTTCACTTACAAAGTGATGCCATATCTGTACTGAAATTAAAATATAAAATAATTATAAAATTCACAGTATTACCTCTATGATCCAGTTTCAGATCCAAGCTGCCTAGAATAGATAACTTAAAAAGGGATAGTGATATGTTAATTCTGCAATATACAGTTGCAAGAAAAAGTGAGTGAACTATTTTCAATTTTCTGGTTTTCTGCATAAATTGGTCATGAAATTTTATTTTATTTTCAAGCTGATAAAACAAACAATCATCATCTTTCATGTCTTTATTGAGCACACTCATTAAACATACAAAGTTATGGTGGAAAAATTAAGTGAAACACAGGTTTCACAGTGAGTCAGGTGTCCAATCAATAAAACTAGAATAAAGGTGTAGTTTAGAGCTAAATTGACTTCTTTAAGCATCCAAACAATATCAGTGTGCAATTTAAAAGCAGCATTAGCTTATGTGATCCATGCCTCTCAAAAAAGACCTACGATCAAGAGTTGTTGATATGCATGTAGATGGAAAGAGTAACAGAGTAATCTCAAAGACTTCAGATATTCATCAGTCCACAGTTAGACAAAATGTCTATAAATGGAGACGATATGGTACTGGGGCTACTCTCCATAGAAGTGGGCGCCCAGCCAAGATCACTCCAAAGGCACAACACAGAATGCTCAATGAGGTGAAAAAGAACCCTAGAGTAAAAGCTAAAGACTTGAAGGATTCATTGAAGCTGAATCTCTGTTCATGAGTCAACTCTATGTAAAACATTGCAGCATGCCTAAAGTTTGCCAAAGACCACCTTGACACTTCACAACACTACTAGGAAAATGTCTTGTGGACAGATAAAACAAAAATAGAATTGTTTGTGAAGAACATGCAGCACTATGTATGGCATAAAAAGAAAGCGTACCAACATGAAAACATCATCCCAACAGTGAAGTATGGTGGAGAGAGCATCATGATTTGCGGCTGTTTTGCTGCCTGTGGACCTGGACCGCTTGTCATTGTGGAGGGGAAATTTATTCCCAAATTTACCAGGATATCCTATAGGATAATCTCAAGGTGGTTGTCCGCAAGCTGAAGCTCAGAAGAAGCTGGGTGATTCAGCAGGATAATGACCCTAAACATCTAAGTAAATCTACTACAGAATGGCTTAAAAAGACATAAAATCCATCTTTTGGATGTCAAAGCCCAGACCTCAACCCAATGGAGATACTGTGGAATGACCTCAAGAGAGCCATTCACACCAGACGTCCTAAGAATATGGTTGAGCTGAAGCAGTTCTGTAAGGAAGAATGGTCCAAAATTTCTCCTGGACATTGTGCAGGTCTAATTCACAGCTAAAGGAAGCGCTTGCTTGAGGTTATTGCTGCCAAATGTGGTTCAACCAGTTATTAAAGCCCTGTTTCACTTACTTTTTCCACCATGATTTTATAATAATAATAATAATTCGTTACATTTATATAGCGCTTTTTCTGGGACCTCAAAGCGCTTTACATAGGAGGGAGAATCTCCTCAACCACCACCAATGTGCAGCATCCACCTGGATGATGCGACGGCAGCCATATTGCGCCAGAACGCCCAACACACACCAGCTTACTGGTGGAGAGGAGACAGAGTGATGAAGCCAATCAGAATGTATGTAGAATCACATTTTGTATGTTTAATGGGTGTGTTCAATAAAGAAATGAAATATCAATGAAATATCATGACTGTTTGTGTTTGACAGGGATCGTACACCTTTTCTAAGGTCAAATTCAAGCACTTTTCAAGCACTTTCAAGGTCAATTTTAAAGCTTTTTCCAGCACCTTACACCACCGTAAATTACATACCAATACATAGTCAAAATTATTATTTTGTGTTTTTATCACATTAAAAGAGATAAGGCTATAAACAGCCAAAATTGTGTTTCGTAATAGCAGAAGAATCAGACATTTAAGCAAAACACAGGTTTTATTTTTCAAAATGTATCACTGTCTAGTAGCGAGTGGGAGGATTTGAGCCAAATGACATGTAGCTGGGTCATTCTGTGTCAAATCAGACAAAATCCAGGAAAACAGTTTCTGCATCCTCCTAGATTTTGCTCTAAGTTTATGCTACTGTCAGTCTTTTCACACTTTTTTCCAAATCTAGGGCATGCCCTACAAACTTGTAATGGTTCAGTCATATTGACATGTTTGTCTTTCACCCTAAAAAGTTTGGGCTGCCTATGAATAATACTTTTCATTATATTTATGTCCAAGTATTGCTTCCCAGATAATGTGATTTTCAGGCTGTAAAACTGAAGTAATTTCAAGGTCTGAAAATATGAAGACATAGGATTTGAACAGAAATATTTTACAGGCCTTGGTTTGGCGACACATTCTTGATATAGACATGGTTTGAACAAAATCTGAGACAGTGCAACAACAACCTGTAATTCAATTTTAACCCAGAAGACTCTGACAGTGCACAGGCACCTGTCTGATAAATAGCCTATATTAATTGAAAAAAAAAAAATGTATTTCATTGTCAAGACATATACATTTATCTACTAAAATAGAGCAGGGTAAATATTGCATAAGGCCATCCTCAACCTTACAGTAGGCTACTTGTATGACACTCAAAAGTGCATAACTCACTTGTTGTTATGCACTGGGCTAACGTTAGTTACTGAACTAAACTGCCAGTGTGAAAGCACCCTCAGTCACTTAGTCTGCGAATTCCTAGCTAGCAGTTGCTAGCGTAAACAAATAGGCGCTAACGTGTACAGTAGGCTACTTCAGTTGGCTTACTTGAAAAGTCTAGGGTGCTTTCACACTGGCAGTTTAGTTCGGAACGGAATGGGGCACGGTTCTCATGAAAAATCGCTAATGTGAACGCTGTCATGCGGAACCCGGGTGCGCAGTGGGGTACCAAACGCAGAACTGCCTGGAGGAGGTGGTGTGAGTTCGGTTGCACTCGAACCGTGCCGCGGTTCGCGTGAATGTGAAAGCATCACGGACTCGGGTGCGCACTTGTTCAGGAAGTAAAGTGACCTGCGCATGCTTTTTTAGCTAATTATGATGCATTTAATTAAATAAAACACATGTAAGGGATTATAGTGTAGATAATTTACCTTGGATAAAAGCGAGAGTGAGTCTGCAGTGTATTCGCACACACATAGCACGTGGACTCAGGGCAACAAATTAATGGAAATCCACTGTCTCCTGCGTTTGCAATCAGCAGAAAGCCAAATGTGACACACAGTAAACCTGTGTTGTTCATTCAGCTGCGCATAATAGCACCAAATTAATAAAAAAACAATATATTGACCCGCGTTCTGTTTTCTATCATGCGTTGTGCACGTTTGCGATGACGTAAGATGCAAGCAAACGCACCAGGATTCGATAGAATCAAGTTGAGTGTGAAACCAAACCAACACTGCGGGGGGCGCCGGGAACAATCGCGCTCGGGCCGCAGCAAACGATTTATTTCTCCATTTAATAAACAAACTATTCAGTCAGATAGGTATTTGTTGTGAAAGAAATAGTTCACATTTCAAGGATTTTCAAGCATTTTATCCAAAATTTCAGCACTTTTCAAACCTTGAAAACACAACATCAAAATTCAAGCATTTTCAAGGATTTCAAGCACCCTTACGAACCCTGATTTGATCAGCTTAGAAATATTGTGTTTGTTGATATTCGTGACTTTGGTGAAGATCAGATCACATTTCATGTATATTAACCCTCTGGGGTCGGCAAACGCACCGGCGCGTTTTGCTTGATTTTTTTCACATAGCAGCAAAATAGACTTATAATACTCAATCATTTTTGGTCATACAGACTTAAGAAATATGAAAAAATAAACTGTTAAATGTCTACTTTTTTATGTGTTCACTTACAATCGAAATAAAACATTGTGCTTTTGTAAAATAAAGAAAATAAACAGGGTGTGCTTTCTGCCTCTCCGTCTCCTTGAACTTTTTTTCTGGAGCACGTCTCTAAACTTAAACAAAACTCAGCAAATACTATTCACCCAGACAATATATCTTTATAATCATTTCAGTGTGTACTTGTAAATTATCTAATTCAAAACTGAAACAAATATTCTCTGTTTATGTAATCTATATAAAAAGAGAGATGTCAGTCGTTCTCATTTCAGCTCATTATAGCTCATTATCTGTTAATGTGAACGCCCACGGGGAGCACGCGCTATTCAAACGTAAATTATCTGAGGCAATACATGCAAACATGCCAACGGCCACATCAACTCGATAAAACACACCAAGTTTAATCAGATTAATGTACTATGTCGTCTTGCGAGGCTGTGAGGAATAATCCTGGGAAATTTACCTCAGAAGTGCTGGTTAAGTTCCCTTTTGAGGAGCAACGGATCCAGCCGAGGATTGTGAATAGTACGTTTTTTATTCTTAAGTGCTTTGTTCTAATCGTGATATGGAATAGTGTCTGTAAACCGCAAAAAGACTGTTTAAATATGAATCACGTGTCTGTGTGTGAATGAATGAACAGATGCGCACTGTTGTTTACTATGTTACAGACGAAATATGAAAGACAACATTTGTTGACTAGTTTTGGATAGATTATAAAGTTTTTACTGTTACTTGATTTACATGTGAACACTTTTTAATAAAATAGCAAAAATATATTTACAAGGTAGATGTAAAAAAAATCTTAATAGGTCAATATAAGCCTTCTCATTAAATTATTTATTATTGTTTTTTTATTAGTGACACATTTGGGGAGAGGATATATTCCAAAACTTTCTGAAAATACAGTATGAGAATTAACTGCACAATTACTAGAAATGTTTACCTTGGATTAGGGCTGGGACAACGCGTCGACGTCATCGATTACGTCGACGCAAAAAATACATCGACGCAAAATATGCGCGTCGATTCGTCAGACCCAAAACAAAGATGGCGGCGCCGGAGAGTAGTAGCAACACAAGTGGCTCCTCAGACTATCAGAAGTGCAAGGTGGCACGCACTCGTTCCTCTAAAGTACACACACACACACACACACACACACACAGAAAAATGTGCGTCAGTATCGAGTTTCAGGCTTGAACGAACCATAACACACAAATTATGCCAAACTGTCCGTTTTGTCGAGTGTCCTTAAAAGAGCAGTCTTAAATGAGTAAAATAAAGTATTTTATTTTAAAGAGTAAATTACTCACTCAGACCCAGGATGATTATTATACCGGCAGCCTAATAATCATGAATGCACTCCGCTGTCTTTTAACACATCTCCGGCGAACGGCTTCTTCGCACAAAAGGAAAAAATGTCATGAAGCGCAGTGAAATGCAGCGACCTATGTGGCGTTTCCTGAATGGATCGAGGTTGTTCCTTAACTTCATTTTATACGTGCAATTCACACGAGCTCTAAGCGTGTGCGACACTGCTGAAAGTATGCGCTTATAGCTATTAATGTCGTGAAAAATAAATAGAGGACACTGACAACGCGCTGACAGACAGGACTAAGAAGGTAACATTTAATAAAGTCTCAACTTTCAAATTTGGTCAGTCAAAGAAAATTAAACCATAAATAGGCTTACTATTTTGTGGCTCTTTAATGTGTCGTGACAGATTGCACTTTTTTTCAGTAAGCTAGGCCTATGCGTTTTCAAGGCTTCAAGGTTTTATTGAATGCTACCTCTGACTAAGAATGCATTACTTTGCACTTGTATAGTCTTTTATTTTGGAATTTTAAGAGCAATAAACATAAATTGCAATGTTAAGGAATTCATGTTTTTTTTTCATTAAGATATGTAAATCAACATGTATAAATTGCTATTACTCAATTAATGGGGAGATAATCGAATCGAAATCGAATCGGACCGGAAAAATTAATCGTTAGATTAATCGATGCATCGAAAAAATAATCGCTAGATTAATCATTTTAAAAATAATCGTTTATCCCAGCCCTACCTTGGATATTATACAATTTGCATGTATAAAAAATGTGTGTCTTTTTTCAAGATGTTTCCAACTCTAACTTTGAACCAATTCTGTAGAATGGCCCATATAGCCTATTTGAACAGGATTTGTTTCCAGGTACGACTATGTACTAAAAATGTGCTTTTGACTTTCATTTATATTTGGATTATTTATATATATATATATATATTTATTTTCCTCGTATTCTTTCTTGTGTGACACACCTGAATGAAAGGCTCATTATGCAGGTCATTGTCTTCTTAGGTGTGAATCAGAGCATTATTCATGATCCTTCACGCCCCCACACATTTTGGCTTTCCAAATAAAAAGTGTTTTACAAAATTTAAATCAATGTATTGTTTTGTGTGAATGATTACGCTGGGTGATTTTCAGATCATTTTGAAGCAAAATCTCTGGCCGGCAACATCCATTAGTTAAAAGTATTGTGGACACATATTTAATATGTTTTGTGGCCTTATTTCAGAAACTTAATTTTTTTTGTTTTTTTAATAACCATGCAAAAACAATATTCTCTCAAAAATACAAACATGTACATACATGTTGCTCACATATTATGGTAGCCCTGTTTGTGGTGAATAGAGTGTAATTACACATTTGCCATTAATATGTTTATAAGCAACTGAAAAAGCACAAATGTCAGGGCATGTCAAAACATCTCAAGGACCCCAAAAACACCTTAGGCCCCAGAGGGTGAATAAAAAAAAATGATCAAAAATTAACTTTAGCTGAACAATAACTTTATTCTAGCGCTGCTGTAAAGCCAAAACAATCTGTTACTTTAATTTCATATTATCCATGTAAAGCTGCTTTGAAACAATCTATATTGTTAAAAGCGCTATATAAATGAAGGTGACTTGACTTGACATATGTTGACGTAACAACACCTTTCAGCTAATCAAAATGACCCAGGATCTCGTTGGCATGGACTGTCTCAAACCACATTTTCAGGGGGCTGGAAGGTACTCGTTGGTCCATCTTCCCCACTCCTCGCTCTGAATTTCATCAAGCACTCACTGGAGTCAATTTCAATGACTTCCCTGAGTGGTGCATCTTCCTGTTGCACCGTCTGTATTTCATTCCACATTGGTGCCCACAGAATAACTACCTGGATCAGGAGCTAAAGTAGTAGGCTTGCAAGCACTTTGTAGATGAAACCAGTTTTACGAAAACTGCTGCTTATATACATATCATATACACATTACAATCAGGTATAATCATTGAATATCAGTTAACGTTACATACATTTGCCTCTTTATATATATATTTACCTTCTTGGTAGAATCAAGATTCAGGATTCGACCATATCAAGCTGATTTAGGATCTCATTGGCATGAACTGTCTCAAACCACCGTGCCAGAGGTAGGGGGCAAAAAGGCGTTGGCTGCTGATAAACCACTTCAGATTGTGTCAGGGCACATCTCTTTTTGTGAAACTCATAGTCCGTCTAATAGTCTATGGTCCGTCTCGCCCACTCCTCACGGTGAACTTCTCCAAGTGCTTGCTGCAAAAAACTGGAGCTGTTCCCTGCAGTTGTGGGCTTCAACAAAGTCACACACTTCTGGTCAAGAGCAAGCTGAGTGGTCAGAAGAGCGGGGAGCGGGGAACTTGTTTCTGTGGGAGGGATCCAGTTGTTTAAGGATATCTGTACTCCAAGGCCAGACAGGAATCATACACTTGATGCAGAGAGGGTAGTCTGCTTGTTTTAAGTAATATCTGGAGTCAATATCAATGACTTCCCTCACTTTAGTGTAGATTCCTGAATGGTGCATCTTCCTGTTGTACTGTGTGCACTTCAAAAGAATACCCCACATTGCCATTGGTGCCCACAGAAACATCCGCTGTCTAAAGTAGCTACTAGGATCAGGAGGTGGAGTAGTAGGCTTGCTGGGACTTGGTGGATGAAACCAGTTTTGTGGAAACTGCTGCTTCAGGCATCCAGTGCTGTCATATAGACACTGTGCTATCCACTTTTAGTCTGCTGATTTTATTACTCAACAGAACTGCTTGGGGAGAAAGCTCACCCAATTCACCTCTGGAGGCCTCAGGTTAATGTCCAGTGATGGTGTGTGAGGTGCACTTTGTGGAGCTCCTTGCTGCTCTTCGATGTTTGCAGGTGA
Organism: Gila robusta; assembly: GCA_030770095.1. NCBI lineage: Eukaryota > Metazoa > Chordata > Actinopteri > Cypriniformes > Leuciscidae > Gila > Gila robusta. The sequence goes on from JAVALU010001511.1 coordinate 466,987, forward strand.
TTGGGCAAATTATGTTGTGGGAGAAGATGTTGGTGGATCCACAGATTTTCTACCTCGGTCTGCAAGATTAGTCAAAAGATGATGATTTTCAGTGTGGTGAAGCAGTCGAACTGGACCCCAGACTTTTACACCACACTGGGCTACACCTGGGACCAGCTGGAAAGAATGGCCAAAGACAGAATAATCTGGAGATCTGTGGTTGGCGGCCCATACCCTGGCAAGGGTGACGGGCAAAAGTAAGTAAGGTCACAACATTATTGGACACGGTAGTCTGACAGATGCTCAGTGAAACCCTCCACATCAACATCTTTACTTCAAAGACCACACTTAATTGAACTACTGCTCTGTGAGACTGGTTTTGCGCCAGCACTGCTCGATGGTCTTGCTTGCATGCCTGCACTGCTCTGTGAGGCTGATTCCCTTCTGTTTGTCCTTGTGGGCATCACAGGCTTATATTGAACAGCCAGAAAGTCCAGAAAGAAGGAAAAAGACAGTGTCACTGAGGCCCCAAGACACATCTTTAAAGATGAAATTGTAAAGGTAAATTTTTTTAAATGTGTCTGTTATATTATGTAAGGGTGTGTTTTCACTGTTACTATGGATTATGAAATACTTGAGTAATTCCAATAATATGAAAATATAGTTGCTTTTAAGGGTCAGAGTGTTTTGTTATGATGAAACATTCAAGAGTGTTTACCATAAAACAACTAAGATACACAAACACACATCATTTAATTATTATTGTCTGCAACGTAAAAGCTGTCTTTGTATATACTTAAAGTGAGAATTAATCCATAGTTGGTATTTTTATATCGAAAGACACAATTTGATTTTGCAGATAATAATAATCAAAATATATCTGCAAGCAGCATTGACAGGCCCAAGTACTTTCTCCAGCAGGCCCTCCCAATTTTGGTTTCTGTACTCAATTGTCCCCAAAAAAACTCCCAGATATTTAAATCCTGCCCTTCCCCATTGTAAACTACCAAGAAGTGATAGACTTTTAGCAACTTGGCCACACCACACAGCATCGCTTTTACACCAGTTATCTTTGGCTGATGATGCCTTTCCATAGCAATCTAGAGCATGCTTTACCACTTCAACATCTCCACCTCCTTTGAGTAAAACTGTAATATCATCTGCATATACAGATAATTTGACAGATTGCTGGGAGCTTGGAAAATTAATTTATAGACCTGCTAGGTCTTTTCTTAGTTTACTTAACAAGTGTTCAATAATTATAGTATAAAGTTGGCCAGAAAGAGGATAGCCCTGTCTAATTCCCGTCTTAACTTTCACAGGGACACTTAGGCCACCAGCAATTTTTATCATACATGTGGCTTCAGTGTACAATAACCATATCATCGAAATAAAATTATCACCAAAACCAAAGGCCTTTAGAGCATAACAAAAGAAAAATGTGATCCACCGATCGAAAGCCTTTTCTTGGTCTAATGATAAAAATCCCATTTCAATCTTATCAAAACCATAGCTTGCGTCCGAAACCGCATACTCACTGGGTACTTAATTTCAATAAGTACTTACTTAACTAGCACTAAAAGAATAGGTACTTTATGGCCTGATCTCGTTAAGTATGAATGCAATTTGTACATCATTTGCCATGTTGACGTTATCATGTGACCTACGACGTTATCACAAGCGCACAACTTAAAAGTTATGAGCAACAGGTGCACCAACACCTGACTTCATCAGTACATCGACAACCATACCCATTACGGTTTTCATCAACATCAGCAAAATGTTTGCAATGTCTGTGGAGTCTGCACAAAGGAGACGTCGGGCAGCTGCTCGAAGATCATTGATTTCATACTCTAAATATTTAAGTGCGAATTCTCAAAAATTAACATTAACCCAGAATGACTTGCATTGCTAGCCCACCCCAACACTTATGCACTATAATAATGATAAATGCTGACCAATACTCAATTATGGTCGCTGGTGGGGCTCAATTACGGCCGCAGCTGGTGGGGCAGGCATGGTAACAGCTCTCCTACTATACACTTTGATTGTGGGTTTCATACCATCTAAAGTTGATTTAGACCTCAAACATGCTGACAACAAGCAACAACTTTTTTTTCGATGGAAAAATGTACTTCAGCATGTAGCAAATCAGCTCTATTAAATATTAGTAATCAATAATAACTGGTTATAATTGATTATAAATATCTGTATCAGTTAATATGATTAACTTGAGGTAGCTAAATTAACATTACAATCAATTAAGCAGTTCGTCCAATGAACTCTTTTGATTATTCATTTATTCTAAGAAAAGGGTATCTTTCATTTCTACAGAAAAATAAGTCTTTCCTAGCATGTACCGCACTTAGAGCATGTAACAGGGTCAAGATCGTAAATTAAACTTTGTATGTAAGCAGGGAGTCAGAACCAAACACATATTGCGCACAAGTTTTATTAACAAAAAAACATAACTAACATACAAACAATTACACATTCATTCATGCATTCATTCATAGGTAGATGGTTAAAGTGACAGAATGAAACCGGAGGCAGGAAATGGAACTATGGAAAAGATCCATTTAACTATGAAAAGAACCATCAGTTTATCATTTTCAAAGCACCTCATTAAAAGTATACTTGCGATTTGCGTTTGCAATGGACACAATTCTTGAAGTTGTTGAAAATTAAAGTTGTTGATGATTCCGTGAGTGTCAAATGTTGAAGTTGCAATCGTTTTCTTCTGAGTTAGATTGAAGAAAATATGATGAACTTGCGTGGTTAGTTCGAGACTGTTCTTATGGCTGGAGTGCAGCTTGTGGCCTGCCGGCCCTGGGCCTGGGAGGACATGCAGAGCAGATGGTGGGAGTTGAGATGGACTTCTTCTGCGTTGAATGAAGACGTTTTGACCAACTCCTGAGGTTGTCCTTGATTTTGTCGTGCTTGAGAGAGTCCTCTCTCTCCTGAATGAGCACATGGCTGGTTTGGTCAAGGCCTGGGGCCCTGGTGAGGCCACGCAGGACAGGACAGCACAACACCCCGAACGTTCTGAGAAACCAAGAGGGTCAATGGTGGGAGTCGATGCAATTTAAAGCTTTAGAAAGGTCCCGCCTCTCAGGGTTGGGTCGGCCAACCCTGAGAAAGGTGGAAGTTCCAGGCGGGAGAATTTGGTTTATGGCTCTTTGTTTCAAGGGTGCTCATTTGCATGTGCCCGCTGGAGGGGTGGTAGCCGATGAAGAAACTGAAAGATTATTGTAATAATAATATGTTGTTGTTATCGACATATCATGTACACAGTCATTTCGATCTTCAAAGTACCAAGTTATAGAGACCAAATAATGCCATATGATGTTGGCTAACCATAGCATGCAAAGTCGGAAACATTAACCCATTAGAGTTTACAAGAAAACATAGGCCAAAACAACATCAGAAGGAAAATCATGAGATGTGAAAATTAGATACATGTTTATACATTTCTCAAGTGGTTATATATATATATATATATATATAGAATATATAGGATTAACAAGGTTTATGTCCCCTTCTCAGGAGAATTAAGTGAGTGTCACATCTCTCAGGAATTCCCTTTTAGAGGTTGTAAAAATCCTTATCTATGTAACAGGACTCCGAGTTCTGCCAGTGGTGTTAGCTTCATTGGGATGTTAGTTTCGGGGGAAGTTACCCTGGTCTTTGTTGGGAGAGTGAGTTTGCCAGACTATTCATTAGATAAAATGAATAATTTGTGTGTGTGATTGGTCCAGACGCTACAAGCAGTATGGATCTACTTTATAAACAAACAATCAATAACGCCAAGCCAAGCATTGGCTATGGGAAACACCTTGTGGCTATGACTCTCATTTATCACCCTCTGTACAAACACGCCAAAATGGACCACTGCACTGATCATCACAATCTGTTTAATATTATCTGGAGACATACATCCATGCCCAGGACCGCACCGCGTTACACTGGAGGAGAGGCATGTGGAGGAGTGTACTACTACAGTCGTCTTCGTTTGGTGCTGTCGCGGATGGGGTGCCGGGGAGACGTGCTGGTGCTGGGGTGAAGGTGGTGGATCGACATGCGCAGGTTTCTCACGCCGGTGTTGGCGTAGGTGGAGAGCCTGGTGCCCCCGGTGTTGGCGTGGGTGGAGTGTTGCGTGTCCTCGGGGGATCACGGGGGGCGAGCCTGCAAAGCGATGACTTCGCGGTGACGTCGGGTGGATCCTGCGTTTCTTCTGGGCTTGAGGTGCATGCTGGGCTGGCTAGACCCCAAAGCTCTGCGACAACTTCAAAAACGTGCGCTTCACGTGTGCCCATAGTAACACACAATGTAAACAGAAAACGGCTAAATCCAGGGATTGCAAAGAACAGGAAGTGGGAGGTGTTTCAGACTGTCAATCATTCACGAACAGTATGGGACCCTAGGGCTAAACCAAAGGGACTTCTAGGTGGCCATCTAAACATTAGAAGCTTACTGTCTAAAAGTGAGCAAATACAGTATGTTACTGGGTTCAAACCTGGACTTTTCATGCTTATCTGAAACCTGGCTTAATCAAAATGCTCCATTAGCAGCTCTGAATATTCCTGGTTATAACATCTACAGGACAGACAGTAGGGGTGTAACGATACATGTATTCGTATTGAACCGTTCGGTATGAGGCTTTCGGTATGCATTACAAACCGAGCAATTCGTTAGACCATTTTTCCTGCTGACCAAAATCCGCACTGACGCGACCACCACAATGTTGCGCAACATCAAATGGCAAACGTAATGAAAGCGGAAACGAAACTGCGCTACTCAATATTTTGTGCTCATCTCAGTGCAGCGCGAGCCGATCGTGATCCAGTGACACTGTTACTACAGCGCTAAGATATCCAGTAAACAAAGCATTTGAATTCGCCACTGAAGTAATAACATTGCTGCGAGATCTAGTGAGAAGCATTAAAATTTCTCCGTTATTAACTGATCAAATAGCACTGACGTGGAAACCAGGAGAAACATTGTTCCATGAATGAACTAGTTATAGGCTTTAAGTCCACAGATCAGTGTCACGGAACGTGCAGGAGAAGCGATCTTTATTACAAAAAGAAACAAACACAAAGCAAAACCCACGAGGGGGAAAAACACACTGAATGAAAATAAAACAATAACAAAACCTGAACGGGTAGAATATCACAGGGAACGGGAGACATTAGACAACGTACCGACAAAGACTGCAAACAAGAGGAGACTTAAGAAGGGAAACTAATCAGGAGGGAACAGGTTAGATTAACTCAAACAATAATCAGGTAACAAGGGGGAGGGATCAGACAACGACAAGAGCACATGGCCCAAAATAACAAAACACCCATGTGCAACATAAGACAGGACAGGCATGTGACAATCAGCAACATTTACCATGGATTTACTGTAGTAATACTAACTTGTAACCATGGAAGTTTGGCAGAAATAGTAAAATGCTTTCAAGTACATCACACATCTTTTTCCAGCACTTCAAAACTCAAATATTATCATATTTAAACGTTATTTTTAATGTGATGACCAAAACATTATTTGTTCATCCTTCAAAGATTACCCCCATTTATAAAACTAAAAGTTTCAAGATGTAGGAAAACTCACATTTTCAAAATATTTTTTTCTTTTAATAAATAGGAAATTTCTCTGGCATTTCTTTCTTTTTGCTGTATCGAAAATGTACCAAACCGTGACACCACTGTATCGCATCGAACCGAACCGTGAATTTTGTGAACCATTACACCCCTAAAGGGAGGGATCAAAAAAGGGGGGAGGAGTGATGGTTTATATAAGAAGCACATTACAGTGTCACAAAATCTAGTGGTCAAATTGTAATCTATTAGAATGTTTAGGTCTCAATGTCAGGCTTTCCCCACAAATGTCCTTTGTCCTTGTTGTAATGTACAGGCCTCCCTCTGCAGATAATAGCTTTTATGAAAACTTTGAGAAGCTGTTAAAAGAAAACTGCAAGGACAAAACCTCTAGAAAAAAGCTTAAACAAATCACAGACAGGTTTGATCTGACACAAGTTGTCCGTGGGCCAACAAGAATAACAAACTCCACTATGACACAAATCGATCTCATATTTACCAATAGACCAGAAAGAATTGTAAAATCATTTAATATGTTGACAGGTTTATCGGACCATAATCTAACTCTTGTCATCAGAAACCTTACCAAAAAACTTTTCCATCCTATAGATAAAAAAGAAACTATTACAATTCCTAAAAATAAATATCAAAACTTTGTAGATGCAGCTAACCAAATTCAATGGGATGACATTTTACCTTTAGTTGACTCTGAAAAAGATAGCCAAATATTTCTAATAACACTTGAGAGAACAAGTACAAACAACAAAAAAAAACACTGTACCTTGGATAAATCCAGACATTATAAAAATCATGAAAGAACGAGACCAAGCCCTAAAACTAGCAAATAAAACTAAATCAACTCATGACAGAGGACGTTTCACCATGTTGAGAAATAAAGTTGTAAGATCATTAAGAAAAGCAAAGGCCGATTTCTTTCTCACTATAATTGAAAAATCTAATGGAAATTCTAAAATAATATGGAACCAGCTAAGAAAAATGACAGGTGATCGCCCCAAAGAACAAAACTCTTTTTCAAAAAGTAACTATAATCTGATTACTACGTTTTTTGACGTAACTGTAACGAAATACAGTTACTGGATTTTTGTATCCTGATTACATAACGCCGTTACATGTATTCCGTTACTCCCCAACCCTGCTGAGAACGTATACACTCCGTCAATAGACACAAGTCAGTCAGTTTTCAGTTTATTTAAAGGGGCATTCAGCAACTATTTCAACTTAATAAAACCATTTAGAAATCATTTGGATGGTTTAATAACCTGTTCTGGTGAAAATGGTGACTTTCCCCGCTCCCCCCAACGTTCCTAGGTGGAAAACCAACCTTGCAACATGGGGACTAACGTCCCGGTAAATTGGAAATAGGAAGTCTCGTGAGAAGCGAGTACGAGCGAGAAACACAAACTGCTTTACGACAATTCCACATAAACACACACGCCGCCCTCAATGTGTATGATGTATTACCCACCTTGGTAGACATAACTCCACACGATAAAGTTGGCCGGCTCCGATAATAACAAATGCACATGAGCAGCGGTAGAAAGGGGGAGAAGGGTGCCGCAAGTGAGTTTTTTTACGACATTGTTGTGAAATATACGCCTCACAGCTGTAGGGGGAGCTCGTTGAGAAAACATGTGACAACAAAAGTGAAAATCAGCGAAGAAATAGGTAGAGTTGCCGAATGCCCCTTTAACATCACAGAATCAGAAGTATTACAGACCATTAAATCACTCAGACCATTCAGATGTAAAGATATTTTTGATATGGATACGGTCATGCTCAAGACGCTAAGTACATCAGTCACACACCCCATCACCAAAATTATCAATCTGTCCATTTCCCAAAATTTGTTCCCAAGCATGTGGAAACCAGCTGTTGTTGTTACAGTTTTCAAAAGTGGAGATCCTCATTCCATGTCAAACTACAGACCCATCAGTATATTGCCCACAGTGTCTAAGATTGCAGAGAAACTGATAGCAAAACAAATTATTAACCATCTAAATACCACACCCTATGCTCTCCACCCTATGCAGTTTAGCTTTAGAGCCAATTACTCCACGAGACTGCGACTTGCTTCTTTACTGGAAACATCAGAGCTCTGTTGGACCGAGGTGGGGTTGTTGGTTCTTTGTTCCTGGATCTCAGGAAGGCTTTTGACACTGTTAATTATAAAATTCTGCTGACAAAATTATGTAGTTTTAATTTTTCCTCAGATGCGCTTAAATGGATTGAGTCTTACCTCACTGACCGCTCCCAACATGTCAGAGTCCAGTCATTTAAATCAGCGGCCCTCAGTCTGTCCACCGGTCTTCTTCAAGGATCTAATTTAGGGCCTTTATTGTTCTCAATTTATATAAATTACCTCCCATTCGTTTGTCCTGATGTTTCTGTGCAGATGTATGCTGATGACACAGTAGTCTATGCTCATGGTAGGAATATCTCTCAGGTGGATGAGAAGCTCACTAACTCCATGGATAACATTACAGCTTGGTTGAAACACTCCTGCCTGCAGGTGAATACATCAAAAACAGTTGCAATGTTCTTCACCAAGTCCCACAAAAACTTCAGTGTTGAGCCAGATATTTTTGTTTCAGGGGAAAGACTGCAGATCGTGTCAGAATACAAATATCTGGGTGTTTTAATTGATTCAAAATTGTCATTTACATCACATGTAAAAAGTGTCTGTAATCGAATTAAATTTAGCCTCAGTAACTTTAGACACATTCGCCATCAAATGTCCACACAGGCAGCAAAAATGTACATGCACTCTATGATCTTCTCACATATCACTTAAGGCGGGCGTACACGGTGCGAATTCTGACGGTCGGAAGATCGTATGTCCACGCACACTTTACGAGTGAGTTTATCTGAAAATCGTACGGAGGCAGTGATATACGACACGATTTTACGACCTGCTGAATTCCGAAGAAATCGCACGAAGTTACGCGCCAAAAACTCTCTCATAACTGCATATAAAATATTGATACAAGCCGTGATTATTTTGCTACATATATAGGCTCGTTTTCAGCACCGGGAAACGGACGTCCGGTCACCCTTGTGTGTGTGTGTGTGTGTGTGTGTGTGAATGAGTTAAAAAACTTAGTTACGGTAGGCTACACATTCAAAAATAAAATTTCAAGCTCTCTGAATGATTAATTAGCCGTTTAAACCACCTCATCATGTGAGTGTTTGCAATTCATTTTGCTGCGAGAAGCTAGCGCAGTGAACGGGGCTTGAGTGAGCTTTACAGTCTATGGTTGTGAGTGAGGGCGCGGGTGCCAGATCCCGTGTTGCCAGATCCACATAATGGAAAGGTGACAGTAGTATTCTGGACTTGTTTTTTGGATTAATGTCACAGTTTAGGAAGTTATTAAAGTGGTTCGTGATATATTAATCTTATTTCCAAAACACAAGCTTTGAACTTATTTCGGATTTTTATAATTTCTTTGTTTTTGTTTGTTTTTGCTTGTTTTTCGTAGCAATATCTGGCAACATTGTTCTGTCGGCATTAATTAAAAAAAAAAGATTAGGCTGTAGACAAACTGTAATTGCTGTTAGGAAGATACAAACGCAATGATCATCGTGACGTGTAAGAATCTGTAAGAAATGTATAACACTATCAAAAACAATAGCATAATACAGATCTGTATGTTACAGAATGAAATATGCCAAATACTGGCCAGCAGGAACACGGCAGATGCTGTTTAGTTAACCTTTCACAAAGTCATCATAAAAACATTAATTGAAGCAGTGTTTCTAGTAGTCCACACCATTTTCGTCTTTCTTCTGTGGATTTCCTCAGCTCCTGATTGGTCAAATTCAGATAGATCGACAAATCGGCTCATTCAACCGCACACACCTCACGAATGCAAGCCGACAGCTCCCGAACTTTTTCGACATGCTTAAAAATTATCGGGAGGTCGAGAGGTGCTCGGCTCGGCTCGTATCTTCCTCGCACACGATACGAGCCGCGACATGCGAGCATAACCGATTTACACGCGATTTCTCCCGAGTGAAAAAAATCATCTGCGAGCTCGTAAAACAACAAAAAATCGCACCGTGTACGCCCGCCTTTACTGTTTACCCATTTGGTCACAAGCTACTGTTACATCTTTGAAATCTCTGCAATCACTTTACAAACGGACTGTTAAAATGCTGGATAAGAAACCATGTATTTCTCATCATTGTCCAATATTACAAAAATATAGATTACTTAGCTTGGAAAACATGGTTAAATATTCCAATCTATGTCTTCTCTATAAAATGATTCATGGTTTATCATCCCCTCCTCTACATCAGTTTGTCAACACCCGAACAGCTGATCACTGCAGAACCAGAGGTGCAGTGAGGGGAGATTGTATCATTCCCTTTAGGAAAAGTGTATTTGGTCAAACTGCTTTTTCTGTTCGAGCTGCTACTGAGTGGAACCTCACCCCCATAACCATCAGAAATCTAAACACATATAGTACATTTAAGATCCAGTTAAAATACATTTAAGATCCAGGCTCATTGATTATCAGAGCTGTCAACATTAACTTGCTTCTAAACCTGCTCTCGCTGCCCACTGCTGGCTGGCTTCTTGCCTTGTGTGTGTGTATGTGCCATGTTTTTGTCTGATGTTTGTCTGATTGTTAGTTTGCTGTGTTTCGATTATATATTTTAACATAATAGTATTTCTTACTAAATGTATTGTACTTTTTATATTATGTAAATATGTAATTTTACTATGTCATTTTTTTAATTTAGGGTGACTTTTTACCATCTGTCTAGGGACTGCAAAAGAAAAAAAAGCCTTTTGGCTAATTCTGGCATATTGACAGAAATGTTTATTAATATGCACTGTCCCTGTAATAAAAAAAATTTATATTACATATTTTCTTACTGAAAATTATATGTTGTGGTAAGACATGCCTAATTTTATTTAATTGTCATAACATACTATGCATGAATAGTGGACAAATGCAGCCAATGTAAAAACATTAATTCATTTCTTGACTGAAAATTGATGTATGAATTAATGAAAGAATTATATTTAACTGACAAAAATAGGAAACATGAATAACGAGGAAACAAATGAATAAAACTATCCATTACAATAAACAAATACAAGTCAACAACACATGAAACAAAGCTTTATTCAAATTTCTCGTTCTAACAAACTATCACATATTTACAGGCAGTGAACCCCACTTCCTACTGCCATCTCAACACATCGGTTCCCATTCTGTGGCTTTATTCTGATGAATCAGCTGACCATCATGTCCACCTTCGTCTGTCTCTGCCATCCATCATGTCCCTCATTGCTGCAGTCAGACTGGAATCTGACCATGGATGGGAAAGGGAGATCGAGGTGCTTGTGTTCGTCTACTGGCTGACCCTACTCAACTCAACTAAATTTTTATTTATAAAGCACTTTCAAAACCATTAAAATGGACCAAAGTGCTGTCTATAAGTAGCAAATAACTCTAAAATACATAGAAACATAAGATAACATCAAAACATGACACCAAGAAAATCAAACAACAAATCACTCACAGTTCTCAGACCTAATCAAAGACCAAAAAAGATAATGGCGACACATTCCAAAGTGCAGGAGCCACAACAGAAAAGGCGCGGTCTCCACTACGCCTCAAGCGAGACCGTGGGATGGTTAGGAGCATGCTCTGAGAGGAGCGTAGGTGACGTTGAGACTGATAAGGGATTAACATGTCCTTTATATACTTAGGAGCTCGATCATGCAATGCAGCATTTTGGACACACTGAACGAGTAACCAGTGATTCACTTATGCCTAGACAAAGAGCATTACAATAGTCTAACCGGGTTGAAACAAAGGCATGCAAAACATCTCCAAGTCCTTGTATGAAAGGATGGGTTTCAGTTTAGACAATTTTCTCAACTGAAAAAAAATTATTTCACAATGCTGTTAACTTGTCGATCAAAGCGTATTTCAGAATCGAAAAATACCTTAAGGTTCTTCACATAACCATGCATATTGTTGGACAATAGTCCAGTGGTAGATTTTTCCCTAAACCTAACTACGTCCTATAATATTTATACTCTAGCGCGTCTTCAGTCGACGTCGGCCGAGTCTAATCCTATACCCTAGTGCGTCTACACATCGACGTCAGCTGGGTGCTAATTCTATACTCTAGCGCGTCTACACATCGAAGTCGGCTGAGCCTACTAACCCTAACTTGCTGCGCAGCAATAATAACCGACAGACTTCAGACAATGCCTTTGAATATGCTTTAATCACGGCCGGAGGATCTCAGACAAATATCAGAGAGAATCCCACCAGTAAACATGAATACAACAGTTTTTATAGAAAAGGGGTATGGCAAAAATTACATAAAACATTACCTAATTTCCCTACAATTATATGTTGATCCAGGAACATGTCTTACTTGGCAAAATCACAGTGACCTCGGGAACGACAAGTAAGAAGGGGGACCATATTCACGCAAGAACAAGAGAGAGATGTATAGTATGTTTGTATATGTATATGTGTCTGTAATGTATAGTATGTTTACTGTAGTATTTTCTGTACAATATTGTCAGTTTTTTCAGATTATTTTTTATGTTTGTTGTTGTTGTTATTTACGGTAATTGTAACCTGTACTGGATACAGTATTTTACATTTGTCTGTTGTTTGCTGAGCTAACAGTGTTATGCACACTACTGTAGTAGCATGACAACTGGGACATATTTTGTTGTGATTCTCCATGTTGACATGTTGACTGATTTGGGTATATGGAGAGAAATCAATGATATTTTCCTCAGTCTGCAGCATTGGCCTTGTGTAGTGTTTGGTGAACTATTGTATAGTTGCACTTTCTCTGTGTACTTAATTTACAGTACTTTTTTTTACCAGCCTGTACAGTAATGACTGAGAATTAGACTTGCTAAAAGTGTTTTAGGTTAGCAACAGCAGTGTGTAACTGGTTCAAAAATATTGAAGTCAAATGAAATGTGTGTGTTTCGTATGGTAACAAAATATTGTTTTGATGAAGTTGTGTATAGTTTTGGCAAAAGTGTTCCATTTTGCAAATGATCTGAAGTGTTGTGCTACTTTGGTGTAGGGTTGTGCTAATTGTGTGTATAGTGTTATGACAAACCGGGCCCTGTGTTCAAAATTGTGCTTAAGCAATTGAAAAAAAACTGTAAATCGACGCTCGAAACTAACACATTAATAACCGTCCCGTCTATAGACTTTTACTAATTTTGAGGTCTTTGTTCATTTAAATAAACGTTATAGACAGTGGAATTATCTGCACTATGGATTAAAACATCCAGATGTTCAGTTGGGCTTGGATCAGATGAACAAAGTAATGATATATGACCAATGGCGGCTGCTGGTCTTTCAAAGAGGGGAAGCAATTTTTTTAAATCGACTGTCAGGTGTGGGGATGGAGAAAGGAGCGAGAACTTAGGTGCAGAGTTGATGGGCTTTATTTTAATAATAAAAATAAAACAAAATACAAACATTGTACAAAATTCATCTTCTGATTTTTTTTAATGGTGGTTGGCAAACAACTTTTTAATGTGCATTACCGCCACCAGCACAAGACTGCAAACACAAGGATTATAAATAGGGAGCAAACAAGGCAGGTTACGAGGGAGGACAGGTGGGGCAAATGAACCAATAATCAGGTCACAAGATGGGAGTCGACACAATCGACAGGAGAGCACATGGCACAAGGAAACACATGAAAAGCCATGTGCTCACACCAAACATGACAAAAAACACAAGCACATGGCCAGTAAAACAAATCACAAGCAGAGTGCTAACACAAAATGAGACATGAAGAACAATGAGAACACTCATAAGCCACGTGTTCACACAGAACATGACATGAAAGCACACAGCTAGTGTAAAACACAAGCTGTGTGCAAGGCTTGGTCGGTAATACGGTAATATGGTATACTGCGGGATCTAAAAATAGCAACGGTATCAGTTCAATACCGTCATAAAAAAAATACAATGCACTTATATAGGAGAAAAGGATTAAATATTAAATATAATTTATTTAATGCCTAAAAATGTGTATGCGTGGTAGTCATCACGTGACAGCGTGGAGGAGAAAGAGAGAGGCGGAAAGATGGCGCACCGAGTGACCTGGTCTCGAAAAAGAACACCACTTCTGCAGTTTGGCAGTATTTCGGGTTTCGACCAAACGATAAGGGAGAGGCGGTAAATACGGACGAGGCAATTTGCAAATTGTGCAACAAAAAGATGACCACGAGAGATGGAAATACCATCATACAATACCATACGAAACCACCATCCACTCACTGCTGCGAGGATGGACCCGAGTTCACTTTGCACCCGAGTGCAACGTAAGCGTGAACTCCACAAGAAGCAAGTGGACTTGGGACTCCCAGAACATAGTCTCATAACGGTAAGCATAAAACGTGCAGAGAGTTCCTCAGGGGCAGGGGCTCAAATTTAAAAAAAGGGGCATATATATATGCTTTGCATCACATAAATAAGGCTATAATAGAAAACAAATTTTTAAATTGTAATATTTTTTCTGTATTTTTTATCAAATAAATACAGGCTTTATGCGCATAAGGGACTTATTTAAAAAAAATGTGCATGCAAATTTGACCAAATGGAATAATATACATTAATGGACTTATTTATTTATGCATTCATTAGTTTATTTAGGCCTGTTCATTCATTCATCATTTATTTAGGCTTATTCATTCATTCATTCATTTAGGCCTATTCATTCATTCATTCGTTTATTTAGGCCAATTAATTAATTCATTCGTTAAACGAATGAATTAATTTTCTGTTGGAAAAATGCTGCCGGGCGTTTTCCCCAGATGTCGCGAGTGGCACGAAAGTATGGCGGGCCGGAAGGTCCAAAAATAAGACTAATGACTTGTCGTGGGAAGTCACTTACTATACCCACTAGCTACTGACTTTCCTACTGATAGGCCAGCGGTGGATCTGTATACGTACTCTCCTCACACAGCGAGCGACTCACTTTCCTCACACAGCCAGCGCCTCACTCTCCTCACACAGCGAGCGACTCATTCTCCTCACACAGCGAGCGACTCACTCTCCTCACACAGCGAGCGACTCACTCTCCTCAGCGAGTGACTCACTCTCCTCACACAGCGAGTGACTCACTCTCCTCAAGCCCCATTCACACTGCAAGCGACAAAGCGACATGATACCATTCATTTCAATGGGGAGCGGGCGATTTCCGGTGACATGCGCGACAGCGACCGGATGGGGCGTGTCTGGCGACGCGACAAAGTTGAGATTTGTTGGGATCAAAGTTGGGAGCGACAACCAATAGGAGTGGAGCGCGTGTGATCCTTCTCCGCTCAGCCCCTGGGCCTGCAGCAGTGCATTGACGGAAAGATGGAGGAACAATTGATCTTTGCGGTTAGCAATTTACCGATTTTATATGACATGTCCCTGCCCACGTACAGGGACATATATAAAAAGAACGATGCGTGGAAAGGATTTTCAGTGATTGCGGGGATTCCAAGTAGGTTTAAATTATTGAATAGCTTGTAAAATTAACTATTAAATAATTTTTGACAATGTGTTATGTGAGAGACAGTAAACAAAACCTAAACGTACCATAGTAGCCTTGCTAATATTTTAGTGCTGTTTCTCTCTATTTACATGTGTATATCATGTAGCCTACTGTATAATGTATATACTATTGAAATTTATACTAGATATTAATACTGTATTAATATAATGTATACTGATGGATATATGTATATTAATGTTAATACTATATATGTATTCTATGAAATATACTGTATATCTTATATCTGTATATACAGATCTTATATTGTATTGCAATATATTACAGAATAAACTATAGGCCTATACTACGCTTACTCATTGCATCTGATCATACTTTGTTATACATTTCATAAAAGTAATATTTGTGTGTTCTCATACATCTTTTTTTTTATTGTTAGTTGAAGAATGTAAAAAGAAATGGAAAAACCTCTGTGATATATACAGGAGGGAATTAAATAAAACCAAAGAGAGAAAAAGTGGTTCAGCAGCTGATCATGCTAAGCCTTGGAAATACAGTGCCATCATGGGCTTCCTCAACCCCTTTATGGAGTTCAGAGGCACTAGTGGAAACATGCCTCAAGGGGTTGGGGAGCCCATTTTGGTAGCTACAGCTAGTGTCCAATGCCCAGTGTCAGTCAGACAGTCAGCGGGCCAGGGAGAGCCAGCCATCCAGCCAGATCCTGTGAGCAGCCAGCTACATCCTTCAAGCAGCCATCTAGATCCAACCAGCAGCCAGCTAGATCCAACCAGCAGCCATCTAGATCCAACCAGCAGCCAGCTAGATCCAACCAGCAGCCATCTAGATCCAACCAGCAGCCAGCTAGATCCAACCAGCAGCAGAAAGCAACCGAGACAGGAGAAAGAAAAGTTTTCACAGGACACTCCAAAAAGGCACCGGGGGGGTGGGACACTATCTCTTTTTGAGAAACATCTTGTTTCAGCTCTAAATAGGGCAGAGGCAGCACCATCCAATCCTCCACCAGCATCTGATGACCCAGATGAACTGTTCCTCCATAGCCTGTTGCCACAAATTAAAACTCTCACATCAAGAAGGAGGGAAAGAGTGAAATTTGATATACACAGAATGATCTTTGAGGCACAGTGCAGCCAGGAACAGGAAGAGAGCGGACCCTGCAGCCAAGGTTCATGTTGTTAAGTGTTTTTGTTATGAGAACAAGGTACAGCTGACAAGTTGTTTAAAAAGAAAACAATAAAAATAACAATAACTTTAAGGTAATTCTTTAAAAAAAAAAAAATTTGTTCCAGAATTTTCAATGTTTCTTTTTTTTTAAATTATTTTAAGGGTACAGTTCTTCAGCACAACACAAATAATATTTTGAAGAATTTTGTCCATGCAGTTGGATCCAATACTGATTTCATATATGAAACTATTTAACTACTTTACTACTTCACTACTTCACTTTATTTGTCATTGTACACAAGATACAACGAAATTGCGGAGCTTCTGCATAAGGTGCATGCTACATAAAAAATAAATAAATAAAATAAAATACATAAGTAAATAAAAAATACATAAAATACATAATACAAAGTGATGTATTAAAATGTTTACACATATTGTGCTGGGTAAGAGTGTACATACGAAGTGTTCAGTGGATATGTGTATTCAGTGTAATTATGGCTCTGGGAAAAAAGCTGTCCTTGAGTCTTTTTGTCCTTGACTTAAAGCATCTGTACCTCCTACCAGAGGGCAACAGTTTAAACAGATGGGAACCAGGGTGAGAGTGGTCTTTTTCAATGTTCTGGGCTCTGCTGAGGCAGCAGGAGTTGTAAAGGTCCTTCAGGGAGGGAAGAGGGCAACCAATGATCCTCTGCGCGGTGTTAATAGTCCGCTGTATTCCCTTTCTCTCTGCCTCAGTACAGCTACAGTACCATACTGAAATACAGTATGTCAGCAGGCTCTCCACTGCAGAGCGATAGAAGGTCTCCAGCAGCTTCTCCTTTAGATTGTTCCTCTTTAACACTCAGGAAGTGAAGGCGCTGCTGTGCCTTCTTGATGATTGCTGTGGTGTTGGCTGACCATTTGAGGTCTGCTGAGATGGTTGTGCCAAGGAATTTTAATGTTTGAACCCTCTCTACGCAGTCTCCATTGATGTAGAGGGGAGCGGGGTCTGCCCTGTGCCTTCTAAAGTCGAGGATGATACACCACTCTGACAATCTCATGATCTCATTTCTGTAGGCAGCCTCATCCCCCTTTGAAATTAGTCCCACCACTGTAGTATCGTCTGCGAATTTGATGATGTTGTTCTGGTGATGGACTGGGCGGCAGTCATGCGTATAGAGAGAGTACAGAATTGGGCTCAGCACGCACCCTTGAGGGGAGCCAGTGCTGAGCGTACGGGTAGAAGAAAAATGAGGACCGAGTTTAACAGTCTGAGGGCGGTCCGTCAGGAAATTCCTGATCCAATTACAATTTAGTATATATATATTAAAGTTTGTAGCCTTTTATAGTGTGATTACCATAGTGCAGTCACTTATTATTCATACTTTATGCTGTTATGTATTTGGGGAGTGTTTTTGTTATGTATGTGTTTATTGAGCATATCTTATAGTATAGCCAGGATATAATTTAGTAGTAATAAGAGATGATGGAAACACATGGAAACATTGCTCTTTTATTATAATGTGGGTGGCTCTTAAAAGAGCCTTTGGTTTAGTTCTGAAAAGAACATTTCATGCCTGTCACACCTGTGGCTGCCAGGGTGCTGCACCCTCAGCACAGAAGTATTCAACAAGCGTCTCCCTAACACGCATGGCTTCGCGGGAAGCGTTGTTGCTCCCTGCTCTGCTGATTTTCTGCAGTGCAGAGGCTTCTCCTTCAACAGCCAGGGTTTGTGGGTGTCGTACAGTCCTTGTCCTCTGCAGAAAGTTGTGTAGAACACAGGTTGCCTTCACACAGGCTTCTACATGGTCTGGGCTGACACCAATTACACGCCGATACATTCGTCACCGTGCTGCGAGTATACCGAACACATTCTCAACTGTCAGCCTTGCCCGTGAAAGCCTGTAGTTGAACACCCTGTGTCTGCTGGGAAGGGTGGTACCTGGGAAGGGTCGCATTAGGTTTCTGCAGAGAGGGAAGGCTTCATCTGCCACAAAGACGTGAGGCTGTGGCCCCAGGTGCTCTGCTCCTGGCAGCAGCGTGTCCTCCGGTAGGCCAAGGGTTCCACTTCGAAGAGCGTTTCCAAAGGGACAATTAGCCAGAGTCCCACCATCACTGGACTTCCCATAACTGCCAACATCTATGATGCGGAAACAGTATCTGGCCTCTACAACTGCCAAGAGGACAATAGAGAATGTCCCCTTGTAGTTGTAGAATAGTGATCCAGAGTTGTTGGGAGCCTGGATCACTAAATGCTTCTCATAAATAGACCCTAGACAGTTTGGGAAATTCCAGCGATGGTGGAACTCTGCTGCAATGTCCCGCCAATCTTCTGTGGTAGGAACTGGCATGTAGTCCTCTACCAGGGAGTACCAAATGGCCTTTGCCACTTCTGCCACAATACCAGCTACAGTGCTGTGCCCAACCCGGTAGCTGAAGGCAATACTGCGGTATGAATCCCCTGTTGCAAGGAACCTGTGGAAATATGTTTTAAGAATTAAAGTATACATTTATATGAAAAGAAAGCATATTAATCTACAAAAAATATTGCAGTTAAAAAAATAAATAAATATGTTTATTTTTATAATATTTTAACCGTCACATTCAGATTCAACATGTTATATATGTTTCTTCTTTGGTTGTACACACAGACACACACACGTATTATATATACACACACTTGTAAGTATAAACAAGTATAAATATAAACACACACACACATATATATATATATATATAGGCCTATGTGTGTGTATTTATATATTAATTGAATTAAACGTGATAGTCTATATAAAAGCATCTAAATCGACTGAAATATTTAAATCAACCTGGTTCAGTAAACGCATTTAAATAGGCGTACTTACCGTAAACAAATTGCCAGCCGTTCACCGGGGGAAATGGCTCGTCGGAAACGTGTATTGTCCTTTGCAATCAGGGGACCAACCCTCCGCAGCAGCTCATCAAACTGGGTCCTGTCCAGCCTGAAGTACTGCTGGTACTGGACTTCATCCAGCCGCAGCTCCTGCACCAGCCGGTGGTACTCGCCGTGCTGACTCCGAGCCTGAATGGTTTCATGAACCCAGATACACCGGCGTTTGCGCTTTAGCCGTAGATACACGGCCGTAATGACAAAAATCGCCTTTTGTTTATCATTCATTTTCTTCACTTCAGCCTTTTTTATGTACTGAGTCTATTTATATTTAGTATCTTCCCTCCAGAATATTTGTTTTTAGCGGCAAGAAAACTGATTCGCTGTCATTGGATGTCATTCATAAACATTACTAGGCAACCAGTAGTGGGAACGCCCACTAGCGACCTCATCGCCAGCCACTGGCGACATGCAGCGACTTGTAGTCGCTTGTAGTGTGAACGGGGCTTCACAAAGCGGGCGACTCACTTTCCTCAGCGAGCGACTCATGTACATTGACCTAATATTATAATAAAATCTCTACCCTTTTTAAAATAATGTGATGGTGCAATAACTAACTACTTCAGTAGTGTTCAATTTTTGTGTTGTAGCCTAAAAGTAATTTATTCTTAACCAATAATCTTAAATTTATTCTCATTGCATTTTTTTTTTACCTTTAAAAAGGCAATTTCCCCCTAGCTGTCATCTTTCATGTCAAACTCTATACATTTTAAGTCACGATATGGCTTTTGCCAATCAAATTGACTAGTATCAACAAAAATATTTTTTCACACTGCAGAGAAAACAGAATCTGCATCAGAGGTGGCATTTAGATATAAAAATTTGAATATGCAAAACAAGCATAAAAAACATTAACCACTTTTAAATAAACACCCATAAAGCTTTTGTGGATTATCTTTAAAATAGAATATTCTGAAAAAGTGACTTTCCATTTTTGCTGATTCACATTGGTATCAAAATAGGTAAAACACATTTCAAAGTACATAAACCATTATGTTTTTGTAAATATCACATTAGTTAACTGTATAAGTTACTTTCATGTGGTTGTTTTTCTCTATCAGCTTATAAAAGATTATTATTTGATAACACCATTCAAACTAATATTGAAACATGAATGCCCCATTAAGTTTTATGAATTTTTTGTTTTTTAACTTAAATGTATTGATAAGTTTTGGAAATTGAAGTCAAGTTTATAAGTTTTTGAAAATTAACTTAAAAAGTAATACATAATGTTGAGTATTGTGAGTTTTATCTGGCTTGTAAATGTTCATTTAACTCGTGTCTGTAAGTTAAACTTTGGGTGAGGGTTGATACAGAGCAAATACTGCAAAATACAGAGTAGTTGTCTCCATTTTGAGTTAGCGCAGCTGCCAGCAGCAGTCCTTACGTGAATTCGTATTGAGAAACACAAAAGACTTTTCTATTTAATTTGTAATTATCAATTAAAGTATCCCTATTATGGATTTTTGAAAATTACCTTTCATTCAGTGTGTAATGTAGCTGTATGTAAATGTAAATAGTCTGCAAAGTTGTAAAGCTGAAAGTGCTTTATAAATAAAGTTTATAAAAAATAAAAAAATATTTTTGTTGATACTAGTCAATTTGATTGGTAAAAGCCATATTGTGACTTAAAATGTATAGAGTTTGACATGAAAGATGACAGCTAGGGGAAATTGCCTTTTTAAAGGTAAAAAAAATGCAATGAGAATAAATTTAAGATTATTGGTTAAGAATAAATTACTTTTACAACACAAAAATTGAACACTACTGAAGTAGTTAGCTATTGCACCATCACATTATTTTAAAAAGGGTAGAGATTTTATTATAATATTAGGTCAATGTACATGAGTCGCTCGCTGAGGAAAGTGAGTCGCCCGCTGTGTGAGGAGAGTGAGTCGCTCGCTGTGTGAGGAGAGTCAGACGCTCGCTGTGTGAGGAGAGTGAGTCGCTCGCTGTGTGAGGAAAGTGAGTCGCTCACTGTGTGAGGAGAGTACGTATACAGATCCACCGCTGGCCTATCAGTAGGAAAGTCAGTAGCTAGTGGCTATAGTCAGTGGCGGTCTTAACATAGAGGCATAGGTAGGCGGCTGCTTGGGGCCCCCTAACAGCGGTCGTAGTAGGGGGGCCCCCAACCCACCTAAAAAAAAATATATATATAGAAAAGAAAAAACATGAAAAAGCCTCTTATCATCGTGAACGCTTCAAAATCATAGTAAATGTTGTTAATATTCTTAAGAAATACGTTGAAATGTTGAAGTAGTAGTTAAAATGTCCAGTTCATGGTTATCTGTCCCTACACATAACACCCCTTACTTTCAATGAAATGGACTAGTCCGTAACGGTGCGCGCCGAGGCGCGAAACGGCGAAAGATAAACACACAATGACAGGAGGACTGGGAAGTACACAACGAAGCAAGATGAGTCTAAACGCGAAAATGAAACGAAGTTACCCAAGCGGCTCAAATAAAAGAAAAAAAGACGCCGATATGTATTTGGCAACGCTGCCAAAAAATGACAAACTTTTTTACGCCTTCTGTTAGGGATACATGGCGCTACAGCAGCAGCAGTTAGATGTGAAGTGACGCTAGGTGAGGATAACGTGTATAACGTTACATCCTACAGAAAGGGCAAAAGTAAATATTACATTTATTATGGGTTTATGTGATGATTGTTTGAAGTTCACGTAAATTAAAAGTTGTTATATATTTTTTTAAGCCTAATAAATGTTAATTTTTCGGCTTTCAATTACACTGTCATGTTGGATGGCCATAATTAATGTTTAAAATTAGGGGGGAAAATATTTTTTATCCAGACATCAATAGCTGTATTAGTATCAGTGATAGGTCTACTGACCTTCATTCATAAAAAGATGCCATTAAACAAGTATTTAAAATATAGGCTACTGTATTTATGTTGTCTCTGCATTCATTTGTAGATTAGCTGTGAAATTATTACATTATAAAATATATAAACTAATATAAACATATAAAAATGTTTGTTTGTAGAATGTTTGAAATGTCAATCTCAAGTGCAATGCCAATTGCAACCTCCCTCACTCATACAAAGTCAATTATTCATCTTGGCGATATTTGCTAAGTATATGGATGTTTGTGATGTTTTGCTAAGTATATGACTGTTTGTGGGGTTTACCATAACTACTTGTCTTGCTGGTTATATTATATTGATTTGATCTTAAAAAAAAAGAATAAACAGTGCTGGTTTTCCTGGCATTTTGGCAAAGACAGGTGTTATCTGAAACCGTATTCTCTGTTGGGTTCCATCATGACTATTAGTTTGTGTAGTGCTACACTTTGTGTGTTCTCTGCTTTCCATCTTCATTTTGGAGTAAAGAAATGTAAACAGGGTTTAAAGGGGAAGGTTTTTTTTCTCCTCTCCAACCTTTACTTCCCCGTAGATTAGCTTTCAGTCGGTACATTTTTTTTTTTCGTTCTCTTTTAAAGATGGGATGGGGGGGCCCCATACGTACCTTCGCTTTGGGCCCCCAATTTGCTAAATCCGCCACTGGCTATAGTAAAGTGACTTCCCACGACAAGTCATTAGTCTTATTTTTGGACCTTTCGGCCCGCCATACGAAAGTACCTGTGCGTCTGTGCCACAAGCACACCATCGGAGCGAGTTTTCAGCACCGCAGGTGAAGTTGACGGTCCACAACCTGCCCTGTTAAAGCCGGACAAAGTAGTCAAGTCAAGTCATCTTCATTTATATAGCGCTTTTAACAATGTAGGTTGTTTCAAAGCAGCTTGTTTCAAAGTAAACATGCTGGTTTTTCTAGCGAAAAATCTTGACTAGATTTGATGCCACTTGCCATTCGTTCCTATTCGCACTGTGTTTATTTTTATTTATTTAATTGATTCAGGTATTTTTTGTTCGGGCGGTGTGATTTAATTTAATTGATTTGTGTGCGTGTCTCTGCGCGAAAACTGTTCTGGATGTTTATGTTAATTTAATTCTGTTTGACTGTTGTATTTGCACTTTTTTATAAGCTGCTATTTGTTGCTAATAAAAGTTGTTAATATTGTTGTGCATGTTATTTTGTTAATGTTTCAGAGTATTAGTGTTAGGTATTCAGTTTCTGAACGGTTTAGGCACAAGCCAACAGTTTGGTGACACTGTCTGAGCCTTACGTCATAATTTTCAATTATTCACGGTAATACCGTATACCGAGGTACATAGTTCGAATTACTGGGGGTATTGGGGGGGTCCGACCCCCCTAGTTGAGACTTGGACCCTCCCAAAAGGGATGAAAATAATAATTTGGGCGGTACTGAAACAACGTAATAAAATATAATGTTAGCCTATCCAAAATTGTATGTATTTAAATTCAGTATTACCATCTGTCACAGTGTATGGTTTGTGTTTCCCCGGGTGTCCACTAGAGGTCTCTTTCCCTTACTGTCACCATTCATTCTGGAACTGCATTTCCCACAATCCTTTGTCTGTTCTCATCACTCATCATTGCACGCAGCTGTTTCCCATTACATTGTTTAGTTCTGTGTATAAATACCCTGTCTGTTTCAGTCCATGTCACGGAGTCATTGTTATTCGTCACTACACTTCTGGTCTGTGTTCTAGCCTGTTTCTTGTTTTGTTTATAGTATTTTGGATTGATTATATGGACTTTGACCCTTGCCTGGATGACTACGATTTGGATTATACTTAATAAAACCCACTGCATTTGGATCTACTGTTTCCCGTGTGTGCCCGTGACAGAACGACTCCGTCCTAGTATAGATCCAGCAGTATGGGGTTTCGTATCCTTCCCCCCAAGACGGAGAATGAGAGGAGGGGACGGGTCCAAAACTTAATGGACCTACGCCAGCAGGGCCAGCCGGTGGGCTGTCTGGCCCAAATGTTTTGGACCCTCTCTAGAGGGTTGGGGTACAATGACATGGCATTGAAGGAATTCTTCAATGTCTGTCTGGATGACCCATTGCCTGGGTGGGAGATAAAGGGGCTGGAGATCCTGGATTTTTGGGGATTTACCAGCTACCTTCAGCATCGGAGCCAGTGGGACACACCAATCATACCTGTGTCTCATGACGGAATGGCTGACCCTGCACCGGTGTCTCGGGACAAGATGGTCGCCATGCCAGTTCCAGAGGTGGTAACGCCTCCTGAAACGATGGATTCGATACCACCATCCGACCATCATAAGAGGAGGAGAAGGAAGACTTCCTCCGTGACTGTCCCGGTGGTCCCGAGTCCTGTGGTCCCAGTTCCGGTGGTCCCAGTTCCGGTGGTCCCAGTTTCCGGTGGTCCCAGTTTCCGGTGGTCCCAGTTCCGGTGGTCCCGAGTCCGGCGGTCCGGAGACGGAGGAGGAGGAGAAAGGCCTCCTCAACGGCTTGTCTGGTGGCTCCTAACCCAGAGACCATCCCAGAGCCAGCTGCTGTTCCTGAGCCGGAGCCAGTGTCTGCTGTTCCTGAGCCGGAGCCAGTGTCTGCTGTTCCTGAGTTTGTGTCTGTTCCTGAGCCGGTGTCTGTTCCTGAGCCGAGCCGGTGTCTGTTCCTGAGCCGGTTTCTGTTCCTGTGCCCTGGCCGCCCGAGGGGTCGTCTCCGCCGTGGCCGCCCGAGGGGTCGTCTCCACCCTGGCCGCCCGAGGGGTCGTCTTCGCCCTGGTCGTCACCGCCATGGCCGCCCGAGGGGTCTTCACCGCCCTGGCCGCCCGAGGGGTCTTCACCGCCCTGGCCGCCCGAGGGGTCTTCACCGCCCTGGCCGCCCGATGGGTCGCCTGCTTCGCCCTGGCCGCCCGATGAACTGTTCGCTTCGCCCTGGCTGCCTGATGGGTCGTCTGTTTCGCCCTGGCCGCCCGATGAACTGTCTGCTTCGCCTTGGCCACCCGATGGACTCTCTGTTTCGCCCTGGCCGCCGGCTAAACCATCACCCCCTGTTTCTGTTCCCTTCCATGGACCTGGCCCCCCATCCCTCCCCCTGATCCTCCACCGTTCCACCTCCCTCCTGGACTCGTTTTGTTTGTTTTTTGTGGGTCTTGGAGCGTCTGGTAGCCGCTCCGTAGAGGGGGGGTTATGTCACAGTGTATGGTTTGTGTTTCCCCGGGTGTCCACTAGAGGTCTCTTTCCCTTACTGTCACCATTCATTCTGGAACTGCATTTTCCACGATCCTTTGTCTGTTCTCATCACTCATCATTGCACGCAGCTGTTTTCCATTACATTGTTTAGTTCTGTGTATAAATACCCTGTTACTACACTATTCGTCACTACAGTTCTGGTCTGTGTTCTAGCCTGTTTCTTGTTTTGTTTATAGTATTTTGGATTGATTATATGGACTTTGACCCTTGCCTGGATGACTACGATTTGGATTATACTTAATAAAACCCACTGCATTTGGATCTACTGTTTCCCGTGTGTGCCCGTGACACCATCACATACCAACAATTCAGGAAATAATCTAATGAAATACGATTTTCAAACCCTCACTCCCCATTGGGCTGTACCATTTCTCTGGTACGTTCAGACTGTTCTTTGCTATGGTTCTTTGATATCACTTCACTAGCTGTCAAAATGTACGTACTTGGTGTGTCAGCGAAACATTTAGAGTAAGTGGCTGAATCAACTTTAATCTCTGCCTATAGTTTTGACTGCCTCGATATCATCATGTGTTGTGCTTTGTGGTAAATGTTATGAGCAGCTCGTCATCTAAACAGGTTTTCAGAACTGTCTTAATTTGGTTGTTCATGATGTTTCTCTCATTTATAGCTAGATAAAAGTTCACGCAGCTCCTGAAGCTCTCTGTACCAAGCAAATATTGTCTGGTTGAATTAATGCAAGCAGTTGTTTATTACCTGACAGACAAGGTTTTCGGATGAAAACATGACCAAATGTGCGTGTTTGAACTGCTGCAGAAGCTTTCGCAGAATTTTGCATATAGATTAGTGGTTCTCGTGTGTAAGCCTATATTAAATTTAGAGTGACGTCACAAGTCGAAATAGCTGTACCCCCCGAAGCTCACGGTATAATTCGAGCACTGCCGAGGTAAAATAGGGAGGAGTTTTGACGGTGTCAAAATTTGGATACCGCCCAATTTATTTATAAATAAATAAAGCCTTAAACAGACAAAGTGTAACGTTAGCGAAGTTTGAAGGAGCTAGCGGCTGCTGCTTTTACAAGCGCTTCCGGTTGCAAAAGCAGAGAGAGAGAATACATTAACATTACAATATCCACCTGTTTTACAATATTCACATTTGTTTTGTCTTTGTTAAGGTCATGCACTCTCAGCGACTGAATGAACCGCCTTTAAAGCCATGGGTGATCGTCAGCAGCAGTGGAAAGGTGGAGTGTACACACTGTACATGTATGGCAGGAGTAGCGGAGACATGTACCCATGTAGGCGCTATGTTATTTAAAGTGGAGGCTACTTTTCGGATTCGTGGGAAAAAAACTGTCACCGAACGTACCAGCATACTGGGTTTTGCCCAGCAATTTGAGCAAGATCACAGCTGAAGTGGGATACAAGATAGACTACACCTCATCTGCTAGGCAAAAAAAAGTGCTTGACCAGCGCATAACTGCACCCTCCACTGCGCCAGGCATTAGGAGTCGTGCCAAAAAAAGGAAAATTCCCCTAGCCAAACTTGATGAGTTGTCACCCCTGCTTGACACACTGCTGCAGCATAGCAAGGCTGTTGGTTTGTCAGGGATGGATAAGTATTACACACTGTACACAGACACAGTACAGCCCTCTGCAGTGCCTGAGTCCCTTGCAACATCTCTGTGTGATAAAATAATAGATTCCCATGACCTTTCAGCTATCCAACTACACTGTGAGAAATACAGGGATGCTGCAAATGTGACTGATGAGCAGGCATCAGCTATTGAGATGTGCACAAGACAACAGCATAAATCTTTTACTTGGTATGCAAGTCGGACTGGAAGAATTACTGCCACAAACATGCATGCAGTCTTTGCCACCAGTATGGAAAAGCCAGCCCTGACTGTTATTAAAAAGGTGTGCAACCCACAACACACAGTGTCCACTGTACAAACCAGATGGGGTATAAAGCATGAGATTGATGCTCAAAAGACCTACCTTCACACCAGAGCCCCGCATCACACAAACCTGAAAGTCGAAGAGTGTGGTTTTATAATCAACCCCAGGTTTCCAGAGGTTGGAGCCTCTCCTGATGGACTTACAATGTGTGATTGCTGTGGGAAAGGCTGGCTTGAAGTTAAGTGTCCCTTCAAATATAGATCATGCAGCATCAAACAGGCCTTAGAAACAAAGGACAAAGACTTCTGTCTCGAGTTGTCCTGTGAAAAGCTTCAGCTTAAGAAAACACACAGTTATTACACACAGACACAAATGCAAATCTTCGTTACTGGATCCAATCACTGTGACCTTGCTGTTTGGACTCTGGAGGACTGTTTTAGTACGGGTCTTTCCAGACCAGGAATTCTGGGATCTACGTCTACAGAAAGCACAAAAGTTCTTTGAGAAAGTTTGCCTTCCAGGGGCCTCATGTACAAAGACTTGCGTTGAATTCATACTAAAACATTGCGTACGGACAAAGCTGTAAATGTGCGTACGCACAAAAAAAAACAGATGTATGAATCTCTGTGTACTAAGGATCCCACGCATATTCTCTTTGTACATCCCAATTAACGTAAAATTGAGCGCACATGCACGAGCACAACGCCCCACCCAGTCTCCTCCCTTAATTATATAAATTTAAATATGGTAATGAGTCCACTTTGGCAAAAGAAAGCAGTAAGAAAATGGCTAAAGCAAGCGGCAAGAAACAAAACTTTACAGAAAGTGAATTGGAGGTGCTATACTATCGGAGGTAGAAACGAGAAAAAAAACATTTATTTGGAACTTTGTCCTCTGGAATTAATAACAGAAGGAAAAAATATGAGTGGGAGAGTTTGGCTGATGCCGTCAATGCAGTGGGATCTGAAAGTCGCACTGTAAATGACCTTAAAAAGAAATGGTCTGATATAAAGGTGGACGTTAAATGGAGAACTGCGACATTTCAGCTGCCCAATCACCCGCTCTATAACTGACCGAGTGTCAGAATGGGCATCATTGTATCTGCGCTCTCGTCAGTTTGTTGGTTGGTGAGAGGGGTTAACAGCCACGTCTTTAGTGGATAACCGTGGTCTTCTGAAGGGTTGTTGAATAATTAAATGAAAATAAAAAAAATACAATTAGATAGAACCATAACTTTAAATGCATCACTCACCAAGAAGCCACCCATCGCGCACCCTGCCAGCTTGGAGCCTCATCCCAACCATGCTGTTTGTAATGATGTATGAATCATGGGTTGACCCAGGCCACCTTGCCACAATATTTGTTAGGCGCATTTGTGCATCACATATTATCTGCACATTTTATTGAATGGAAATGTTTCCGATTCACATATGCAAATTCTTCTTCAGATGGTGCCTTTATAGCAATGTTTGTGCAGTCGATCGCTCCGATTACATTAGGAAAACCGGCTTGTTGTGGTTGTTAACCAGTTCTTCATTGTTATCTGTTGTCGTAATACCGTTGTAAAGTCATGTTTGTGCGCATTCCCGGGGGGCTGCCGTGTTCTGTGACTGAAAAGTAAAAAGAGTAAACAAGTAGCGTTCTGCCAAAGCACTGCTCGTGTGTGTGTCTTTTCCTGAACATAACATTTGGCGACGAGGATGGCTTTATCTTTGCCTCCACCTGAGCCATTTCTGCCCCACGCTGGCAAACCTGTTGTGCCGTGGGAGCGCTGGTATGTGTCATTTCAGACGTACCTTGTTGCCGCGGGCTTGGATGATGTCTCGGATGAGAGAAAACGCGCGCTTCTCCTCCATTGTCTCGGTGCAGAGGGACTACGGATCTTCCAATCACTCGGCACCGCACAGACATACTCTGAAGCTGTTGCGCAATTAAAGGGACATTTTCAAAAGACTCATAGCGTGCTGTTAAAACGCTTAAACTTCAGACAAAGATGCCAACGATCGGGTGAGTCAGCCAGCCAGTTTGTCGCTGATTTAAGAAGCCTCGCTGAGCCATGCAAATTCGGTGCTCTACGTGAGAGACCAAATTATTGAAAAAACGAGCAGTGCACGAGTCAGAGAGAGATTGTTAATGGAGGATGATGAACTTACACTGGATAAGGCTCTCACTCTGGCACTCCAAATTGAGGAAGCTACTCAGTGTGCAGCTAAAATAGCAGAGAATAATGCAGCTAAAACTGATGTCACCACTGTACCCGCAAATGCAGTCACTGATGAAAGGTTCCAGCCTGCAGGTGAAATCATCCAGCAAACGCAGCCTCAATCAAGCCAACAAAGACAGAAGTGTGGCAACTGTGGCTCCATTCGTCATGCCAACAGGTCACCAGACTGCCCAGCTATCGGCCAAAAGTGTAGGCATTGCGGTAAGCTCAACCATTTTGCAAGGTGGTGCAGATCAAAGTCCAGCTCAGGCTCACTTACCTCATCTCAGCCCTCACCAGCAGTAATTCACACGGTTGGTCCTCATTCAGTCACTTTCTCTACATGTGGTGTACAGCTGAAAGACTGTTGCATTCCACTGCTTCTGGACACAGGAGCTAAAGTGTTGTTGCTTAATATGGCCACCTACAAGAAATTTTTCTCTGACGCAGAGTTACAACCATCACCTCTAAAACTATGTGGTTATGGTCAAGCCAGCATTGCAGTGACTGGATTAATTAAGCTGCCGGTACAATACGGGAAAAAACGTCTGGTGGAGTTCCCATTCTACATCACACAGCACGGTGCTAATATTCTGGGTCTGGACCTGTTCATTAGTCTTGGTTTTTCCCTGCATGACAACAGCGGAGTGACTATCCTTCAGGTGGACTCTCCATGGCACACACAGTTTCCCAATCTATTCAGTGGTTTAGGCTGCCTTTCTGCTTTCGCACACAAACCCTTGCTTAACCCGGATGTACCGCCCGTCATCCATCCACTACGAAGAGTGCCTCTCGCCATGCGTGACCAGGTCACCACTGAACTGCAGGGCATGCTAACAGCAGACCTCATTGAGCCCATCGATGCTTCTCCGTGGGTCTCAAATCTTGTGATTGTGAAAAAACGGTCAGGGGGCATACGTCTCTGCATTGACCTTCGGGGCCCTAATAAGGCAGTGGTGCCAGACAAATACCCACTGCCGACAATTGAGGAACTCACAACACTTTTCCATGGCTCCTCAGTGTTCACGAAGCTGGATCTTAAGCAAGGTTACATGCAGATACCCCTGCACAAGGACAGTAGAAACCTGACTGCATTCGTTACTCACATGGGGGTGTTCCGTTTCAAGAGAATTCCTTTTGGCCTTAGTTCAGCACCTAGCTGCTTTCAGAAAATCATGGCCACTGTCCTAGCAGGGCTTCCGGGTACGGCTGTGTACTTGGATGATATTGTGGTACATGGAAAGGATGTGGCCGCTCACAATGAATGCCTGAGACAGGTGTTCACAGCTCTGTCTAAACACAATCTGACGTTGAACACAGAAAAATGTGTGTTTGCAGCCCCAGCAATAGACTTTGTTGGCCTTCGGGTGTCCAGCTCGGGTATCACACCGCTGCAGTCCAATGTAGAGGCCATCCTCAACCTTCCTGTGCCGGCCTCGGCTGGAAAGCTTGCATCCTTCCTTGGCATGACTGCTTACTATCTCAGATTCTTACCTCAGTATTCAGCAATCACTGCACCCCTGCGACAGTTGCTCAAAAATGACACCCCCTGGGCATGGACAGCAGAGTGTGAACGTGCTATTCAACAACTCAAGAACCTCCTCACGTCACCACCAACACTAGCTCATTTTGATCTCTCCAGTCCTACCCTAGTGACATGTGACGCATCAGCGGTGGCAGTCGGAGCAGTCCTGTCACAGATGCATGGCGGAATTGAAAGGCCTCTTGCTTTCGCTTCACGAGCTCTGAGTATTGGAGAGCAGAAGTACTCAGTGGGAGAGAGAGAGGCACTGGCGTGCATTTGGGCATGTGAGCGCTGGCACAGGTACTTATATAGACGATCTTTTACTCTCAGAACAGACCACCAGGCGCTTACTGCCCTCATGTCCTCTGCGGGAACTGGCCACAAGCCACTCAGACTCCACCGATGGGCTGACAGGTTGAGTCAGTACAATTACCAGCTACAGTTTACCCCTGGAAAAGACAACGTGGTTGCAGGTTTACTGTCACGTTCAGCGGTGGAGTCAACCACCACAACCAGGCAGCCGGAGTCAGACATAGAGAGTGACCTGGTGCAGTTGGTGTATGAGCCCTTACAGACCTCAGTGTCTCTTGAGGAACTTCAGCACGAGTCTGCAGCAGATCCACTCTTCATTACCCTCAGCACCTACATTCGGTCAGGATGGCCAGCTCAGGTGAGCTCTGACCTGATCCCCTACTCACGAGTCAAGACAGAACTGACATGCTGGGGTGAGTCATGCATTGCAAGGGGGCACCGAGCAGTCATTCCTCCGCCCCTTAGGGAGCGGGTTCTGTCAATGGCACACGAGGGCCATGTGGGGATAGTTAAACTGAAACAAAGATGTAGAGACTTGGTTTGGTGGCCAGGGATTGATAGAGAGCTAGAAGCTCTTGTACGTGACTGCACACCTTGTCTGCTTAGTGGCAAAACAGGAACTCCAGCCCCACCACCCTTGCAGCCTGTCGACTGGCCTGTGAAGCCATCGGAGCATCTACAGATGGACATATGTGGGGAGCTCGCCTCTGTTCCCCACCATCAGCGGTTCCTAGTCGTGGTGTATGACCTCCACTCAAAGTGGCCTGAGGTTGTGCCTATGGGCTCAGTTACAGCCTCTGCAATGATCGAGTCCCTGGAGCAGCTCTTTTCCCGTTGGGGAATTCCGCGGGCCATTACCACAGACAATGGGCCACAGTTCATCTCCAGTGAGTTTTCATCCTACCTGTCGGCCAAGGGAATAGTCTACATACGTACTGCCTACTTCCATCCTCAAGCTAATGGTGGCGTGGAAAGATTTAACCAAAGTCTGAAGAATGGCATACGTGCACACCTTGCCCAAGGTTTTCCATTTAAAGCTTCTCTCTCCCAGACACTCTTGCATTATCGCGCCACCCAGCATGCCACTACGGGAGTTTCCCCTGCCAGTCTCATGCTTGGCAGGGAACTAGAATTACCTTTGACTAGGCTCCTCCCACCTCATAAGCTCCCAGGGAACACTTCTGCCCGGGCACGGGTTCATCAACGTCAGCGCAACATGAGAGCCAGATATGACCGCAAGCATCGTGCTCGGGCTACCGAGATACGAGCACAGGATTGGGTAAGAGCCCGTAGGCCACACCGTAGCAATAAACTGGGCTCTTTTCTGTCCGAGCCCCTCCAGGTCAAACGGCAGTTAGGGCCAGTCACTTTTGAGCTTGCTAATGGGTCTCGTTGGCATGCCAGTTGTCTTCGAAGAGTGCCCGCACCTTCCATTAGGGATGAAAGCCTGAAACGATCTGGGGTCATGGACTCCATTCTGGCCCCACCGAATCTGGATCCTGATGAAGTCATCAGGCAGGAAGGGGGAACTGATCACTGTCAAAGCTCGCAATCTACTGATGCCCCTGCGTCAACTCGTCTTGTAAGGGCGAGGGCACGTCCTGCACATTTCCAGGACTTTGAGGCTACATTTCATACTTAAGCTTGGTGGGAGGGGGGAAAATGTTGTGGTTGTTAACCAGTTCTTCATTGTTATCTGTTGTCGTAATACCGTTGTAAAGTCATGTTTGTGCGCATGCCAGGGGGGCTGCCGTGTTCTGTGACTGAAAAGTAAAAAGACTAAACAAGTAGCGTTCTGCCAAAGCACTGCTCGTGTGTGTGTCTTTTCCTGAACATAACACGGCTATCGCTGCAAATTGCGTTTTAATGTTTGGCTGGTCAACTGCATCATATGGGAACCTTATATACCTGGTAGACATGCGGATGATCCCGACCCATACCGCTGGCATTGCGCGGCTCAAAGACGACTGGCTTATTCCTGAGCGGTCTGCCAGTTCCCTTTGGAAAGAACCAGTTGCCAGGAAACCAAGTGTTGTCAGCACCTGCAAGGGAACGGGTATTGCGTGGCTCCTCGCTGTCTCTCTCTTTAGATTCGGACCCAACTCAGCACAGAGCTCCAAGAGGATAGCCCTTGGAAATCTGAAACGGCTGATAAGCCAGTCATCATCCTGGGCCAGAAAATCATTGTGGTCCCTAAAAACTTGTTCTCTTCAGATTCTGCCATTAGGTAGGTAGGTAGGTAGGTAGTTTTATTTCATACCCGCAGGTAAAATTGTATTACAGATAAAAAAGTATTCGGTCATCCACATAAAAAACATAAGAATATACAAGTATTTCACGTACAAATAGACAAATAGACTACATGACAGACTGCACCATAACACATACGTATCCTCTATCCATATTAACTGTCAAGTGCTAAAACTTCTCTCTTATTATTTAGGAATTCAATTGCAGCTGGAACAAAAGTCTTCTTATATCGTCTTGTTTTCCATCTCAAAGCCGCAAACCGGCGACCAGACGGAAGTAACTTAAAATCATTCCTTAAGGGATGCGACCGATCACTCAAGACAGCACTTGCTTTCCGATACAGCTGATTTGTGCATATATTTCCTAGGTTCCTTTGATTTACTCCTATTATCCTACTCGCCCATCTTACAATTTGGTTGAAGGAGTTTCTGTTCTTCACTGACAGACTTCCATACCACACCACTATGGAAAAAGACATAAAAGATTCAATAAAAGCGAAATAAAACAAAGTCAACATACGTCTGTCGATGTGAAATTTTGCAAGTTTCCTAAGGCATCTCAAACGTTGATGACCCTTTTTACAGACCATATCACAATTAGATTCAAATGAAAGTTTTGAATCTACAACTGTACCAAGATATTTATAACTCTCCACCTGTTCCACAGTCTGTCCTTTAATAATCGTAGTGACGTGATCAACGGTGCGCATTCTAAAATCAATTATCATGTCTTTCGTTTTGGTAGTGTTTAACTTTAGATAGGAATCATCGCACCAGGTCACAAAATCCTCCACAACTGGACCATGGCCAGACTCGTCCCCTTGTAACAGACTATCACTGTATCATCAGCAAACTTGATTAGTATCCTATTTTCATATACACTTTGACACATATTAGTATACAAGATGTATAGTAAGGGCGAAAGAACACAGCCTTGTGGTGATCCTGTGGATAAAAATAATACATCAGAAAAGCTACCATTCACTTTTACCCTCTGCATTCTATTTGTTAAAAAATCCAGTAGCCATCCCACTAAATTGTGGTTCAACTTATAATACTCTAACAATCTTCTAGCTAGGATATGGGGTTGTATAGTGTTAAAAGCGGAAGAGAAATCTATGAACAACAGTCTTGCGTGGGTATTTTTCCCCTCTAGATGCTTAGTCAGTAAATTTAACAACATAAGTGAAGCATCCTCAACACTTCTGTTCGCTCTATATGCAAATTGCATAGGATCGAGGGCTTGTCCAGTCTTACTTAATAACTCAGACTTCACCAGTTTCTCAAATGATTTCATTACCATTGAGGTGAGGGCAACTGGTCTCAGATCATTTAACACTTTAGGCTTATTGCATTTAGGAACTGGAGTAATAAAAGACTTTTTCCACAGGCTAGGTACCTTTTGTTCACGTAATGACCAATTAAAAATATCACAAAATATAGAAGTTAGTTGCCTTGCACAGTGCTTTAATATTCTCCCACATATATAGTCTGGACCAGGACTCTTATTCACCCTAGTGGATAAGCCTATTAGCAATGTCCTCTAATAAGGCCAAAGCTGCCATTGCCATAGACTAAGGGTTGTATCAATTTGCATATGCTTTTTTACATTTGCTAATTTAATTGCATAATTAATAGAATATTCCCATTAGGCTTGTGTGACAATATATGTCAATTATTTTATAAATTGCAAATTAATAGCAATGCTTCCCACAGGTGGTAGTGCGATAGACTTGTAGAACAATTTGTTGTGTAATGTTTGCAACTTCACTTCATTGCCTGTAAGAGTCGCCAACGGACAAAAACTATGAGAAATGTACGTACGCCAGACATGAAATTGGCGTGGAGGAACGCACATTCTCACGTTAATTTCACTGTTAGTACATCCGACCGTGAGCGTGAAAGCTGGCGTACGCAAAGTTTTTGTGATACATGATTTGTATTGATACATGAGGCCCCTGAGCTTGTAGCCAAATATTACACAAAGAATACACCTATAAGCTCACTTGCACAGCCATGTAGTTTGTTCTCAACATGATTGCACTGTATATATGTATTAAGTTTGTTCTCAACATGATTGCACTGTATATAATATATATATATATATATATATTGTTTGTTCTCAACATGATTGCACTGTATATAATAGATATATTATATTAAGTTTGTTTGCAACATGATTGCACTGTATATATATATATATATATATATATATATATTGTTTGTTCTCAACATGATTGCACTTTATATAATACATTATATTAAGTTTGTTTGCAACATGATTGCACTGTATATTATATATATATATATATATATTAAGTTTGTTCTCAACATGATTGCACTGTATATAATAGATATATATTAAGTTTGTTTGCAACATGATTGCACTGTATATAATAGATAGGCCTATATATTAAGTTTGTTCTCAACATGATTGCACGTTATATAATACATTATATTAAGTTTGTTCTCAACATGATTGCACTGTATATAATAGATATATATTAAGTTTGTTTGCAACATGATTGCACTGTATATAATAGATAGGCCTATATATTAAGTTTGTTCTCAACATGATTGCACGTTATATAATACATTATATTAAGTTTGTTCTCAACATGATTGCACTGTATATAATAGATATATATTAAGTTTGTTTGCAACATGATTGCACTGTATATAATAGATAGGCCTATATATTAAGTTTGTTCTCAACATGATTGCACGTTATATAATACATTTTATTAAGTTTGTTCTCAACATGATTGCACTGTATATAATAGATAGGCCTATATATTAAGTTTGTTCTCAACATGATTGCACGTTATATAATACATTTTATTAAGTTTGTTCTCAACATGATTGCACTGTATATAATAGATATATAAAGTTTGTTCTCAACATGATTGCACTGTATATAATAGATATATAAAGTTTGTTCTCAACATGATTGCACTTTATATAATACATTATATTAAGTTTGTTCTCAACATGATTGCACTGTACAGTATATAATTATAGTTATATTATATATAGATGTGATGTGGTTGATACGTTGCAACAAGTTGTACGATTTTTTGTTGCAGTTTCTGAAGAGGTTTACACAGACATGTTTACATTTAACAAAATTTCCACCCCCCAAAAAAATTTTTTTGTACTTGCAAAATTAATTTTTATTAAACCAGTTTTTACAAATTCATATTGTGTCATCTGTTTTCAATAGAAGTATTTAAGTATACCATCATGTCATCAAAACTATACGTCTACAACAGTAATATACATATTTACAACATTAAAATGAAACAGTTTTAACATGAACATTTTTCATATTCATCTGGTTTTACAACCACACTGGGACACATGTTTAGAAGTATACAGCAAACATTTACTATCTTGTCAAGAAGTGTCGTCTCCTCCCCCTCACATGGCAGTAACAAACTAATTGGTATTCTCTTATGTAACATTGTGTACTTGTTGCGCAGACTGCTAATCACCCTTTCAACATGAATTCTCAGGTGTGCTATCGCTCGTGTGTTTTCCACATCCTTAGCATCGAGTTGACATCTTCCTTTAGTGAACGCAGGAACTTTGACCTCTGCACACATCATCCCCACAATATCCTTTATATCGAAGCCTCGATCAGCTAGCACTATGTCACCAGGTAACAGTTTGTTAAGAAGGCCACAGTTCTCAGTTATGTGCTTGTCAGAGGCACGCCCACCCCATCCCTTGGAAATAAATGATATGGCACCTTGTGGTGTAATACCAATGAGGTATTTCATGGTGTGTGTACCTTTGTAATGAGAAAAGGCCTGTGCACGTGCCTTTAGATTTGATGGCCTTTCTGTGCGTATTTCAAAGCAGTCGACTATAATAGCAACACGTTTCCCAAAAGCTTCCAAAAATTGATGTGGCATTGTAGCTTGTAAGCAATGCCTCTCTGGCCAGTACACCAATGGATTAAGCCGTGCATTCAAAACATCTATGGTGTCAGTAAAGGCAGAGGAAAGAGTTTTACGTGACACATTAAAGAGATGGGCAAGGTGCTGTACAGGAAGATCAAGCCTCAGACCTATGAGTGTCAACAAAAGCATTTGAAAGGATGACAACTTTTTGGTAACTGGCAGGAAAGCCTTAACATTGGTGAACAATGACAATAAAATGGCAAAGCATGGAATTCCTGTGTAGTACCTGACCTTATTTGCATTACCCTTTAAGAAGTCCTCATCCATCGTTCTCTTGTTCAGCTCACACCTAAGCTCCCTGTTCTCCTGCAACAGACGGTTGATTTCTGCACTGTTGCACTCACAGAACTGACATTCTGTTCTTTGTCTCTTAACTGTTTGTTCATCTTCTGCCTGGTTTCCACCTCCCTCATCCTCTGCGGCTTCCACATCCGCCCATTCTCCACATTCATCTTCTACAGCTCCTTCCACATCCGCCCATTCTCCACATTCATCTTCTACAGCTCCCACCTCTGCCTGGTCACCACCTCCCGCATCTGCTGCCACTTCTGCCTCTGCCTGGTCATCACCTTCCTTTTCACCGTTGTCTCCTGCTACTGGCATGGTAATTTGTTGTTGTTGTAATCGACGAGAATACCGGTTTGACTCGGTAGCACGCACTTCAGAGTGTCCCAGGTGCAGTGTTGGAGCCCAGTCAGGATTGGACTCATCCATTTCATATGCTGGTTTACCTTTAAGAAGACATCAATAAATAAATACAGAACAAACAAAAATAACTACTACAGTGAAACAACTTCTTTTTAAACAACATAGAAAATACATTTTAAGATGCATATTAAAGAAATCACACATTATTTAACATTAAAATCATAATAAGAAATTAAAATAGGAATGTTTACCAATACTTAATTAAAGAACACAAACAAATCTTGTCCTAAATGTCAGTGTCCAACATGTCAGCCCTTTCATGCCACCACAGTCAGTCCTGTCACATTAAATATTACGCTATAAAAATGTCATATTTGAGATAATATTGATTAATTCATTTTTTAACTGTGTATGAAGGTGGTGGTATATACCCACCATTATGTGTTTGTAAAATCTCCTATGTTAAAGTAGTTTTATAAGGGCCTGGCAGTTATTCTGGACTTTCCATCCACTACATTTGACCTAAACACTGCTTATATTTCTTATAGAAATTATAATACCATGTTAGATACAATCAGGGATGTAATCAATAAGAAAATACTATTTGACAGGGCCTGACAATGTAAAATGCTTTTAAAAATGTATTTTATTCAAAAAATGAATACTTTAATACTAATACTTTGCCACTCACCTGAATAAAAATGTCTGGAACACACTTTTAACGATCTAGGGATGCTGGAAAACTTGATGTCTGTACGTCTTAAGGCTGATATCCAAGACAGCCGGCGTCTCTTTGTCACATCAGACACATAGCTTCCTTGATTCTGCCTCCAGGCGGGAAAGCTAAAGAAAGACAATACGTTGTCTAACTTCTTACCTTGTCGGTCGTGTGAACGGACATTACAACCGACAACACAACAAGTTCTTCCCATAACTTTAAAATTAACCGAAATGTCAATGTTTACTTTATATATTAGCGGTCCGGATTCGCGTCTGCCAGATTGACAGATTAAGAGCGGAACGGCGATGGCATCACAATATGGCGGCACTACCCATCAGCCACCGCGGCGCTCCGTGGCTGACGTCACGTTGCCAAGCTCTATAGGGGAAGCCGATAGTGATGCGCGGGTCGGCTTTTTTTCCAACCCGCGGGTCCCGCTTTTATGAAATTATTTGGCCCGCCCCAGCCCGCCCCGCACCACTGTATCTATTTTTACAACCCGCCCCGCCCCGCACCCGCACCCGCGACCATTAAATAGACATTCTAGGTATTGTAATGTAAATGAAAACAGCCTTTATTTCAGCCTGAAAGTGCTTGGAAACATCGTCCTGTAAACTCGTCCTTTAAACATCGTCCTTGCAACAACAGACGATTATGAAATATGAACCATAAATCTGGTCATATTAATAAGATAATGATAAACATATTCAACATTTACAAAGCAGCGTTTGTAATCATCTAATAAGCTAAACAATTTTTTATTTCTTAGACCCCCCACAAATATGTCTTGACATGCTGGAAAAGTGGAAATGCCCGTTTTGTGGCTCTCCTGTTTGTATATTTTTCACACGAGTTGCACTTCACGTAGCCGATACTGTCTCCTGCTGCAACTATTTTTGAGAACCGGTTCCAAACATTAGATTTAGCAGCCTGACCTTTTTTTTCTTTTAATTATGTAAATTCCCGACCTCAATTTCTCCCGCACCTCGTCTTCCATCTTCACTTTTATTTCTCCGCTCTTGTTGTCGTGGCTGGCGGCGGGAGCTGCTTGGCGCGCCGCTTTCGTGACGCCAAAGGTTTGGGGAAATCACACAAGTTACGTTGCTACGGCATTCGTATTGTAACCTTATCAAAGAACTTAATAAAATATGAAAATATATATTCCCAAATATTTAATATAGGCTGGAAATTGCACGCAACATACATGGATTTTTTTTTAATTTTGCTTTTAATAACCCGCCCCAACCCGCTCCAACCCGCCCCGCAAATAAAGTGACAATTTCTTTACCGCCCCAACCCGACCCGCGGGTTATGAGACGACCCGCGCATCACTAGAAGCCGAGCTTCCCTTGCAGTCTTAAAAAAAACGCCACTGTATATGACCTACTGTAGAATTAATTGTTTTTAAACTGTTTTTATATACAGGAGACTGACTGATATATGTTGTTGTGAATTTATATAAAGTTACATTTAGGTATTAACCATATTTAGCCCATTAGACATACAGTACCGTGTAATCATATGGATCCTCAGTGAAGTATCTGCTGTTCTATTCTCTATTGGTCATCATACAGCTGCAGAACTATGGCTGTCACTTTTGTGAAAAAATCCTGTTCGATTTTTGAGACATAAGTGTTCATTGAATCGATTGTAAAATCGATTTTCCATGTGTAAAGACGTTTCCATTTTCAACGCCAAATATAGGCAAATCCACGGACAACTAACAGGCATTAGGACGAACGTAAAGAGAGCACTTGAGACGCGCACAAGTCAGCAATATTCCTG
Organism: Gila robusta; assembly: GCA_030770095.1. Lineage (NCBI taxonomy): Eukaryota > Metazoa > Chordata > Actinopteri > Cypriniformes > Leuciscidae > Gila > Gila robusta. The sequence goes on from JAVALU010001511.1 coordinate 507,572, forward strand.
ATGATTTCTTGGCGTGAAGTTTCGTGCACAATGACAAACAGGAGTGCAACATTCTTGAAAAACAATGAGCAGAGTGGAGTGCCATAACATCAATGAAAAACATTACTGCAGGCTTCAACATGGCTGTGTTTACGATTAGAAATGTCAAACAAATTTCGCCTACACAGGCGATTGTAGCCCGTAGCCCGAATCTGTATCTGTATGCATGAGACTGTCTGAATACCGGCAGAATTCACATTTTTGTTGTAAAAAGAGACACATTATGCAGAAGTATAATTTGCTGTTATGTGTGTTTGTCAGAGCCTGCAGTTGCTGTGTGACGAGCGTTCGCTGCGGGCGTATCGTGACGAGCTGGACGTGCTCTGAGAGAAGGCCATTAAAATCGATTCCCTATTTTCGTTTTCGAAACTTGTGTTGGTTGGTCTGATCGATTGTGCAATCGATTTTCGAATGTAAAGTGACAGCCCTATGCAGAACATTGTCCTACATAGCATTTTATGAAGACAAACACAATTTAACCCTTTTCTAAAGTTCCAAGGGCCATTTAAAAGAAAGAGACAATATTGTTGTTCACAAAAAAAAGTTATTTATTAACACCATATATAGGATCTACTCCTGTAATGACTCTCCTATGGCTTGCCACTCTTTTTTTTTCTTTTTTATTCTCCTGTCAAAGTGCTCCCGCTCACTGATAAAAATAAATAAAAAAAGAAGCTAAAGTTGAATAGTGGTAGAAACAATGGTTATTTATAAATAATGACTGATGTCATGTTTGAACATTTTTTTCCTTTATAGGATCCTTACAGTACCTTGCGTCAATGACAGGTCCTCGCAGGAATTTCTCCTCAGCCTCCAAGATGGACACATGTCCCACAACAGCGAGAGCACAGATGATGGACTACTAGAGAAAGAATTGAGATTTATCACAGCCCAAATAAGCCAAGCATCATTTTGCATGTTCAGTTTTTTTTAACAACACAATCAAAAGTGCCTTTTTAGAGCAATGGTCTAACATTATGGATAAACTATTTGACATTAAAAACAATTTGAATCTGACACCATGCAGAGGACAACTAACACACGAGACCTAACTCTGGAAAAAGGACATCCATAATGAATCTGATCTGGTCATTGTGGGTGTGTGTGGGTGTACTGTCCAGAATTGAAGTCAGGTGAGTGTAGATGACATCAATTTGCTCCTGATCTTCAATGAACAACAGCACAGGCACTTTCTTGATGGAGCACTCGGAAAAAGTGTCAAGCCACTTTGATTTTTTTTGTCCATTGATAATTGACTGTGCATAGAAAATTGAAAATGACATTAAAAACATTTCCATGTATGGGTAAGTTGTTTATTTACTAGACAAGATATTGGTTTAGAATGCAGTTAAAAAATGCATTCTTGATGCATCTACCTGAATGTGGTTATCAGTTCCTCTTGCCACAATGAAGTCCACCAGAGCCTGGTTGGACAACATTCGGTTCCTCTCGGCAACAACATGTTGTGGCAAGTCATGTGTTAATCCTGGAAAACACCTGTAAAGAGGTCGTAATGTCCCTTCAGTCAAACATCTTGCCTCCTCGGTCCAGTGGGCAAACCTTTTCCCATGCCTTTTAAAAAGAAAGAAAAAATCTACTTTGTTGGCCCCCAATAGGACAACTCTTGTTATGGACAATAAACAGGCTGCATTGATGATTTAAATGTTTAAATTTCATTTAAATTGTTTGAATGTAGGTTATCGTGAATAGAAATTTGGGATTGCCATATGGAAATTGTACTGAGGTGATTATGAAAAACAATGACGTCATGTTTGATGACTAATGACTATGCTGATGGTTTATTCCTCTTTTTTTTTTTTTGTCTGTGCTGTAATGCCTCAGTTTGGTCAGTTATTTCTACTGACAAGGAAGGAACAAAGAATGAAACACTAAACTGAGATGTACAGAAACTAATACACTCAGTCTCAAACCGCTCAATAAGACGTAGACACCACCACCCCCTGACTGCAGGCATGTCAAGCTAACAGAAATTGAAATGTAACAGGATTAGTATTTAATTTGTATTGTTAGAATTCAATGACCAGCAATAAAGTACAACTGTATAGCAACCTTCTAAGGAAGAAAATAGAAAAGCTCACCGAAGTGAAATTGAGTGTTCACCACAGTGTAAAGGGCATACTGAAAAAGAGTAAAGATTAATTTCCAAAAAAAAAAGAAAAAAAAAAAATAGCTTAAGTAGCCTGTTTTAATAGTTTACCATGAGCATGAAAACTCCACAATCAATGCTTTTGTTCTGTTGAGGAAAGCCCTTTAGGAAACAAATATATTAGAATTTGAAATAAAAACATACACAGAGCTGAAAGTATGTACAGTAGTATTGTAGTTGTGTGTCACCCCAATATCCAATCCTGTGACTTCTGTCCACTGTCCAGGGTCGAGACGATGTGCAATACTCCTAATATTTGGGTAAAAGACAAATTAACAAAGAGCCATGAGGAGTCCTATGTTACAAAGCTTATGTAACAGCATATTATGTGGCCACAAATTAAACCAGCATTTTTACTCCTCTACTCACACCCATTTGAGTCTGTTTTCTCCCACAGAACATGGATGTCCTCATCCACAAAGAGGCCTGATTTTGCTTTGCTGGTTTAATCTATTAAGATAGATGTGTCTATCTAGAACATGTAAACACATGTCTACATTACATGCCATAAGAAAATGGCAACTGTAAATTAATATGATAACACATACTCTCATAGCTAAAAAAAAAAAAAAAAAAAAAGACCCCTGAAACAATGCAACCGCATGTCTACAATATATGCCATAAGAACGTGGCAACTGTAAATTAATATAACACATACTCTCATAGCTAAAAAAAAAAAAAAAGACAGCTGGAACAATGCAACCACATGTCTACATTACATGCCACAGGAACGTGGCAATTATATCTTAGCTGTGGACCTAAAGATGTCTCTGTACAGGTCATCTCCAAAACCAGACTCATGATTGCTATACAGGGAGTCTAGTAGGAGGATCTCCCTTAAGAATGGCTTCAGTACCTATAGGAATGCATAAGCAATGATTGTAGCTAGGGAGTACAGAGAGTGTTATGACAATCCATTTCACATTTGCATTACCTTTGCTTTATGATATAGGGGTAAAAACACGCCTCCATAAAACCAACATAAAATAATAATCATAGTCAATAATAAGTAGTCAAAGCTGTATAAAACGTGATACGCAAATATTTTTTGAGCTACACCATAACTTGTAAAATCTTACACATAACAGATAATGTTCTGGGCCGGCAGCTTTTGTCCATAGGGGGAACACAAGGGCATCCTTCATGTCAGCATCATCCTAAAAAACACAATTAACAAATATGAAAACTTATTTTACTTCCGACTTACGGTAGATGTCAAATAGAATGATTTATGCATTCAATACTCACTGGAAAGTAGGCTAGGGGATCTACACTGTCTTTCCATGTAGTAACGACATACATAGCAGCAGTATATTAATATTAAGAAGACTACCACTTGCCATTCATATATGAAATTTAAAAAAAGTATAAACTACAAATAGCTAATTTAAAATCATGTGAAAAAGATTTATTCTTGCGCTCGAGTATCTTCATAAATGAGTTTAATGCAGGCATTTCCAATCTGCAAGAAATAATCAAAATAGTTAGCACATAAACAAAAGTCTAAGTTCTTTCCACAAAGAAAACAAAGAGCATACATTGAGCCCACAGCTTTACTTTTTTGGTGCATGAAAAATATCTACATGCAAATGTGTAAGAAGTTCTAGTTTAACTCTTAAGTCTCAGCAAATTCCAAATGTATTCAGTGTATTTGAATGGGTTCCTTTGTTCTGTATGAGTGTACTGCCAACATCTGTTGTTCATTAGGAAGGACCTCTGGTTTCGAACGGTGAAGTTTCCCTATGCTATAGGCTACATTGAGAAAAGCTTTTCTGGAAACAGATGCATACGTGGTGATCTTAGCCGGAAAACTGACCACATCTGGATTTGTTATACCATGTGTATGGGATATCATATATGATGTAATGTATGTTCTTATTGGCCAGAGTTGTAATACTCCCCTCATATTCTTACTATATATTCTATAAACCAGGGATCAGGGGTTTACAGCTTCTGCCTCCCCAGTGCTGTTTCATTGTTTATTCAAATGCTAATGAATGAATGGCACGTCTTGTTGGAATCTTCATTTCTAACAGTTTGGGGGCTCATCCGGGATTTCTCCAGACGGAGACGGTAAGAATTTAAGGTGGGACTTTGTTTTACAGTCCTGTTTCGCATGAACATACTATGCACTTATTGTAGTAATGACACTAACTAGGTACTAACCCTGAACCTACCCCTAAACCTTAACTTAACCCATGTAGTTACCTTACACTACTCATTACATTTGTGTCAAGAACACTGTAAGTACACTGAAAGTAACGTACTGTAAAATGAAGTGTTACCGAATTTAATTAAATTTTTTTAAAAAGGAGAGTTGATTCTTACTGTCTGCTGAGAAAAAAATTATAGTTATAATTTTGTGCCGCAAATTTTTGCCATATTTGGTCAAATCAGATATCCTCGTAGTAATCAATACGGGACGAATGGTTATCCTCGTGTTTTAATTAAGGCGGGAAGAACGACAGGAGAACTGATCACTCTCCTCTCGTTATTTTTGGTTATCCTCACACGAATGTGTGGGAAGGAAATAGATTTGGAGCTGAGACCTTTTTCTCTCTCTCGCAAAGCCTATTTCAATGTGAAGCTTCGGTCTTTGGCTTTTGAATGAATAATACACACTTTCATTAATTTTTTCTCTCTCTTTTTCTCTTCTTTATTTTTCTTTGTCTCTTTTTGGCCAATGTACTAACACGCTAATTTAAAATTGCAGACTTTTCTTTGTTTTCTATTTGGCCATTCTCAAATTTGTTCAAATTGCATTGAACTAGTGGAGAAATCTTTGTGTGTTTACAATGGGGAATAAAATTAGTCCACCATTAATTGATGAATCTCCAAAAGATTTTTATGATTAGAAATAATCAAGCATTTTTCGCGGAACCATATTTGTCGAATTTAGTGGGCTGCCAAAACACAATTAAATCCATTTCCTCGTGACGGCTTGTTTAAGGACGTAGATATGTGTGAAGCAAAAGATATGGTCTTTGGGAATTGGGGAGATCCAAATTGGGATTTTGATTATATGAAAAAATCCTGTAAGACCTGGAAAAACATTCAATCTTACTGGAACTGTGGTCCAGACCTAGATAAAGACAAAAATCTTTCTCCCTCTCAAGCTGGACAGCCTGAGAGAGAAAAAAATATTCCTAGCAATTCACTCTTACAGCCCGAGAAGGAAAATAGTCTCTCACAGACTGCCGAAGTTAAGGCCCCCCTCCCTCCTAGATATGACAGCATTCAGACTTCTGCCGTCTCTGAACCTATAAAAAATAGACTGTACCCTGACCTGAAGACCGCGACCTTGTGTCCCTTTGTAGAAATGCCAGAAAGATTTAAAGTACATCCTCTTTAATTTCTCGTAAGTAATGGCATTTTATAATAATAATAATAATAATGCATTTTATTTATAACACACTTTTCATCAAAAGATCTCAAAGTGCTACAGGTTAGAAACAAAAATGGCATGTCCATGGATGCATTGATGTGTGAGGAGGGAAACCTTGTACTCAATCCTGGTGGAGATGGGAAGCCAGAGGAGTGAGTGGAGAATGGGGGTAATGTGCTCATTAGGGCTGGGATAAACGATTACTTTTAAAACGATTAATCTAGCGATTATTTTTTCGATGCATCGATTAATCTAACGATTAATTTTTCCAGTCCGGTTCGATTTCGATTCAATTATCGATTATCTCCCCATTAATTGAGTAATAGCAATTTATACATGTTGATTTATCTGAATGAAAAAAAAACATGAATTCCTTAACATTGCAATATATGTTTATTGCTCTTAAAATTCCAAATTAAAAGACTAAACAAGTGCAAAGTAATGCATTCTTAGTCAGAGGTAGCATTCAATAAAAACCTTGAAGCCTTGGAAACACATAGGCCTAGCTTACTGAAAAAAATGCAATCTGTCACGACACATTAAAGAGCCACAAAATAGTAGGCCTATTTATGGTTTAATTTTCTTTGACTGACCAAATTTGAAAGTTGAGACTTTATTAAATGTTACCTTCTTGGTCCCGTCTGTCAGCGCGTTGTCAGTGTCCTCTATGTATTTTCACGACATTAATAGCTATAAGCGCATACTTGCAGCAGTTGCGTGCAATTCACATGAGCTCTAAGCGCGTGTGAATTGCACGTATAAAATGAGGTTAAGGAACAACCTCGATCCATTCAGGAAACGCCACATAGGTCGCTGCATTTCACTGGGCTTCGTGACATTTTTTCCTTTTGCGCGAAGAAGCCGTTCGCCGGAGATGTGCTAAAAGATAGCGGAGTGCATTCATGATTTAGGCTGCCGGTATCATAATCATCCTGGCGCCGGGTCTGAGTGAGTCATTTACTCTTTAAAATAAAATACTTTATTTTACTCATTTAAGACTGCTCTTATGAGGACACTCGACAAAACGGACAGTTTGGCATAATTTGTGTGTTATGGTTCGTTCAAGCCCGAAAGAGAACTCGATACTGACGCACATTTTTCTGTGGGTTGTGTGCGTGTGTGTGTTGTGTACTTTAGAGGAACGAGTGCGTGCCGCCTTGCACTTCTGATAGTCTGAGGAGCCACTCGTGTTGCTACTACTCTCCGGCGCCGCCATCTTTGTTTTGGGTCTGACGAATCGACGCGCATATTTTGCGTCGACATATTTTTTGCGTCGACGTAATCGATGATGTCGACGCATTGTCCCAGCCCTAGTGCTCATGTTTCCGCACTCTCATCAGGATCCTAGCTGCAGAGTTTTGGATGTACTGAAGCCTCTGCAGACTCTTTCTAGGAATCCCAATGAGAAGTTGGGAAGTTGAGAAGTTGCAGTAGTCCAGTCTGGAGGAGACAAAGGCACAGGGATTAAAGTTCTCCGTCGCTACGACGGCTTTCCATCTTTTGTAGCGAGTCTATGATGGATTTCCGTCAATTGCAGGCATAGGCGTAGCCACGGGTGTGGCTAAAAATAGATGCAGAATTATTTTTTAAATTCTTAATAAAAATGTTTTTTTAAACTTGTACTATTTGTTGTTTACTTACAATATTTGTACATTTAAAATGTATTTTAATTTTTAAATTATTATCGTTAAAAAAATATCTGCCGACATTTGGACTGCCAAACAATCCGCAACAGCTGCTGACTGTCTGAGGTAACAGTTGAGGCTCGCGCAGCCTCATGAGGAGAAATGGAAACAATGAGCGCAGTTCACACAAAGAAACTTAATGAACATACAGCGGTTAAAAAAATGCATGTGGAGTTTTTATATTTATAACATATGATACAGTTAAGCAACATCACACGACCACGAGTGCTGAATAATACCATCACAATTGAAAATGTGACACTGATTTCATATGACAGTTCAATAAACAAGTAATTAATATCAAGTCATTTACATTTTAGACACAATATTGACTGTTTTTGTTCTATTTGAGCAGCGAAAATAGTTAAAAACAAAGATCACAGCAGAACCACAGCACATCTCACCGGAACACATAACCGCATTACTGAATGATTCAGCGCTTTGAATGAATCGGTTGAGTCAACGATTCAATGACCCATTAAACAACTGCCTCATTCCTGAACGATTCAGCCGTTTGAACGAATCATTTGAATAAATGACTCAATAACTCACTCATTAACACGGTCACCTGACGCCCCCTACTGGTGGTTTAGTTTCGAGTTTAAAAGTAGGCTATCATTCTATATTCAAAAAATATTTAAAACAATCTCATAACATTATTTAATGCAGCTGTAAGTGTAAATTAATTAATTTGATTGGTAACAGCCATATAGTTTATTATTATTTCAATTGAATTTATTGATCAAATTTAAGAATTTAAAATGAAAGATGAAGCATATATTTAAACCGATTAGGGAAAAATGCTCTTTATAAAGGTTAAAATATCATAAATATGCAGATTTTAATATGTAAAAGCTGACTGACCACTGATGAGAATATTGCTTCAGAATAAATTGTATTTACAACACACAAAAAATCCCATTTTTTTCTGGACAAGCAATTTTTTTACTTGGACAAGTGGATTTACTTGTTCGAACGACAAGCACATGAAAAGCCTTAATGTTGAGCCCCGAGTTATATTTTATATAGTATTATGTTTATGTGCCGAGCCAAAGTATAGTTTTTACACATCAGCCCAGTCTATTCTGTAAAGTTAGTGATACACCGAGTCAAGGTTTTTTTGCACATTAATCTGACAATAAATGTGGCACACCCATTTTTTCTCATGCACACCAGTGTTGCCAGATTGGGCGGGTTCCCGCCCAATTGGGCGGTTTTGAATTTGATTGTGCGGGTAAAAAAGGGTTTGGGCGGGTGGTCAAAATTTGGGCTGGTTTGGGGTCATTTCGGCGGTTTACAAACATCTACATTTTAAAGTCTAATTGGTTAAAAAAAACGAAACTAAAGTGCATGTAGTCCATAAAATCAGTCATCATGACATTACTGTACACACACGCTCATGCAGAGTCAGCTGGCGTTAGTGTTGACATCACCGACGAGCACACACTTTTAGCCAATCAGCGATCCGCAGGCAGACGCGATTGAGCGCGAGAAGTTGTAGCTGTATATTCAAGTGATCGCTAAGGCAAAGTGACATAGCCTACTAACGTTATACAAAAGAGTGTACAGTAGTGAGCAACTCTAAAAAACGCACACGTGGAAGGAGATCACTCTATGGTGAATATAACTCTGAGAGGAGAGCACAGTTGAATGACTTGAATTGAAATCAAATATGGGACGATTCCTGTCCATGTCATATGTGCACACTAGCCTAACCAAACATCTGCAACTTTACACCATCCAGACTGCACTCTACTTGTCCCTGACAGCTGCTGAAAAAGGTTTGAATCAACGATGAATCCGTTTTGACTGCTAAATTCTGCGTTATGTTCTGCAATGTGTACTTCCGAGGGTTAAAGTCATCGGTTCATTTCTTGATTGCCGTTTTGACAGTGTCCACCTGGACATTTTAGTCATATTGGCTAATTCTCCTTAATTATTGCCCTGTTTTGATCTGTTTTGTTGGAAAATTTATTTATTTTTAATTTTATTTTATCATCGTTATTTTGTTTTAAGGAGATACAAATTGTGCTTATCAACCTTAAATGACATGGTAATGAAATTATATCACATTATTTTGGCAGTAAAATTTTGGGCGGTTTTTTCTTGTAGTGGGCGGGTTTTGGTGAGCTTTTGGGCTGGAAATCACCGTCCCAATCTGGCAACACTGATGCACACCCAGAGACGCTTTTCTGGCTACGCTAGTGATTGCAGGGTTCCCGTCTGTCCTTAATGTCTTAAATTCACTTTTCATAATTTTAAGGCCGTAAATAGGCTTTCATTTCTCAAATAGTGTGATAAATGTCTTCCCAGCAAACACAAAAACGTTTTAAAAACGTTTTTTTCACGTCGTGAAAAGGTTGTGATAACACTTTTATCCGACGTATTTAATACGAGAGATGTCGGGGGTTTTTTACGTTATAAATACGTTTTTTTACAACGTTGCATAAAGTCGTAAAAACGTTGTTTTTTAACGTTGTTAATGCCACGTTCTTAAAACGTAAATATCACGTCTTACTTTCTGGACGTCATCTTGGTTATAACACATTTACCCGAAATCACCAAAACGAAGTTTCCAGGTTGTGCTTTGGATGTAAATTACCTTTTAGTGTTCCTTACACACTGCATGTGTTCTACATCGGTCTTTTGTGATTCCATTGTGAAGCATAGTCGACCCGTTAAAAACATTTAAACGTCACTGGAAAGAAATAGCCTATAGAGAGTTAATTTTTAGGAACTGATTTAACTTAACTTATTACATTAAAAGTTATGGATTGATTTATTAATTCAACATCATGTAACTACCCAACTTTTCCTTCAAGCAAAGTTGTCCAAAAAACAAAAGTAGGCTATACTCAAAAAAGAAAAGAACTTGCATCTCACAAAAAATACATGTATTAATACAAATACAAATAAAACATTATAGCAATATAAAATATATTAGAACTTTTATTATATTATATATTATAACCATTTTAGCAAAATAAATGTAATCAATAAAGAAAATACAAAATTTGTAGCCTATAACAAAAATTAATTCCCAATCATGTTGACAAAACCAACTATACAAAGAACATACAGATACACAACTGTAATAAATAATGCTAAAAACATTGATATATGAACAACAACAAAAAATACAATGTTGATCAATAGGGCTGTATAACGATACTAGAACCAGGCTATAACGATACGCGATATGAAATCGAAATCTTTAAAGTGAATTTCGTTTTGTATGAATTGTATCTTAATTTTAATCAATGTTTACCTGGATTTAATAAATAAGAAGTACGTTAAGCAGACAATAGATATCACGACATGGAGGCGCCGGCGCCAGAACTGGAGCCCGTCTCATAAAATGAACCGAAACTGAGAAATATATCTTGTCTACTTTTAAACAGAAAAGTTAGCCATGGCTGGCAAGGATTGTTGAGCCACGACAGAAGTTTCCACTTTGAATGCTTTAGCCTGGCTGTTTTTTCACCAGCATCTAAAGTGAGAAAGAAAATAACCAACATGTAAATGTAAACAAACAATGGTTGTCCAAAATGTTAAGTATACACTGGAGTTTTCCCTCTACACGTGCAAGATTTCAGTCATAGTTAAATTGTGGCTAAATGTTTGAGTGACGTCACGTGAAAACGATGAATTAAACTGTAACTTACAGTGCATACTTTTAGGTTAAATAACTGAGATTACTTCCATTCATCCATTGACCAATTGCCAGCAAAACATTTACAAAACTATCAAAATCTCTCATCTACACATAAAATGCGATTAAACGCCCAAACAAACAGCTTAACCTAACTTGCCTCCAACAGTTAGCGTTAGCCTAACGGTTGAGATGCTAACGGACTTTTTCGAATACACTAAACCATTTCAATACAGTAAATATTCAACGGAAGCGAGTCATTTACATGAAAGGAAGTGTCAGAAACATTTGTATGTACTAGTTGTGTAATTTTAGGGACTAAACGTGCCTGAAAGTAGTTAAAACAACAGTGAGAGACGGAGTTTAGCAGATTCAGTTGAGCTGCCGCCCCGTTTCCATGGTAACTCCCTCCGCTCCAGTTCAGATGCAGCTCGAATTTTCAGCGCGCGCACCCATTAAAAAATGTAGAAGTCACGCAGCATTTACATACATTTAGAATTGATGGAGTGAATTATTTGATTATCAGAAAACATATCATGAAACTTGATTCCTTATTAATGGATAGTAGGTATGTGGCCATCGTAAACTGTAAATGGAATGAGCATGAAAGCATTGATAATGTAAAACAATGTTTGAAGTATAGGCTTAGGCTAATATAATGGTAAACGTGGTGTAGAAATAAAATTGCAAAAACTACATGATATAGGCTAAGGCATGAACATATTTTCTCATATAGGCCTACACAAATTTACAGATAACATGGGGAACAATTTAAGCTTTAAGTCTTTTTTAATATATTTCAAATATATTAAACAGTGCTTCATATTAATATGCAGTTATTAATATGCTATTTAAGTGCTGTTGTTTATTGGGGTGTATGGTGTTTATACTACTGTGATGTTTAATGTTTTTATGGATGCATTATAGGCATATTTAAATGTAGTGATTGTTAACAAACGTTCAGAAATAGGTGTAGCCTACTAATATACAGCACCAGGGGCGTCGCTAGGCCCTTTTTAGGGGGCTTCAGCCCCCCTAAAAATTTGTGATTAATGTAGGCTACACAAATTCGTGTTCGCTTCAGTCTTGTTATAATCAGATTCAGCGTGTTCTTCATCTTCAATCCGCAGCGGCGCCGAGCAGAGAGCACGTCAGAAACAGAGGACAGGGTGTGTGTGTGTGTGTGTTCATCTGAGCCTCATTGGTCTGTCACTGCTCGTCAATGCCGTCATCTCGTCGAGATGACCAATCAAATCAAAGTAGGCGGGCTTTATGTTCACAGACGCTGCTGAGCGCGAATTTTAACAGTGCGACTCGACGCGTACGGTCAAGTGCGAGATAAGATGTAAGTAGCTAAACTTAACATTTCATATTTGACATTTTTTTAGGTCATAAATGTTAAACGAATGACAAAAAAATAATCAGGCAAACTAATATAGTTTTGTCTAATTTCGCCATTTTGAACGGAAAATATGCCTATGTAACGTTACCTATTTTCAGTTCAAAAAGTACGTGACTTATGTAATGTAATAATTAGTTTACTGTCATTGTGAGGGGACAAGAAACATTAACAAAGCCATTTTCATCATGTTAGGCACAAGATTAATAATGAATGTGTACATATTGAGAATATAATACAAATTGTAGCCTTTAGTAAATTAAAAAAGCTCATCTTTAGGAGGGGAAGAGAAAGGGATGAAGAGACTGAGAAAAAAAGAAAGAGTGATGGAGATGAGGAGAGAGCAGGTATTGACAAATAATCTACTGCCCACTGACATGGTTTTAAAGCTATTTCTTATCCTTTTTTTATCTTAAAAACGTCTTGAAATGCACATATTAGAGAAATAAAAAATTTGAACCCCCTACCAACTTCAAATTTAGGACCTCTTTGATTATAAAGCCCTGTCTACGGCCCTGTATTGGGCATAAGATCAATAATGAATGTGTAGCCTACATATTGTGAATGCATTTAATAAACTTAATTACCTAGCTTTAGTAGCTTTCAGTAAATAAAGGCGTCTGAGAAAACGATTCATATGCAAAATCAACCTATCAGTTGACCCTATGTTTACTTTCTTCACTGACAGACAAAAATGAAAAGCCTATATCAGTCAAAGCTCAGCTTTAGGAGGGGAAGAGACAGGGCAAGATAAAAACAAAGAGAAAAAGAGTGTGATGCTGATGAGGAGAGAAAAATAATCAGCTGCCCACTGACATGGTTTTAAAGCTGTTATCCAATTTTTTTGGCCTTCAAAACATCTTAAAATATGTAGATCAGAGAAATCAAAATTTTCTCGGGGAAACCCAGAACCCCCCTATCTGCCCTACCTCACATTTGGGACCACAGTGATTATAAAACCCTGCCTTTGCATGGTATTGAAACTGGTTAATAGTGAGCATTAGATCCTAAACTAAAGTGTTACCTTTTTTTATAATTTTTTTAAAAATCATACCCTCATTGGGGGCTTAGCCCCCCTAAAATGAAAATCCTAGTGACGCCCCTGTACAGCACAAGTGTTTTCAACGAGATATAAACCACCAGGGAGCGCTTTTTGCTGGATTTCTGCCATGCCAAATCATGTAGATATTTATAGTTTTCGAACGTATGTGCTTAACTCATTTATTGACGAGCCAACATGATTTAGCAAAAAAAGAAAAACAACGTCCAAATGACGTCTGGTGCTGGCTGGGTTAGTTTGGTCTTGTTTCGTTTTTGTAGACAAACGTGATATCTAGGTTTTTTTGATTAAAGAAAATGTACCAGTTTGGTATTTTAACAACGTTTTTAAAACGCCTTATTCCAACGTAGAGATTACGTTATTTTAACACCTGAATAAAACGTCTCCCAAAAGTTGTAGTTTGGTCTAGTTTCCTTTTAGTAGTAAACAAACGTGATATGTACGTTTTTTTGACTTCTTAAAGAAAACATACCAGTTTGGTATTTTCACAACGGTTTTAAAACGTTTTATTTTAGTTACATTATTTATCCATTTAAACAAACGTTTTAAAAACGTTTTTAAAACGTTGTACTACAACATTACCTAATTGCAACCAAAATACAACGTTGTGAAAAGTTGGAAAAACGTTTAGTGTTTGCTGGGTTAATTTTAGTTTGAATAGGTCTTAAATTAAGGAAAGAGGAGGTGTATTCACCCTGCTGAGGGGGATGTGATAAAGCCTGGATTGGAGCGAAAGCATGTTCCTCTCTCTAAGCATTCTGTAATCACTTCGCTTATGATGCAGTCCGGGTTTTCAATTCCCGCTCACGGAAAAACTGCTCCGTGTTCACTCAATTAAAGTAACACTAAGTAGTTTTTCAACCTTCATAATATATTTCCAAGACCCTTGTGATGGTACATCGACTTAAAATAAGTTAAATGACACGTCTGCCATAGCCTGACAGTGTCTGTATCGCTTTTACTGGCACTATGTAACTTCGGGTTTCGGGTAGGAACCCGTGCACAAAAAGAACTACAAAATTCGACTGCTTTACGTCAAGCGCTACAATAGTCATTATTTCGTTTTTCTTCGTTTCTGATGTCGCAATACATCATCCTTTCATGAAATCATGTAACATACTTTACCTTGTCTGTGGACATCGTTCATTCTAAAGCCGGTGCTGGGTAAACAGCGAGCGTGCGTGCGACGGTAGGCTAAATTATTTACGACAGCGGCAATGGACAATTTCGTTTCCATCCAGTAGGGCGACCGAAGAGGAAAAAATACTTGGTGTTACTTTAATCTTAGTTTTGGAGAAGTGCATGTCAGGCTACAGCTGGTTCACTGCAGTCCGAATCCGAGCGCGTTTGTTCCCGGCGTTGGTCTGGTTTCACACTCAACTTGATTCTATCGAACCCTGGTGCGTTTGCGTGCATATTACGTCATCGCAAACGTGCACGGCGCATGATAGAAAACAGAACGCGGGTCAATTTTGGCCGTTCCTCAATACCAAGTACGCAAACTTCGGACTTGCGTCCTTGGTAGTTCGGACTTGCCAAGTTCGACTCAGGAGAACCGAACTCCCGAGGACGAGAGGACGCGAGTCCGGTTATTCTGCAAATGGAACAGCGCGTTCTTGATCGCGTCACTCAGCTCGCTCTGGCTACTCCGGTTATCTCTTTATGTATATTTTAAGGCAACAATAAAACGAAATATGGTATAAAATACAACTCTGCCTCTTTTCATCAACAATAAAACGAAATGTATATAAAACACCTCTTTTCATTTATAAATGAACATATTATCATAAACATATTAATGGCCACACAAATGTGGTTCAGGCAACGCACATTGATTATCTTTACTGCATATATTTATAACAACACGAAATATAAAACACAACCCTGCTTCTTTTTGTTTTCATTTCAAAAATATGAAACATTATTGATCATTAAAACTGACATTTAACAAACAGACAGGGTTGTATCGTTTTATTTTATTATGCATGTACACATACAGTGAAGAGAATGCATAGTAAAATATATATAAAGAATATTTTATATATTTTAGAATATATAACATTACACAACCCTGTCTCTTTTTGTTAAATGTCAGTTTTAATGATCAATAATATCCAGTATAAAAGTATAAGTAGCCTAATAGGTCGGCTATAAGAAGCTATGCAATGAGAAATAAAGAAAACAATTCAGTCAAACATTAGTCAGCTCTCTAATAGGCTACAAAGTTAAATAGCCTAAATATATAAAGTTATGAAACTTCACTTTGCCCTCAGCCAAAACGATTTGCCATGGAACAAACTATATATTAATATAGTTTAGCATTGTTTGGTCTTATAAGATAAATAAAAACATGCACTGAAAAGTTATGTAGATGGTTGAGTATTTGTCAAGCTAAGTAAATTTTTTTCATAGATTAAAATAGCTTTTAAATTATTCAAACTGGCAATATTAAAGCGGTTTAAAACATCTCCCCTTAAAACGCTATTGGTCTCGACTATTTAAATAAAGTTAAAGGAATATGACTTGGCCTGAAAAAAATTTCAGTCAGAAGAATTTTTTTCACTTTAATCCCTGAAGGCATGAACCAGCTTTTCGGCATCTGAGAGGGAGAGAATGGGGCGGAGTTTGGAGATGTTACGGAGGTGGTAGAAAGAGGTCTTGCATAGGTGATTATATGGGCTTCAAAAGTGAGTTGGGAGTCCATTTTTACACCAAGATTAGTGACTGTTGATGAGAGGGGGATGTTGGTGCCAGAAAAGGTGATGCTGGTTATGGATGATGATTTGGTCTGGTGAGGAGTGCCAACCAGGATGGCTTTGGTTTTGGAGCTATTGAGTTGAAGGAAGTTGTGCTCCATCCATACCTTTATCTCTTCCAGACAGGTGATGAGTTTTGATGGGGATGACTGTGAGGGTGGGGTTTCAGCTGTGGCATTTACATAGAGCTGTGTGTCATCGGCATAGCAGTGGAATGAAATTTTGTGACGGCTGATGATTTGGCCAAGGGGGGTGAGGTAGAGGATGAAGAGGATGGGCCAAGGACTGACCCCTGGGGGACACCACAAGTAACTGTGTGTGGATTTGATTTGGAGTGGCCCAGGGAGATGTATTCTGTCCGGTTTGTGAGGTATGATCTAAACCAACTGAGGGCAGTGTCATTTAGTCCAGTAGTGAGGTGGAGCCGGTTTAAAAGAATGACATGGTCAACGGTATCAAATGCAGAAGAAAAGTCCAGGAGGATGAGGAGGGAGGGAGAGCCAGCATCGGATGATATGAGGAGGTTGTTTGTGACTCTGACTAGGGCAGTCTCTGTGCTGTGGGCAGAGCGGAAACCTGACTGGAATTTTTCAAAGAGGTTATTATGTTTAAGGTGGTCCTGAAGATGGGTGGCAACTGCTTTCTCAAGTACTTTTGATATGAAGGGGAGATTGGAGATGGGCCTATAGTTGGATAGGACTTCCGGATCAAGAGTGGGTTTTTTGAGCAATGGTGTGATAATGGCATTTTTTAAGACAGGGGGAACGTGACCAGTTTGGTTTTACCAGGGATGTTGGGAGAGGGTCCAGGGGACAGGTGGAGGATTTCATCTTCCTGATGATGTTCTGCACCTCTTCTGATGAAACCTCAGGAAAGCAGTTTAGGGGATTGGAGACGGTATATGTTGGGGGAACAGTTTGGGTGGGAGGACCAGAAAGGGCAGAGCGAATATGTGCAGTTTTTGATGTGAAGAAATCCATGAATTTATTGCACTGCTCTTTTGTAGTGGCAGTAAGTGGGGGAGTAAAAGGTTATTAAAAAAAGTTTGCTTAAAAACTTAGCGTTATTTTTACGCGACTGGAGAAGCGGCGAACAGACTGCGCCTCTCGTATGAGAGGAATTTGCAAAGAATTACCGGATCCGGCCCGATCGCCACATCATTATGTGTCGGTATTGAAGCGGTTAACAGCGTACAGGAAGGGAATTGTCTCAGCGAGAATTTGATCTGTGCTCGATTGCTTCTGTCTGCCTTGCTGCTGCTGAGTTGGTTTGTGTCTGTAAGCCTCGTATATCTCTCTGTTTTGAATCATTATTTACTAGCATTTCCTGTTGTTTATACTGCTAAATATAACTTACTCAATATCACATATTAACTTTACATCGCTAGCTTCAATCTAAATCGTTGCTAGCACAACACGCTAGTAATTCGCTAGCCTGTTAGCGTGCCATCAGTGCGCCTCTATTTATTTATTTTGCTCACGCGCTCGCGCCTTTTACCAATCCATCAAACATCTGAGGTGAGTATCAGTCAGTCAAACAAACACGATGAGTCATGTCATCTTCTCCTCTTATTGTTACTTGCACTTCATGTAACATGTATATCATAGCCTTCTCTGTCAGCAGAGGATTTACATGTGATAAATGCAGGGAGATAGTCAGGCTGACGGAGAAGATTTCAGAACTAGAGACACGCATCCAAACTTTAATTGAGGTTAATTGTAAGATTGCAAGGGCTTTAGATACTACTTTGGATGCGATTAGCTTAGAGAACACTGAAAATTGTTCGGTTCCGGCTGTAGTAGAGCCCGAATTACTAAGAAGTCTAGTTTCAAATAAAATTCGTTATTTGAACGAAAGTGAAGAAGTGTTGGTGCTAAATGTAACAATATCTAATGTAAATGATAAATCACATTTGAGATTTGTGCTGGCTACTGTATACAGGCCACCAGGGCACCATACAGACTTTATCAAATAATTTGCTGACTTTATATCAGAGTTAGTACTGGTTGCAGATAAAGTCCTAATTGTTGGTGATTTTAATATACATGTAGATAACGAAAACGATGCATTGGGATTGGCATTTAAAGACATTATTAACTATACTGGAGTTAAACAACACGTGTCAGGACCTACTTATTGTTGTAATCATACTCTAGATTTAATATTATCACATGGAATCAATGTTGATGCCGTTGAAATTCTGCAGCAGAGCGATGACATCTCAGATCACTATCTAGTCTTGTGTAAACTACATTTAGCCAAGGTTGCAAAGCCGACTCTGTGTTACAAATATGTTAGACCTATCACTTCTGTCACTAAAGAATGCTTTATAAATAATCTTCCTGATCAGTTTCATCTCAGCATCCCAGATAGCTTAGAAGAACTCAATATTGCGACAGAAACTTTTAACTCTCTCTTTTCCAGCACTTTAGACACAGTTGCTCCTTTGCGCTTAAAGAAGATTAAAGAAAATATTCCAACGCCATGGTACAACAAGCAGACTCAGGCCCTTAAGAGAGCAGCCAGAAAAATGGAGCGCAACTGGCAGAAAACAAAACTAGAGGTATTTTGCATTTCATGGAAAGAGAGCTCGATTGCATACAGAGAGGCCTTAAAAACTGCTAGATCTGCTTATTTTTCAACCCTATTAGAAGAAAATAAACAAAACCCAAGGTACTTATTCGAAACAGTTGCTAAACTGACGAAAAATTAATTTTCAAGCCCAGAAGTTTGCAAGCAGCACAACAGTAATGACTTTATGACCTTCTTCACTTATAAGATTGAATATATCAGGAAAAAAATTATAACTATGCAACCGTCTACTGCAGTCTCGCATCAGACAGTACATTGTTGTCTCACTGATGACAAATTCGATTCATTCATTGCTATAAGAGAGGAAGAATTTTCTAAACTCGTTAAATCATCTAAATCGACAACATGTATGTTAGACCCTATACCGACTAAACTATTGAAAGAGATCCTTCCAGAGGTCATAGATCCTCTTCTCAATATCATTATGTAGTTCGGTTCAGTGTAGGTGTGGATGGAAGAGGACAAGGGTCGGCGTGACTGGGTCTCGTACGGTTTTATTTATTCTCAGAACACACAAAAACAACAGTTGCGCCACATGTGCCTTCACTGTAGTAAGTACTACAGCAACGTTCCACTAACACTTTTCAAAAACTCTTTCAGCTATAAAAGCACTCAGTCCATTTGACAGTTTCCAGCTCTCTTGTCACAGTTGTCCATACGAGTCCCCACTCCTTCTCTCTCTCCCATTATCTCGTACCAGCCAGCTTATGTCCGGTCTCCCCACGCCAATCACTGCAATCAGACACAAGTGTTCGTCATTTTGCACTTAACCTACTTACTTAACGCTCAGCTCCCTCCTCGCTCTCTCACTGCAGACTTCGCTGAACCACGCCCCCCTCGCCACACATTCATTCATCCTTGTCACTAGGATACGTACCGAAAACTTTTAAGCTGGCTATGATTAAACCACTTGTTAAAAAACCGCAACTTGATCCTACAGAATTAGTCAATTACAGGCCGATCTCAAATCTACCTTTTCTGTCAAAGATACTAGAAAAGGCAGTATCCTCACAACTATGTTCCTTTTTAGAAAGAAATGGTAACTGTGAGGATTTTCAGTCAGGATTTAGACCATACCATAGTACTGAGACAGCTCTCATTAGAGTCACAAATGATTTGCTCTTATCATCCGATTGTGGTTGAATCTCGCTATTGGTGTTACTCGATCTTAGTGCTGCATTTGATGCTATTGACCACAACATTCTTTTAAATAGACTCGAAAATTATGTTGGCATTAGTGGAATTGCATTAGCATGGTTTAAATCATACTTATCTGACCGTTATCAGTTTGTAGCAGTAAATGAAGAGATGTCTTATCGATCAAAAGTTCAGTATGGCGTAGTACTAGGACCGTTGCTGTTCACTCTGTACATGCTACCCTTAGGAGATATTATTAGGAAGCATGGCATTAGTTTTCACTGTTATGTCACATGCTAATGATACTCAGCTCTATATTTCTTCACGCCCTGACGAAACCTACCAATTCACCAAATTAACGGAATGCATAGCTGATATAAAAAATTGGATGACTAGTAATTTCCTACTACTTAATTCTGAAAAAACAGAGATTCTAATTATTGGACAAAAAACTTCCTCACGTAATAACCTAGAATACTGTCTAACACTTGATGGCTGCTCTGTCAAGTCCTCGTCGTCGGTTAGGAATCTGGGTGTGCTCTTTAATAGCAATCTTTCATTTGAAAGTCATGTGAATAGTATCTGTAAAACCGCATTTTTTCAATCTAAAAAATATATCTAAATTACGTCATATGCTCTCAATGACAAATGCAGAACAATTAGTTCATGCGTTCATGACATCAAGGCTAGATTATTGTAATGCTCTTATGGGTGGTTGCCCTGCACGCTTAATAAACAAACTACAGCTGGTCCACAACGCAGCAGCTAGAGTTCTTACCAGAACCATATTAGCCCGGTTCTGTCAACACTGCATTGGCTCCCTATTAAACATCGTATACATTTTAAAATATTGCGGATTACTTACAAAGCACTAAATGGTTTAGCTCCCCAGTACTTGAGCGAGCTCTTAACGCATTATACTCCTTCACGTCTATTGCGATCTCAAAATTCCGGCCAGTTGATAATACCTAGAATATCAAAATCGACTGCTGGCGGTAGATCCTTTTCCTATTTAGCACCAAAACTTTGGAACAATCTTCCTAACATTGTCCGGGAAGCAGACACAATCTGTCAGTTCAAATCTAGACTAAAAACACATCTCTTTGGCTTAGCATACACATAACACATTATAGACCTCTATAATTCAATGTTAGCCTGCATAGTTTAGATCAGCCGGAACTGGGAATACTTCCCATAAATCCTGATGTATTTTGTACATCATAAGAAGGATGGCGTCTATGCTAATGTTTTTCTCTCTGTTTATCCCAAGGTTTACCACAGTCCGCCGGATCCAAGCTGTACCCGGATTTGATGAAGGACCTGCGCCTGGACACAACGACAATGCTGAAGTGTCAACTAGTATCTCCCTAGTGAAGGCCTCCTTCCCTTTACCTCTGTACTGATAAAACATTGTCAGGATAATTCCGAATCGCGTGGCTACGCGGAAGCGATAAAAAATAAATTTCAGAGCCACCAGGCACAGTTTTATGCAAATGAGCGGCCGGATCGCATTAAAGAATTTTCTGTTAGAACAGTGTTGTGTTAGCGGTCCCTAAGTTAATAACTAATGATCGTTGCGACGGAAGTGAATCAATCAAAACTAACTTTAGCTGGACAATAACTTTTATTCTAGAGCTGCTGTAAAGCCAAAACAATATCTGTTACTTTAATTTCCTATTATCACTGTAAAGCTGCTTTGAAACAGTCCATATTATTAAAAGCAGTGACTTGACTTGACTTGATAATGGATGCTTGCCTGGTGTGTGCGCGAACAAACAGACACAAGGCAACCAGCCATGACTCTTTACCGCATCCTGAGCTGCCTTTTCAATATTTACAGATCGATTTTACCCACATGCCTCTATGTGGGAATCACAAATATTTGCTTGTGATTGTTGATCGATTTTCTAAGTGGCCCGAAGCTTTCCAGTGTGGTAAAGAAAACGACGGTAGCAAAGGTTCTTGCAAAAGAAATTATACAGCGTTTCGGCATTCCAACCGCTATAGCGAGTGACAATGGAACACCGTTTGCTTCAAAAGTTTTTTTTAGCCAATTACACACAATTATTAGCCAAAGAGCTTAATATTATTTGGCACTTCCATATTCCCTACGCTCCTCAATCCTCAGCTGTCGTCGAAAGGACTAACAAAACGATAAAAGAACGTCTTAATAAGGCATGTCTAGATACAGGCAGAAATTTGGTTGATTTGTTGCCTGCTGTATTGACAGAAATGAGAATGTCCCCATCAGCAACAACAAAAATGTCTCCATTTGAAATTTTTAAGGGTAGACCTTTCCCGACCCCTTGGGTCAAAGGTCGCGCTGGCAATCTTTCCACATGTGACACGGAGGTGATCATCGCGGATTAAGTGGATTCCCTAGTTAAAACGTTAAATGGCATAAATGGTGATGTCTCTCTCTTCAGAAAAGCCCCAGAGAGGTAGGAACCTTGGGCACAATCCAGGCCGGGGTCTCAGCTCGTGAGAGTTAGCCGCCTCAGAATTCCAGGCACAACTCGTTGACCGAAAGCGAGCATGTCTCTACCCTCTAGTAGAGACCATGCGAGCAGGAGAACTGTTTCAACCTTCTGGGGACCAAAAACGTGCCCCCGCATTTTGCTCGTTTTTTTTTTTTAGCAATGCAAAATAAACTCAAAATGCTCTGTTAATTTTGATCTTTCATTTTCGTGTTATACATCAATCGATCCTGTTCAGTTTCTATTTTTTTTCTGTATACTCACAATAAAAATAAAGTGTTTTGCTTTTTGCCAAATAAAGAAAAATTAACATGATGCGAGTTCTGCACTCTCTCTGTCAGCGAACTCCAATTTGAAACGCGTTCGGAAATTATCTGTAACTCCACGAAAATTCAGTCAAACAGGCAAACATACCCACGGGCATAAAGCTTGAGATCGCATCTTTTAAATGAAGTAATTTATATTAAAAACAAATATTCTCAGCTTCTGTAATCTGTATAAAATAGAGCGATTCCAGTCGAGCTGATTACGAGCTCATTTACTTTAATTCGTTCACGCCTACTCAAGGAGTGCGCTATTCACAAGATAATGTGTTAAGCCATCTATGCAAAACAGGTAAACGCCCCCAAGCAAATGCATTAAAGGCTTCAAGTTTCATCATTCAGTCACCTGCGCGTTGGGAAGATGGCACGATACACCGGTGTGGAAGCTCTTCAGCTCGTCCTGGATACTAGCGACGAAGAATCCACATTTTCATCAGAAGAAGAGCGCGACTACTATGATGACGGCCGTTTGTATTTTGAAGAGCGACTTGATCCAGCCGTGGATAGAATTTCGGATGAGTAAGTATTTATTCTTACTTCCATTAGTTGACAAGCTATTCAATATAAACATGTAGCTTACATATTATACTGGGTGGACTATTTTCCACTTGCCATCCAGAGTATTGACATTTGATATATTCAACATGATCTAATGAAAGTGCATATCTATACATGAATTTAATATCTCGTACCATTTCAACGTCAAAAATGTTTTTTTTTTTTTTTTTTTTTTTTTTAGTGCATATGCTACGCACTGTAAACCCCTTGTTTAGGAAATTTGTATGTGTAAATGATATGTTTAGATCATTATGTATGAAAGCTAGAATTTAGAAGTTATTTTAGAAAATAGGCCTAGTAGGTGTTTAGATTATATTTTGACTAGTTTAAATGCTGCCTCATTATCATTAACGATGCATGCTCGCAAATATCAGTTGTAAATGTGTGTAAATGTGCTGAAATGTGTAAATATACCCAGTTAATGAATTGCGCAAATGTGTTTTGTTTGCGGTGTGCCTCTCCGGTAATGGCCCATTGACACGCATATAGGCTTATTGCACGCGTCTAAAATTATTTACATCAGTTATTCATTATAGACTAATGCTACTATGGTTATATTGATGTAATAATATTCTTCAACTTTTTTTAAAGGAATGTAGCTTCATCACTACCTCCGCCTGCAACTCGGAGTGCGCTTAGCAACACAGTCAGAAATCAGAAAGAGTAAGTACATATTTACCTACAATTTTACAGATGTTAGTTCAATTTTGTTTATACTTAGTGTTAATACAAGATGAGCCTGTATGACTTTATCATTTATTTTTGGAGATATCAGCATTGCTAAATGTCCATCAGTTATGCATGTGCTGGAATAGTACTTGTGCGAGGACACGCAGCAACAAAAATCAAAAAGAGTAAGTACATATTTACCTACTATTTTACAGATGTTAGTTACATTTTGTTTATATACTTAGTGATGATACAAATGTATATGTGCCTGTGTGGCTTTGCAAAAAATGTGTTGTTATGTGCTGGAATAGTACTCTGTAAAATATATGATAATAATAGTTTTCAACTTTTTTTAAAAGGAATGTAGCTTGTTCACTCTCGCCTTCCACTGCAACTTGCAGGACACGCAGCAACGGAAATCAAAAAGAGTAAGTACATATTTATCTACTATTTTTTACCTACTACTGTGGCTTTGCAAAAAATGTGTTATGCATGCACAATATTACAATTATTGATTGGTATGTTAATGTTATATGTTAATATAAAAGAGCTTATATATTTTTTTGTTTTATCAACATGGTGATTGCCCTGATAGCCCTGACATGCTGATAGTACTTTGATCAACCTTTATTAACCTTTATTAATATTATTATTTTTATAGGAATGTGGCAAAGAGGGCCAAGACAAACATTCAGACGAGCAACAAGGAGTCCACTCTGTCATGGGAAAACAGAAACTGACATTGATATGACTCAGAGTTCCACAGACTCTGAGATTCCTGCCTGCCCGGGAACTTGGACCACAGCTGAGTTCTGCTGACACACACACTCATAGCAGGCGTGGTCTGCGATGATAGCGATCTGCCTTTACTTTTGTTTATTTTGCTCACATTTGATTTGCTTAGAGCCCGCATCAACGGGGCATAAGCATTTACTGTGAGATACCTGCCTTTACTTTTGTTTATCGCTCACAATTGCTTTGTTTATAGCCGACTTATTATTTATTTATTTTACTCACATTTGATTTGCTTAGAGCAAATTTAGAACATTTAGTTTCTCCAAATAGAGGAATTACAATAAAACAGATTGAAAAACAAAACCTTTGAATCTCCTCTCATTCTTTGTTCAGGCTGCCTCACTTGATGGGCCATTAGCCATTGGGGGAGTGTCTGTCACACCCCTGGTCTGAATCTCATTAATATTGATAGGCCATTACCACTCCCACGCATAAACCTCTTCTGACAAAAAAACTGTCATACAAAGTATAAATTAATGTTTTGTTTTATGTGAACGATTAGGCAGGATGATTTTCACATCATTTTGAAGCCAGAACTCGAAGCGACAACATCCATTAGTCAAAAGTCTTGTGGACACATATTTAGTATGTGTTTTGTGGTCTTATTTCAGCAACTTTCATTTTTATTTTTTTCAATAACCACGCATAAACATTATTCTCTTAAAAATACAAACATGTACATACATGTTGCTCACATATTATGGTAGCCCCGTTTGTGCTATATAGAGTGAATTTACACCTTTGCCATTAACATGTTTATAAATAACTGAAAAAAGCACAAATGTCAGTGCATGTCAAAACATCCCAAGGGCCCCAAAAACACCTTGGTCCCCAGAGGGTTAAACAGAATTTTGAACTCACTGTCTGCAGTGGCTCGGTCTCTGCAGTGCATTGCACCAGAGATAAGGCCCAAGAGGAGATATTCCCTTGCTCCCTCAGGAACCTGACAATCAGGACGTGCTTCCCAAGCTTCTGCATCATGATGTGCGTCAAGAAAAGAGCCAACATCATTTTGAGGGTGGAGGAAAACAGCCTACTCTAAACCATCTCGCAGGAAAGAGAGCACTGAAATGACCGAACACTCCCAGGATCTCCTCACGGAGAGAAGACTCACTCAATGAATAGGTTCCACTTCTAATGCGTAAGCACACTACCTCTTTCAGGGGGTGCTCGCAGAAGTGATGGTAACTACCACATATTCCTGCGATAGCCACCTGAACCTCCACGTCCATTGTAGGACCGGCCCGGAATCTCCAGGGTTCAGAACGCAGGTGCCATCATGCCCCGTCCCTGAAAATGTGTTCAGGGGAAGTCAGGAAGGCTGTTGAGGGGAGCTAGGTCTGGTTGGGCCAATAAGGAGAAACTATCAAGACCTGCTCCACTCCTGACCTGGCACAGTAGGTGCAAGCGACAGGCGCACAAAAGACAGGAGCACTGCTCAACACTACATGTGAAGATCACTGAGCTTCAGGAGCATATCTGCTCAACACCTGAGTGCGATGAACTTCACTGAGCTTCAGGAGCATTTCTGCTTAACACGTGAGTGTGATGAAATCACTGAACTTGAGCAGGCGCCAAGCGACAATTAATCGCATAGCCACTTTTTTAGAAGGCTCACCGGGGAACACATTTCTGCGGGCCCCCGGGGGCAGCTGAGAGCCAGTGTCTGTCCAAGGGTTGTCCGCTCGGACAGAATATATGCAACTGGCAGGGGGACGAATCCGGAGAGGCAAAAGAGTAACTGTGCGGCCCTGGAGTGGTCCCGACCCAGCTGGACCACCAGGGGATGGAGTCTCCACTCTCCCTGGCCATAACTGTCGTGAGGCTCGTTGGCGGCACGATTGAGTAGGCCGGGAAAATAGTGGAATGAAGCGTCCTCAGAAGCTTCTGACTCCAAGGAGGAGGTGACGGGTGAGTTGTGACTTGCGAGGGAAGCTTACGTAACGGTCGCAATGTTTGCCTTTTCAGACCAGTACCAGCTCGCTGAGCAGCGGTGGCTCAAAGCAAGGAGAACTGCCACAACTCGAGGCACAAATGCCCGCGCATTTGGAGGTCGCCCAGGCCTCCGTTAAAGCACGCCCTTTGTACATGGCCTCTCAGTCGGTGAGGGTTTGGCAGCAGGCCGGGGTGAACTGCTGTCACACAGGGTATGCAGCTCTGCCACGGTCACCTCGGGACTCGATCATGAAGCTCATTTCAGGAGCACGTCTGCTCAACACGTAGTGTGATGATCATCACAGACTTGAGCGGGATAGCCGAGCCTGAGGTGGGGCAGCAAAGCGGAGAGTGTGGTGTAGTGTGCAGTGCAACACTTACCTGTCTCCACTAGCAGCAGGGGGCGCGTGAGAAGGCGGATGACCGGGTCCTCGAACACACCAAGCTGCCTGCTGGTGACCAAGGGGGGCTGAGGGATGAAAGGCTATACAGGGTCACACACCGCCAGACTGGCCCTCTTGGGACCCAGGAACAGATAAATTTGCTCTTTCTTTCAAGTGTGGGTACCGTTTGCTCCGCTTCTTTTGGGAGCCAGCGGCGGAACAGCATCCTCCTCCATCCCTGGGCGGCCCGCTCCGGAATGCTTTCGCTGTCGCTTGCCAGCTGGCTTGGCAGCGCCTGGAGCGGGCTGGGCGTCCCTACTGCGGCCGGCTCCATGCTGAGGCCTGGCTGGAGGCTGTTGCGGAGGCCCAGCAGGAGCGGCGGCCGGGGAACGCCCTCGGCGACGAGCAGGCGGAGGAACTGCCACCGGCGGAGGGGTGGAGGCAGCACCAGGCCGCCAGGGCAGGATGTGCCGGATGGCCTCTGTCTGCACTTGGGTGGCAGAGAACTGTTGGACGCAGTTCTTCGCCGCGTCGCCGACCAGCCCAACCTGGGAAATTGGGGAGACCAGGAACCGAACCTTGTCTGCATCCGCCATATCAACCAGGCTGAGCCAATGATGGCTCTCCTGGACCATGAAGGTGGACAGTGCGAGCTGTGAACCAGCGCGGCCCGCCCTGAAATACCAATCCTCCAACTGAGACTGAACGGGACACGGTGGAGTTCCACACAAGCCCGGCAGCCTCGGCGGGCCGTTTCAGCATAGCTGACATTTCTGGATCTGGCTCGGGCAATGTTACACTCCCAGAAGGAGATAACACAGCCGAGTCATCATCTCCAGAGGCCAGCTCACCCTCCGATGCGGCTATCGACATCTTATTCTCTGGGGGAACCACAAATTAAATGGTTGATCGGCCCATTTCAGAGGGACCAGCATGCTCAACAGGAACTCCATCGGCTGCGGTGTGATGGAGGAGTGAGGAGCCCACAGGGAATGGTTACCGGGTGAGACATCCATCATTATCCTCTGATCACCCATCCCACAGGGCACCCGGGGGTGGGGCATGGTAATGGGGACTTGCGCTTTGCGGATGAAGGCGAGTCTCAATCTCAATACTCAACAGTCATATTCCCACAATGAGAATATGAGCCGTCCACAAAAGCTGCCTCAGCGTGCTGAACATACAAATATATATATATATATATATATATATATATATATACAAATATTTATATACACATAAATATATAGCTCAAACACGTGATGCAACAATTGTGACCGTCAGAGAGGAAAAGGGAACGACCGCATCCAGAAACGCACAGGTGGAATGACATCTTGAAAAAGATGCAAACGCATCCGTGTTGCTCTTTCAGGAAATAGGACCCATAACCAGTGCCGGAGCACACAGGGCAATGACCGCGGCAACACTGAACAGTGAACTGAAACAGTGAAGCACTCACTTTTCCGCCCTCTAACCAGCCGTCAACACACACAAACCTTTAAATTTTGTTGTGTTAAAACAGCAGTTGAGAGCTCAAAGCTCGCGATCACCGCTGCACTCACACTGTAGAAACCACCAGCACTGGGAGAGTCCTCCAAAAGAACACCGACACACTCGCTCGTTGTAAACAACAGCACTCTTCAGAGACATCAAACGATCGGCTCCGAAGTGAAAGGCAACTAGTGCGTGCATCCACTTCCGTATGTATCCCGCGCCGCGGGAGCGGAGTGTGTGATGCGAATCACGCACGCCAATTTCATTGGCTCGTTCAATAGTACTCGAAGATGACTGGCTCCTTGGCATGATCCCATTCAGTCGACGTAGACTACGTCTGACGTTATCGACTGAAAGGGAATTACTGTTAGTTAGTGCAATTACTTTATCCATACCCATGCCTGTTACAGGGGCATCAAAGTCTGGCAAATCCACTGTTGCCTCTGAGCCACTAAGGCATGCAAAATTAGATTATTAGTTAATGACACAGAATACAAATGCAATACAATAAATACAATAATGAAATGACAGATGTAGACGTTGTAGGAATTGAGGGCGAACCAAACACATATGAATCTTCCAGGTGATTCGTTCAAATATAACTCCACACAAAACTCAACATTCCAGACCCCCAAAACACCAGTCTAATCTCGGGCCATAAATGGAGTGGGCTCCAGCCAGTCCCAGCTAAGAACTTTACGACCATGAAAGTTTCAAAGAGATGTGCTCAGCTAAAGGAAGAACGTTGTCACGTTAGATAGTTTGGAAAAGACTGATTGGTTCCGAGATGGCACGGCTCGGAAGCCACCAAGATAACGGCAGAGGTTGTTTGATCCCAAGACAGAGGATTGAAAACAGACCTCCTCCTCTGAATGACCCCATGGTTGAAATCTCTTAAAACCAGAGAGACTGAGACTTTACATATAAAATTACATAAAATCATCCCAAAACAATTCTTGACGGACTTATAATCAAACATTGTTCAACTACATAATTCTATATTGTATCTACAACCTCTGTATGTGTCTATTATGCTTAGATCACATACAAGTCATGTAATTGTTATAACTATTAGATGTTTGAATAAAAGTGTCTTGTTTCCTATCAGTACGATCATATGTTCTTAGTTCAGAAGATGGCTTGATTGAAATCTGTGTAAAATGTTTTGTGTTCTTATAATAGGAATCATGTCTTAACTGTATACTTTTGTACTCTGCTAAAGCCGGAGAGTAAAGAGATCACAGATAACGCATGATTTACGATGAAAGGTGAAGAGAATGCCACCTCTAAAATAAAGACAGTGCCTAATTGGTCAGAACTCATCTAAGAGGCTGGACAACAGCGGAGTTTAAAATCTTAGTACCCGAAAAGCCAGTAGGAGTTTTTGTTAAGTTGGGTTGAGGTTTGGTTTGTGAATTTGTTCGCTAGAGCAGATTTATAGAGAAGCCATGACGAACCGGACAGACGAGTAACCATGTAGACCAGCAGACAAAAGAACCCAAACAAGATCAGAAGAACATCCATGGGTTAAACAGCTTCATTCAAGCCATCTATAACTACTCTCGTCTAATTTTTCTTTCTGTTCTTAGCTTTATCTTTCTTTTCCGTTGAGAGTCTCGATTCTAAGTTAAGTTTTGCTGTAAAGTTTCGTTTAAACGATTCGACTGCAAAGCCCGCTTTCCAACTTCAAAGACTTTTTCATCCATCGCCAACACACCATGTGATTGGTCGCCCAAGACATCTATCCAGGCACGAGGACGAGGAGACCACCAGCCAGTCAACGAACCCGGGAAACACCCTTTTACGCCGACAAAAGGAATCCCAAAAGGAACGCAAAGACAAGCAAGTAGCCTCCAGACTCTTAACTGAACTGGTGCTTTGATATAACATTTAATAACCCCGCCTAAGAAACGATAGAAGGGTTAAATTAATGATTGATGGTTCGTTCAGGTCATGTCTTATAAGTGCATATAGAAACTTGGGATTTCATCATCTCACTCTTAAAACTCATTCTTTCCTCACTCTTTCTTTCTGCAACTCGTATGAATGTGTGTGTGCGTTTGGTTGTGTTAGATATTAGTTTCATGTGTTAGAATAATCAATAAAGTCTTCTTTGTATTTTAAAGATAATTGTTCTTGTGTTATGTGCTTACGAATTTAATGTCTTAAACTGCTGATCTAAGTTACCTTGCTAATAAATAGTGTTTCACTATAGTTTGGATATTTATATCCGCTGCAGAGGTTATAATTACGGCCCGTTAGAATGAACGCTGGACGAGTCATTTGCTCGGCCGTATAACTGATTCTTTTAAGATTCCCTATAAATTAATTCATAATTCCTTTTGAGCTAAATTGACCTGTCTAACCCAGACAGTTACTTACAACGTCAATAAAATCAAGTACAGTGTACACTCACCTAAAGGATTATTAGGAACACCTGTTCAATTTCTCATTAATGCAATTATCTAATCAACCAATCACATGGCAGTTGCTTCAATTCATTTAGGGGTGTGGTCCTGGTCAAGACAATCTCCTGAACTCCAAACTGAATGTCAGAATGGGAAAGAAAGGTGATTTAAGAAATTTTGAGCGTGGCATGGTTGTTGGTGCCAAAGGGGCCGGTCTGAGTATTTCACAATCTGCTCAGTTACTGGGATTTTCACGCACAACCATTTCTAGGGTTTACAAAGAATGGTGTGAAAAGGGAAAAACATCCAGTATGCGGCAGTCCTGTGGGCGAAAATGCCTTGTTGATGCTAGAGGTCAGAGGAGAATGGGCCGACTGATTCAAGCTGATAGAAGAGCAACTTTGACTGAAATAACCACTCATTACAACCGAGGTATGCAGCAAAGCATTTGTGAAGCCACAATACGCACAACCTTGAGGCGGATGGGCTACAACAGCAGAAGACCCCACCGGGTACCACTCATCTCCACTACAAATAGGAAAAAGAGGCTACAATTTGCAAGAGCTCACCAAAATTGGACAGTTGAAGACTGGAAAAATGTTGCTTGGTCTGATGAGTCTCGATTTCTGTTGAGACATTCAGATGGTAGAGTCAGAATTTGGCGTAAACAGAATGAGAACATGGATCCATCATGCCTTGTTACCACTGTGCAGGTTGGTGGTGCTGGTGTAATGGTGTGGGAGACGTTTTCTTGGCACACTTTAGGCCCCTTAGTACCAATTGGGCATCGTTTAAATGCCACGGCCTACCTGAGCATTGTTTCTGACCATGTCCATCCCTTTATGGCCACCATGTACCCATCCTCTGATGGCTACTTCCAGCAGGATAATGCACCATGTCACAAAGCTCGAATCATTTCAAATTGGTTTCTTGAACATGACAATGAGTTCACTGTACTAAAATGGCCCCCACAGTCACCAGATCTCAACCCAATAGAGCATCTTTGGGATGTGGTGGAACGGGAGCTTCGTGCCCTGGATGTGCATCCCACAAATCTCCATCAAGTGCAAGATGCTATCCTATCAATATGGGCCAACATTTCTAAAGAATGCTTTCAGCACCTTGTTGAATCAATGCCACGTAGAATTAAGGCAGTTCTGAAGGCGAAAGGGGGTCAAACACAATATTAGTATGGTGTTCCTAATAATCCTTTAGGTGAGTGTATATCAGACTTTGATATAAAAGGGTTAATTGATGAGTTTGATATTAAAAGATGATATAATATTTGACCACATGCAAATAAGGAAACGTTGCATTGTACTTCGCAATGCTTAGCAGTAACAGACTAAACAAGTGTAAAGTGGCTTGATCCTCTACTGTGTTACTTACTGGTCACTTGGCGAACGTCTGTTGCACCAGATTGAGTAGAGGACTCTGTAAAGTGGCTTGATCCTCTACTGTGTTACTTACTGGTCACTTGGCGAACGTCTGTTGCACCAGATTGAGTAGAGGACTCTGAAACAGCTTAATTGGATAACACAAAATATTGGTACATGACAACATCTGTAAGTAATATTTAGAACCAATTCTAAAGTGGTATGGCAGTAATTCAAACATTACCAAGAACAGCCTGGTGGTTGATGTTCAGCACCACTTCTGTCCCATAGACTTTTTTGAAGGCCTCTAGACTTCTCATATTCTTCTGACTGTTGTGGTGGTCGATGATACTTCTCATGAGGAAGACGTGGGTTGATGGAAGGGTCATATTTAGAAAATAGTTATTTTTCTTTAATTTGCTAAAGAACTGTTCCGCAACCTGGCTATTCACTTTACAAGCAAATTGGGCTACAAGACCAATCTTGCGGAGAGCATCCTGTTCGTCTTTTGAATTATCTTCATGAAATTTTTCATTAAGGACATAGTGCTCTGCTGAGCCTGTAATTGGGTGGCTGTTGCTGTCTGGGACTTGTTTTTTATACTAAGCCATGGCAAGGAGAACTTCAGCTTTCCCTCCTTTGCCATCTTTATGTTGCCATCTGTTGGGTCAGCTAGACGACCTTCGTGTGGCGTGAAGGTTAACGTTCCTGGATAACGAAGATTGGTGTGTGTGACCAGTCCCCTTGCGAAATCATAGATGACTACACTGGGCATGTGTTTCCATGAGAGGAGGACATCTGCAAAGTCTCTCGGACTCTCTGCGCGCAAACAGCATTTGATGCTGTACACAATTCCACAAGAGCACATGACCACAGCCCATCCTCCTGGAAAAAAACAGGCAGCAGTAATAAAAGTATATGGCCTACAAAGGTAAAGTGGCAGTCACAAATATACCAAAACACAAGCATTTGTTTCTTACCAGAGGCACCCCAAATCTTTTCAAATACTTTGTCATAAGTCTGTCTAGATTTCATCTCAGATGAAAGCCTCTCTAGAAGGTCACTTTTTGAGCCAATGGAATCAACACCACATTCCTTGCACAGTTTCCTTATCACTGATGCCTAAAAAACAAATCAAAATACAGTTACCAAAGAAACACTTCATGCTAGTCGCAGAATTTAAGTCTATCTTCAGAGACAGTTATTTCGCAAAGCTCAGCTTCTTTAGGTTGGTGGATTTTTTGGAACTCTGTGTTGAGGCACTGACTGGACTTGCATGTATTTCTTCCAATCCATGGTGCCCAAAGGTGGTAATTGGGGTGGTTTTCAGTGAAGGGATTGTCGCTCTGTTCTTAAATAACAACAGAAAATGTACCGGCGTTACAATGACATGTACCGGCGTTACGTATTCAGAATACAAATTGAGTAACTGTATTTCATTACTGTTACAATTTAAATAGTTACATTGTTGAAATCAATGGATTACATGACGATACTTTATCAAGTTTATTCACTCTCTAAATAAATTAAGGCAACTCCATGCATTTCCCAGAAGCCCCAATATGAAAACGAAAAAATGCGCAGCTTGCGTGATCAGTCACAATGGAATCGGAAGAATAGCAGCGGGAGCTAGAGGTAGAGATGGAGCCGAAACAACAGAGCCAGGGCAAGAATGCGTTTCTATCTTGGAAATTCAAACAGCATTTCACATTAAAGAAAGAGAAGGGAGAACGAAATATAACTGTGCAGTGCAACCTCTGCTTGCAAGCAACCAACCTCCTTTCAGCATCCAAAGACTCCACCTCCAATCTGAAGAAGCATCTTAAAGTTTTTTTTGTTTTTTTTAATTAGCCAGGGGTAGTCATCTGCTGTAGTTTTACTGGTCACCTTGCTATTTTATAGTTGTATCAGGTAGCTACCAGGGCTGTAACGATATGCAATATTAAACCGAAATCGTGACACTCAGATCCGGATTTGAGGCAGAATCGCGACACACCCCTTTCAACTCCCAGAGTTATCCTTCCCAACCAGATCCAATGCTACCACATCTTTAAAGTATTATTAGTATTATTTGAAGTTAATATTATAAAATACGTAGACCTACACCACAAAACTAGTTGAGGAATAATTATTTAAAATTGAGCAATTCCAGCATTATGGACAAGACATTTGCAGTCAAAACTTGAAATATAAATTCTCAGAAAATGCATTTAATGTCACGTGTAGGAGAGAGGACCCAAAAGCAAAGGCGATTTGACAAAGTTTAATAGAGATTAAACAGTTCAGGCTGTGTAACATAGGTGGTCGCAAAGGCGATTAAATCCAACAGAGGAAAGTCACATCCAAAGGAAAACAGAAAGTCTCTCAGTGATAATGGAACAGAAATACACGGTCTGGACGGGCAACGGATGAGACAGGCTGGGTCCGAAGAGAGCACGGGAACGCCAATCGTAGGACCACTCATGTTAGCTGGAGGTTGGATGAAGCAGAGGCGAAGTGATAAAGTTGCTATCTTGGAGCAGACACCAGACAGGACCCGACTTAAGGTAGAGACTGACACAGTAGGCAACAGGTATGTAACATTAGGCAGTAATCTGACAAAGAACAAAGAAAGGAAGGCCTAGAAATAGAGAGTCTAATCAGAGATAGTGGGAAACAGTTGGGAAGGAGAGAGAGTGATGAGATGAGGTGATGATACACAGCTGGGAGCAAATGATATAATGAATGTGAATGAGTGTGTGTGAATGGATGTAATAGAGAGTGTGACCAGAAGAGGGCGGAAGAGTGTAAGGCAAGAATACCAGGATCATGACATTTAATACCAATATATTGAAACGTCTCTTTATATATCCATACTCCTTTAATAAAGGAATCTAGACATTAGAAAAATATCTGTCTACAAATGCATTTTATATTTAATATGAGGGATTAAACATGCGTGACATAAAAAATCTTTAACTTTTAGGTGGCAAAATATTTTTTAGTACTTCGGTGAATTACACTGCGCAAACCAAAAGTAATCCTACCCACCGGATGAAGAAGGGTTGGCTCTCCACAGAACATAAAATATTCATTTTATTTTATTTTTCGGGTTCGCATTTATGAGGAAAAAACAATGTTACGGATGTGACTGCTCTGAAAGCGGCACTAAAAGACTGCTTTAAAACTTTCACAGAGACCTCAAACAGAAGCACAAAGCCTTTCTTTAAAGCATACCTGTCAACACTCCCGTTTTCCCCGGGAGTCTCCCGTATTTTACACCCATCTCCCGTCCCCCTCCCTTTTTGTTATTTCTCCCGTGAAACTCCCGTAATTTGTATGGCCCGAACGTCGTTATATGAATAATCACATCAATATATTATTCTAAGGTTGTCCAGTTGCCAGATCTTGTATGAAACCCATCCTACGCGCGCAATCAACACATCATACAAATTTCAACCCATTTGTGAGCTCAACCTGGCAATACAACCCAGTAGCGCTGTTGACGTGCACAGATAGTAGACGCGGGAAGTTGAATAAGCGTCACAGGTAGAAAAGGGAAGAGAAGACTCAGTGGTAGCCTAAATATTTAACGCAAATAACGCAGCATCCGTTTTTTCTGTCATCCTTTGGCTGGCGTTACATTATATGATGCGCTCTTATTCTTGCATGCTTTTAAACTATTGAAGCCTAGGCAAATTGAGCACTAGAATCGAGTTCTCTTTCGGCTTGAAGTTAACCGAACACTAACACACGCAATTATGCCAAAATGTCCGTTTTGTCGAGTATCCTCATAAGAGCAGACTGAGCAGTCTTAAATTAGTTAAATAAAGTCTTAAATGAACGAAAAGAGTTGTGAGAGAACGAGGCGCTTGTGAGATCAGCGTCTGTCAGCAGCGGCTGGTTTTAAAGGGACAGTTAATCTATATATGATTTAACATTTATGCAGTGCAAACTGTTTGATAACTTTATTCAATTTCTGTATATTTCCTACCTTTTAGACATATATTTAAAATATACTGTCTTTATGTTGTTTCTACATTAATTTGGAGATTAACTGTGAAATGATTACATTATAAAATATATTAAAAACATGAGTTTGTTTTAATGGTGATTCATCGTGATTAATCACAGAAAAAAAATGTGTGATTAATCTAGTTAATTTTTTGCAATCGATAAAAATAAAAAATAAACTTAAATGTAAAAATAAATGTTTATTTTTATTGCATATTATGTATTTGTTTATTTTAATATATGTACAATTAATGTGTATTTAGCCTGCCTCTGCCATCCAGCACCCCCCCCCCCCAAAACCCTTCCCTTACACCTTAACCTTAAACCTACCCATACCACCACACCAGCCCCTAACCTTACCCGTATTACACCTCAATAGCAGCAAAAGTGTTTTACAATACAACATGAACACAATAAGTACACTGTACATATTTTTCAATGTAAGTACATAATACTTAAAGCCACTTAAAATAAAGTGGGACCCTTATTTTTAATCAATGTTTCATCCATCAATTGCCTGGATTTAATAAATAAGAAGTAAATATAGCAAACAATAGATATCACGACACGGAGGCGCCGGCGCGTGAACTGGAGCTCGTCTCATAAATGAACTGAAACTTAGCTTATAAGGTAGCATACTTGCCTCATAGACATGTTTACTTTTAAACAGAACAATTCAAAATGAAAGTAAACAGACTGCTCTCTGCTTATGTAATCCGTATGAAATTTGCATTTCTCTCTTGCCCGTTCACTATCCTGCTGCGAAGATCGCGAGTAAGGATCGTCAACTTCATCTTTGCAGCCGACACTGACACAGAAAACACTTGTTTATTAATATACAATTAAAATATCTCCTTGCTATATTTAACATATTCATAAGCATTACTTTTGCCGGTTCTTTGTGACAGCTTTTAGGTGCTTTATTGGTAGCACCACCCTTACATGTTACATGAAAGCATCACCACCGCATCACCGCATCGGTGACCGTAACATACCCTTATAGTCTTTGTTCTTCTATAGCAAATTATAACTTTTTATTGCACTTTCAGTGAGACATGGGCCTAACACATTCAGCCAGTTGGAACAGAAAAACACACCAGAATAGGCCTGTTTAGTAAGCAGGATTTGATGGCCGCATTCCTACACTTATAAAATGCAATTCAATGTGGAAGTAATCCAAGTATTCAGAATACGTTACTCAGATTGAGTAATGTAACGGAATACATTACAAATTACATTTTTGGCCATGTATTCCATAATAAAATATGTTTTAAAAGTATCCTTCCCAACACTGCTCACTAACAACATACAGAAAGCAAAAATATTAATAAGACGATCTGTATAATGGAAAACATTAGGTATAAAGCCTGCTGTGGCTAAATATGCACAAGCAGTGTCAAATCACCAAGAATGTATTATTTGCTCAAAGCACAGAATATCAATATGGTCTATGCCAACACACTTACATGACATGTTGAATGCTCCTTTTCTGTGGAGATCCATGATGACAATGGGTGGATGATCCCCACATGTCACACAAGAGTATTCGTACTCGTGACTTGTGAGTGCCTCAAAATGAAGATAGGCATGGAGCACTGTTTTGGCTGGAGGAAACTGTTCCCCTATGGTGACCTCCAGACACTCTCCCGACAGCAGTGTGGGCCTATGATTTAAGATAACATAAAAAATAATTACTATCCACTTCTTGAAAAACCTTGCAAAGCACTACTTTTACTAGAGGTAATGGTAAATTATTTAAGATAACCTGACTGTCATTAAAATTGTGCAGGCCATCTTTCCACTCTTGATACCTGTAGTGGATTCCACATTGGTGGCAACATTTTGAGTAGGTGGCAACGTCTGAAAAATACCATGTTAGAAAATTAAGCCATACTACAATACCATTTAAGACACATTCAGAACTGATCTTGACCTGGCACAAGGACAATGCCAGGAGTTCTGCTTTACATCATATGTGACCATTATTCTTCCAAGTTGGGCATAATATGATGCATGTGGCTCATATACTGAAATGCACTTCCTTAAAGAGGGCATTGTCGCCTTTGTTGCCACAGACAAGGGTTTGTTGTCTTGGGTGGCCAAGCTTTGTCTTTCTAGGCAATCTCTCTTTCATTCACTGCCAAACCATTTTAGCTTGACCATTTCTGTCAGGGTACTTTCTGAAAGAGTGACAGTGACCTGAGGTGATGGCATTTGTAGTGGCTTAGTCCACTCTTCCTGGGTGGACACCACATCAGGAATGGTGGTTGATGTTCTGGCAGTCAGGGGAGGCACATCAGGAATGGTGGTTGATGTACTGGCAGTCAGGGGAGGCACATCAGGAATGGTGGTTGATGTTCTGGCAGTCAGGGGAGGCACATCAGGAATGGTGGTTGATGTACTGGCAGTCAGGGGAGGCGTAGTGCTACGTCACACGTAGGCTCACTATTGGCCGACGCTGGTCATGTGTGTGATGCGTGTAACGTACAACACAGAAGCAGTACACTATTGCACTACGTGAACTCACTCGAGGCCCACAGAGAAGGAAATGAATAGTTGAATTAAAGTTGTTATTTTATTTTTTTTTGCGCACAAAAAGTATTATCGTCATTTGATAAACTTAAGATTGAGCCACTGTAGTCACTTGGACTATTTTAACAATGTCTTTAATAACTTTTTGGGGAACAAGTTTCAATCCCTTAGAAGCCTATGGAGGAGTGATCCAGCTCTTAGATTTAATCAATAACATCTTAATTTGTGTTCCGAAGATGAACGAAGGTCTTTTACGGGGTTGGAACAACATATGAGGGTGAGTAATTACTGACAGAATTTTCATTTTTGAGTAAACTATCCCTTTAACATACCTCAATTTGTGTCGCTTCTAGAAGGTCTGCTGCTATAAAGTCTGTTATGATATAGGACTAGGCTCATATACTAATGTACAGCCTCTCCCTACTGGACACATCAGGAACAACAGGGGCGTAAAACTGTCTGGGCCGTAAAACTGCTTGAGGCGTATATCTACCGTCTCCAGGTCTGCAGCCTCCCCCAACTCAAGAAAAACGCCTCTTCTTAATTTATGTTGCTTTCTACTATTTTCATTTTGTACTGATTTAATTGTAGCCTACACAGCAAAGTTGACATTTCTTTGACAATACAAATTTAAAATGTCGGAAGAATAAGATTCTACATTTTTATTTTTCCTCGCAAAGGGAAAAAACACTCCATCCAACCCTGTTTTAAATAAATAAACAAACTGTCCTGACTCTTTATTTAAACCTTGAAATGGTTTTTATATTTAAAGCAATACTATTTAGTTAGTTTATAATGTTTGTTGCCAAGTCAATAAATGTTAAGTCTTTTTCTGAGTTGTTTAATGTAGGCCTATGGATCTGTTTTGAAAAATTAATTTCGTTGCTATTGGTATCACTGTCAGTCATCTCAATTTCGTGAATGATTCACAAAACAATAATTTAGCAGATTAAAGACGAGCTTCATAATATTCATTTTCTGGTGTGATTTTCTGGACTGACTATCTTCCTTCAACAGCACCTTCAGGTTTTGTCGTCTGTGCAGCGAAACAGAGGCTCTGCTGGAATCTAGCAAATTGATGTTGTAATGTGCCATTAATAATTAAAGCTGCAGTCTGTAACTTTTTTGGGTTAAAAATTATCCAAAATAAATTTTTGAGCAAGTACATAACCAGCCAGTGTTCAAAACTATCCGCTTGCCTTAGCTTGATTCAAAACGTTAAGCTTGTAATAATGTTTTTAACTCCAGTGGTACTGGTGGATTTCCGCGGGAAATTCGAGCATGTCTTTGCGTTATTACGTCACATCTACCTCTACCTTTTCTGTCAAAGATACTAGAAAAGGCAGTATCTTCACAACTATGTTCCTTTTTTAGAAAGAAATGGTATCTGTGAGAATTTTCAATCAGGATTTAGACCGTATCATAGTACTGAGACAGCACTCATTAGAGTCACAAATGATTTGCTCTTATCATCCGATCGTGGTTGTATCTCTCTATTAGTGCTACTCGATCTTAGTGCTGCATTTGACAATATCGACCACAACATTATTTTAAATAGACTCGAAAATCATGTTGGCATTAGTGGAATTGCACTAGCATGGTTTAAATAATACTTATCTGACCGTTATCAGTTTGTAGCAGTAAATGAATAGATGTCTTATCGGTCAAAAGTTCAGTATGGTGTACCACAAGGCTCAGTACTAGGACCGCTGCTGTTCACTCTGTACATGCTACCCTTAGGAGATATCATTAGGAAGCATGGCATTAGTTTTCACTGTTATGCTGATGATACTCAGCTCTATATTTCTTCACGCCCTGACGAAACTTACCAATCCACAAAATTAATGGAATGCATAGCGGATATAAAAGACTGGATGACTAGTAATTTCCTACTATTTAATTCTGAAAAAACAGAGATTCTAATTATTGGACAAAAAACTTCCTCACGTAATAACCTAGAATACTGTCTAACACTTGATGGCTGCTCTGTCAAGCCTGCGTCGTTGGTTAGGAACCTGGGTGTGCTCTTTGATACCAAACTTTCATTTGAAAGTCACGTGTCTAGTATCTGTAAAACTGCATTTTTTCATCTTAAAAATATATCTAAATTACGTCATATGCTCTCAATGAAAAATGCAGAACAATTGGTTCATGCGTTCATGACATCAAGGCTAGATTATTGTAATGCTCT
The DNA here is from genome assembly GCA_030770095.1 of Gila robusta. Lineage (NCBI taxonomy): Eukaryota > Metazoa > Chordata > Actinopteri > Cypriniformes > Leuciscidae > Gila > Gila robusta. The sequence continues at coordinate 548,578 of JAVALU010001511.1, forward strand.
ACTGGGTGGTTGCCCTGCACGTTTAATACATAAATTACAACTGGTCCAAAATGCAGCCGCTAGAGTTCTTACCAGACCCAGGAAATATGACCATATTAGCCCGGTTCTGTCAACACTGCATTGGCTCCCTATTAAACATCGTATAAATTTTAAAATATTGCTGATTACTTACAAAGCACTAAATGGTTTAGCTCCCCTGTACTTGAGCGAGCTCTTAACGCATAATAGTCCTTCAAGTCTCAAAATTCTGGCCAGTTGATAATACCTAGAATATCAAAATCGACTGCTGGCGGTAGATCCTTTTCCTATTTAGCACCAAAACTTTGGAACAATCTTCCTAACATTGTCCGGGAAGCAGACACAGTCTGTCAGTTCAAATCTAGACTAAAAACACATCTCTCTGGCCTAGCATACACATAACACATTATAGACTTCTATAATTCAATGTTAGGCTGCATAGATTAGATCAGCCAGAACCGGGAACACTTCCCATAAATCCTGATGTACTTTGTACATCATAAGAAGGATGGCGTCTACGCTAACATTAGTCTCTCTGTTTATCCGGAGGTTTACCGCAGTCCGCCGGATCCAGGCCGTATCCGGATCTGATGAAGGACCTGCGCCTGGACACGACGACAACACAGTCCTGAAGTGTCAACTAGTCCCCCCTTGTGAAGGCCTCCTTCCCTTTACCTTCGTACTGATAAAACATTGTCGGGATAATTCCGATTCACATGGCTACGCGGAAGCGATAAAAAATTCTCAGAAACACCAGGCACTGTTTTATGCAAATGAGCAGCCGGATCGCATTAAAGGTTTTCTGTTAGAACGGTGTCGTGTTAGCGGCCCCTAAGTTAATAACTAATGATCGTTGCGACGGAAGTGAATCAATCAAAACTAACTTTAGTTGAACTAGAATGTTGTCCCTGATGTCTGGAAATCTGCTCTGGTTGTACCCCTGTTGAAAGTGGTGATCCAACCAATTTAAATAATTATAGACCGATTTCTAAGCTATCAGTTATAGCCAAAATTTTAGAATCTATTGTCAGCGAACAGCTAAAGGAATTCTTGGTTAGTAATAGCATTCTGTCTAAGTTCCAGTCCGGCTTCAGAAAGAATCATAGTACGGTAACTGCCACTTTGAAAGTTCTAAAGGATATTACTTGCGCCCTAGATAATGGAAGATCATGTGCTGCAGTGTTTATTGATTTGACTAAAGCTTTTGATACTGTCAATCATGGTATTCTTCTATCGCGTTTACATAGTATCGGTCTTTCTGAAACCGCATTAGGATGGATTAGGAACTATTTAAAGAATAGGTGCCAAAGGGTGCAAATTAAGGGGTCTCTTTCTGATAGGCTCAGTATTGTATCTGGTACTATATATTAACAATCTTGGTGATAACCTATCAGACGCAAGTATTCATTTATATGCATATGACACCATAATTTATTGTTTTGCATCTTCCATTGATAGTTGTATTTCAAAGTTGCAGGAAGCATTGGTAATGGTTCAATGCAACCTCCTCTCTTTAAAATTAGTTCTGAATGAGAAGAAAATAAAATGCATGGTCTTTTCTAGGAGACATAAGTGTGAATTTTCTCCATCACCTCTTTACACTCTGCAGGGTTAATCTATAGAACTGGTTTCCTCCTACAGATATCTAGGTTTTGTGTTGGAGGGGGACTTATCATTCAAGTTACATGTTAAACAATTTAAGGTTACAGTTGGGGTTTTATTTTCGGAACAGTGCCTGTTTTTCACAGTCAGCCAAGAGAAAGTTGGTGGAAGCTACCTTCTTACCGGTCTTAGATTATGGAGATGTTTTTCACAGAAATAATACTAAGGTTCTTTTACAATCATTAGACTCTGTTTATCACTCTGCTCAAAGATTTATAACTCGTGCAAATTATTATACTCATCATTGTGCACTTTATGAAATGGTTGGTTGGCCTTCACTTCATTTAAGAAGGTACAAGCATTGGCTTATATTTGTGTATAAGGCCATAGTTGGTCAGCTTCCTCTGTATATGACTAGTCTATTAACTGTCAATAGTCAAGGGTATAATTTGTGTTCAAGTAAATATATTCTTTTAAATGTTCCCTTAATGAAGACAGAGTTTGAAAAAACTGCTTTTATTTATAGTGCACCAACTGCTTGGAATGAGATTCAAAGATCATTGAAACTTACTGTATTTATCTCAATCAATGAGTTTAAGTTATAACTTAATCAAACATTCCAAACTGTCTGCACCTGTTCTCAATTTGTAATAATTTTTTTTTTTTTTTTTTTTTGAGTGAGTGAGTGTGTTAGTGGATGTGTGTGTTGTGACTATTGTTTTATGTATTTAATTCATACTTTGTCTGTTTTTTATTATGTTTATTGTGTGCTGCTACCTTGGCCAGGGCTCACTTGTAAATGATCTCAATGTGATTTTCTTCCCTGGTTAAATAAAGGTATAAAAAAATATATATATTTAGCTGGACAATAACTTTATTCTAGAGCTGCTGTAAAGCCAAAACAATCTATGTTACTTTAATTTCATATTTTCACTGTAAAACTGCTTTGAAACAGTCCATATTGTTAAAAGTACTATATATAAATGAAGGTGACTTGACTTGACTTGACATCTGTACACATAAAGAAGGTGTCTCGGCTAGTAGGCTATGATTGTGAGGATGTTGGAGGTGGAGATTTATAGCCTTTTCTCACAGCACTTGATATAATTAAATGTATTAATTTGCTGGCGGACCCAGAAAGGTTCAAACGACCATCACCAGTGACAACTGGAGATTCACCCGTTGTAAAATGCAAAAGACTTTGGACTTTGGAGTGGTTACAGAAAAAAAGAGACTGCAACTGGCCCATGCGAAGACAAGGATAATATCGGAAGGGCATTAAATGTAGTCACGCAATGCTGATGTTGTTAACATGAACAATTTGAGAACAAAGTATAATTTGCACGGTTTGACGTGATATGATAAGCGATCGTTAGATTTAATCCGCATGATTTACTGCAATGTTTTTTTCCCTTAGTTGGTCAGAACAAAAGTTGATGTTACTTACTTGTTCAGATGACATTTTCTGGTGCTTATGTTGGTCATACTTCCAAAAAGTAGAATCTGCGATTGCGAATGCCAGTACCCACACCGGCGGCGACTGACAGCTGCACATTTTCCTCAAAACATTCATTCATCCGCACTGTGCCGTGTCGAGGCACAACCCACGTAAAGTTGATAATTCCGTGAATAACTGCAATTGCAGATTTCGAACAGAGATGGCGACAAAGAGGACAAACTATGGACTGCAGCTTTAAACAAAGCGCTTGACATTAATAAACTGTTATCTATTTAAGCATCAAGAACGGTAAAACATTAACGCTGTCGGCCAACATCGGTTAACAGCATGTAGGCTTCAATGTTATCATCTAAACGCCTATTAATAAAAATGACAGACAATGAATTACAAAGCTCTGAAAAGTGTTTCGAATCAATAAATGCACATTTCAGAAGTTTTTATTTTCGACAAATATTAAACTAGAGACAAAATAAAGAAATCTGTTTATAGAGCAGAGTTTCACCGTTCACCGTTATTTTAATTTGTTAGTAGATTTATTATCTGAAACAAAGTATAATAGCCTACCTATTATATTGACGCATAACCTGAGATTCGCCTATGGAAAAACTGGGCACACAATGTTATCGTTTAACCTACTTTGCTTAAATTTGATGCAATAATAGAAGCCTACATTTGTTTCAAGTCAAGTCAAGTCACCTGTAACGAGTCAGCTCAGAGGGGAAATATTAATAATCAATAATAACTGGTTATGATTAATTATGAATATTTGGGTCAGTTAATTGTATTAACTTGATGTAGCTAACTTAATATTACAATCAATGAATCAGTTTGTCCAACGAACTCTTTTGATTATTCATTTATTCTAAGAAAAGGGTATCTTCCATGGCCATGGAAGAATAATTATTTCTTAGCATGTACAGCGCTTTGAGCATGTAACAAGATCATAAATCATATAAGAGACTTTGTTTTGCAAGCAGTGAAGTCGAACCAAATACATATTGTGCACAAGTTTTAATAACTAAATCACGAACATAACTAAACTAAACAAACATACATACATGTATACATAAATAGGTGAGTGATAGGAGGAAATTGGAAACCGGAAATGGAACTATGGAGAAGATCCATGTAACTATGAAAAGAACCATCAGCTTATCATTTTCAAAGTACCTCATTAAATGTATATACTTGCATGGCATTTGCAGCGGACACATTTCTTGAAGAACGTGGAAAAGGATGAAGATGTTTCCTTTGAATGTCAAACATTGAAGTTGCAATCGTATTCTTCTCCGTTGGATGAAGATAAGATGAACTTGCATGGGTAGTTCGACTCAGTTCTGGATGAAGGTTTTCTCTCTCTCCGTAAAGCACATGGCTGAGCACATGCAGATCGTGGCCTGCTGGCCCTGGGCCTGAGAGGACATGCAGAGCAAATGGTGGGAGTTGCGATGGACTTCTTCTGCTTTGAATGAAGACGTTAGCCAAACTCCTGAGGTTGTCCTTGATGCTGTTGTGGTTGAGAGAGTCATCTCTCCTTTGAATGAGCACATGGCTGGTTGTGAGTCAAGGCCTACTGCCCTGGGGCCTGGTGGGGCCCCGCAGGACAGCAACCTGAATGTACGAGAGAAGGCCAAGAGAGCAAAAGTTGGGTGTAGATGCAATATAAAGCCTTAGGCATGTCCCACCCCTCAGGGTTGGCTCGGCCAATAAGAACGGTGGAAGTTCCAGGCAGGAGAATTTGGTTTATGGCTCTTTGTTTCAAGCGTGCTCATTTGCATGTGCACCCTGGATGGCTGGTAGCTGTGAAGAACTGTGAAAGATTCTTGAATCTTGATTGTGTTTGTGGGGTGCACTGTAACATGTGTTCATGCTTCGTTTTTTAAAAATTGCATTATTTTTCATATATTTTACCTTTATTCTACACTGCTCTTCCCCTCCTTGTAAAAACGGTCTGATGGTTTCCTGGTTCTATGAAGCCAGTCCCTCAAAACTACGCAATGGGCTCGGATTGGTTAGCTGGTCCAGTGTGTTGTGATTCGCTAACCGTATAGTGCACGTTTTCGGAAACGTCACGCCCCTTGCCTTTACCGGTAGTTTGCTATCATGGTAGTTTGTGCTTTGGTGTATTATAAACAATGGCGTCAGTCGGACCCAGAGAATGTTAGTGAAGAGGATCGAGCAGAACCTGTTCAAGAACGGCTGTTAAACGACGTTTCAGAAAGGTTTGTTTTTTGTTGTTCTCTCATTACTTTTTAGATACGCTGTTATTTAATTGTACTAATTATTATAGAATTACAAAAAAATAAGCTTCATAAACAAGATTTTCATATAATCGTTCTAACAAATTATACTACAGTCCTCAAAGGAATTTTTTTGAGTAAAGACTGCGGATCTATAGTGATCGTTTCTGACTGTATGCCACCGTTACTTTTGTATTTTTAGAACGATTGTAGACAAATATCTGTCGACAGAACTATTAACCCAAAACGAACACTAAACATTGGCTGCCAAATCAAACACAGAACCATGTTTAGCATGCCTGTAGATAAACAAGCATGTAGATAAACATAAAAGCTCTAATCAAAGAATAATTTACACTAATTCCAAGTTCGCTGTTGAGATTAAAAAAAGTTTGTAACGTTAGGTGTTTGCCGGATAACGTTAAGTATGAATGAGCATTTAACAAACCAGAGCGAGAGTGAGACCAAACAGCGTTGTCATTTGTTTAATTCCTTGCTACAACGTACAATTAACAATACGAACTATTACAGGAAAACACATCAACGAAAAATAAATCATACTTACAGGTTGTGGCCCGTAAACAACAGCTTCTGTTCTTAAAGTTGGAACTGCTCCATCTTTCAGGACAAGCCGATGTGCGAATCCTGCATTGAGCTCGCGAAGATTGTGGAAGCTTTCCTCCGTAACATGTGCAGCACAGAGAGCGAGATTTGGGTCATAATTATGAGGGACCGAGTTAAAAATAAATTTTAACCATTGATCCCTAACTCCCTCGTCCCTAGGAAGGCTGAACAAAGTGGACCTGCAATCCGGATGAAAATAACAGCAGCGTTTCGACGGCATTGAGACAACTCATCTCCAAAACAGCAATATAAAATGGCCTCGCCCCGCTTATTAAGTATTCTCGGAGGAGGGGTTTATGTAAATAATGGGATATGCTGACGTCAGCATATCCCATGGAATGTCGTGTAGTCCAAAACCGGCTGTTTGCTGTAGTCCTAAGAAATTGAATTTTTTAAAAGCAAATATCTTCCTTTGCTTTGAACTTTGAGCGCTGTAACTTTGCAGATGTTGTTTATGCTCAAACAGCAACATTACACACTAGCTAAAGTTAGAAAAGTGAAATCGTGTTTTACCACCCCTTTAACCCATTAGAGTTTACAAGGAAACAACAAAAGGAAAATCATGAGATGGGAAAATTAGATACATGTTTATACTTTTCTCAAGTGGTTATATATTTAGAGTATATAGGATTAACAGGGCTTAAATCTCCTTCTCAGTAAGATTTAAGTAAGAGTCACATCTCTCAGGAATTCCAGGGTCGTAAAATTCTTATCAATGTAACCGGACACTGAGTTCTGCCAGTGGTGTTAGTTTCAGGGGAAGTTGGCCACATGTCTTAGTTGGGAGAGTGAGTTTGCCGGACTATTCATTAAATATGAATAATTTGTGTGTGATTGGTCCAGACGCTACACCTTTATTTATATAGCGCTTTTTACAATACAGATTGTTTCAAAGCAGCTTTACAGAGATAACAGGAAAATAATGTTGTAATAGTATTGTTAAATATAAAATTAAATGTCCCCAACTAAGCAAGCCAAAAGCCAATGGCGACAAAGGCGACAGTGGCAAGGAATCAAAACTCCATCAGGTGACAGAATGGAAAAAAAAACCTTGGGAGAACCCAGGCTCAATCAGGGGGCCAGTCCTCCTTTGGCTAATGAACGAACAGTGTATGATTATGATTTAGGCAGCATTATAGGTCAGAAGTCAGATGTGATCAGAACTTTCACAATATTTATCCAGTTCCATCTGGTTGGGGTCGGAGTCATCACACCGGTATGGAGACGAGTTTGTTGAGGTGTCCATGAGGCCTTCACAGTGTTGATGAGGCTGATACTTCAGGGATGGATTGTTGTTTTAGTTTGTTGTTTCTAAATTTGTACTTTAATTTCAGTATTGTGATTAAGTCGTTTAACTAAAATGTTTCACTTGAATTTATCTGCTACCAGTTCTCAACGAACCGCGGCAGATTACGCAATAGAGAGAATAAACTGGCACTTTTCAAAGTATGTGATTGTAGCGCCTCTTAGCGGTAAAAGGCAGCAAATACACCCCCCAATTTTACCGCCACGGGAACGGCGGCGGTAAAAGTATTATTCTGGTTGAGTATCAACTGCATATAGCGGCCAGACTTCAGTATTTCGGAGAAAGGGAGTTTCCCCGTCGCATCAAAAATTTACAATGCACATCAATTATTTTTTCTTTCATTTAAAAATATAACTTGCATAAAAGTAATGTATACGATTGTTTTATATACAAATTTTAAAACCAATAGTTTATTTCTCTACTAATCTGTCATTCTCTCTCTGAAACCTCATGCCCTCCCTAAATATCTCGATCAGCTCATCCTCTCGGTCTGGTTTTCTCTTGGCTGGTGCTGGTTCCTCGTTCTATCCTTCGCGGCCTGGGGAAAGAAGGACGGTAAGCAGAGTTGCCAGTTCGATGAATCAAAATCATAATAAATGGAATATTTAACGTAGTTCAGATGTTATGGGAAGGAGGAGGTGGGAACCGGCGAACATCCACATGAGCACAAATTTAATAACAAAATAAAACAAATACAAAATGAAAGTAAAAGACGGCAGTCGACCGCACACACAATAAAACAAAACATTAAATAAAATCTAGGCCTGGCCTCTCTCGATCTCCACTGTCGTTGCTCCTCTTATGCTTCCGCTCCTCCGTGAGAGATACGAGACCGGTGCGTCGTGCAGGTGGTGCTTATCAGTAATCACGCCACCATCCTCGTGCCGCTCTCAAAATTATTTACATCTCAATCACATCTCAAAATTATTGATGACAATTAATTCCAATACATGTGTTATTGACCCTGTTCTAACATCTGTTCAAGGGGTGTCTGTTATGGGAAGGAAATTTTTAATTAATCATAACTAATGCTGGGCGTACACCTAAAGACTTTGAAAAGATTTAGAAAAGACTTCATAAGATCATCAGCTCACATCTAAAGACCTGGGTTCACAGTTTTTAGTCTCAGACTAAAGATTTTACAAACACTGAATCTTGTAGTGACACTATTTACAAGACTACAACTAGATTATTTTAGCTTTTTATTCCCACCAAATTCCTCCCATCATGCTCAGCAGTGATAGGGGGCTTTTACACTGGGCTCGTTTGCTGCGGTCCGAGCCCGAGCGCGTTTGTTCCCGGCGCCCCCCGCAGCGTTGGTCTGGTTTCACACTCAACTTGATTCTATCGAACCCTGGTGCGTTTGCGTGCATATGACGTCATCGCAAACGTGCACGGCGCATGATAGAAAACAGAACGTGGGTCAATATTGTTTTTTTTCTTTTATTAATTCGCTGCTATTATGCGCATTTGAGTGAACAATACAGGTTTGCTGTGGGTGTGTCACATAAGGTGGACTTCTGCTGCTTGCAAACGGACTATTTTGAGGAGACAGTGGATTTCCAACTTTGTTGACCTGATCCCACGCGCAATGCACGAATAGGCTACACTGCAGGCTCACTCTCGCTCGTATCCAAGGTAAATAATCAACACTATCATCTCTTACAAGTGTTTTATTTAACTGAATACATCACAATAAGCTAAAACGCATGCGCAGGTTACTTTATTTCCTGAACAAGTGCGCACCCGAGTCCGTGTTGCTTTCACATTCACGCGAACCGCGGCACGGTTCGGGAGCAACCGGTTTTTAACCAGATAACAGACTTCTTTTCTTTTTCCACTCTGTCGTGGTATGAATGGCAGTTTACATCAAAAAGACACGGCTGCTCTGCCCACAGCTCGACAAGGCGCTCCTCTTTATCCATGGTCCATTTTCGCCTACTTGGCGCTCGTTGTGTTTCCACGTCCGTCAACATGTTACTTTGTTGTGACTGATGGCTTACTGTTTTCTGAGAACGATTTTATTGGTTGTTGATTGTTTTTCGTCACTATGACTACGCTAGGACTTGCGATAATATCAAACATGTTTGATATGAAAGACTAGAGAAAGACTGGCATAAATCGGGTCGCGGACTGCAGATTATCACCTCACATTTAACGATCGAGACGACGGGAGCTCGCCGAGACTCCAGTAAGATTCCTAAAGACTGCCGGTCTTTAGTCTGGGACTGTGAAAATCCTTTGGTGTACGCCCGGCATAAAATTAGTTTATTCTTGCAGGATTATGGATATGAAAACTTAATGTCCCCAGCTCTTGGGCCAAAGTTAGTAAGTAAGTAAGTAAGTAAAATTTATTTGTATAGCACATTTCTCAGATAAAAATCACAAAGTGCTTCACAACAAAAGGAAGAATTCACAACTCTTATAAATACATTACAGTACATAATCAAATTAAACACACGTACACATTAGACCAGCATAACCACCCTACAGTCTAGTTAAAAGCCTCTTTAAAAAGCAGAGTTTTCAACTGAGTTTTAAAATTTGAGTTTAGTACGTTGTAGTAATGAAATAGGAAACAAGACTAGACGGCTGTATGCATTTATCCATCATAAACGAACTCCACACAGCTCCAGGGGGTTAATAAAGGCCTTCTAAAGCGAAGCGGTGCATTTGTGTAAGAAAAATATCCATATTTAAAACTTTATGAAGTAAAATAACTAGTTTCCGGCCAAACAAACATACAAATGCAACTTATGCGAGTAATGCGACATACTGCTGATATTTACACTATGCCATGATGCACTACACTACTTCTGACGTCATAAGTTGCGCATTAGGCGCAAGCAGACTGCGTTTGGCTGGAAGCCAGAATTTACCAATTAAATTGGTATATAAAAACATTAAAGAATACATAAAAAGAACATTTCAATAATCACACTGGTTACTTCTACAACTAAGTAAAATCTCATGAGCTTGGAGAAGTCATTCAACTCATTTGATATTTAGAAAGAAAAATATTGATTAATACCTTGATTATAAACACTCATTAGATATAGATTGAAGCAGCAGTGGATTCCAGAATCCACTCCCTTCAATACAATAGATTGTTTCAAAGCAGCTTTAACCTCCTAGGGCTTAGTGGTCACATACGTGGACAGCACATTTTAGCTCTTATGTCCACAATTGTGTTCACTGCTGAATTGGTGGTGTTATGGACACGTATGGGGGTACTTACACTGCCATCTGGTGGTGTCAGAAATTTATAACACACTACGGTCAAAATTCAAAATGGCGGCGAACACAAGGGAAGATTCAAGTGGTAGCTCCATACACAAACGTCGACCAGGTAAGAAGTTGTGTCATATTTCATGGCTTATTCTGATTTAGATATTTATAAAAGCCTTGTATATTTGTCATGACATGCAAATTTGAAAAAAAAGTGTAAAACTAGCAACTTTGTAGGTCGCTAAACATGAAGTACACGTACGTGTACTTATGGACTGATGCTCCTCGAAACAGCTAATATGCTAGCAAACATGCACACACGTAAAATGGGAAAAAAGCTAGCTCTGATGCAGCTAAAAAGCTGTACATGGTCCCAATGAAATAAATAACAATTAAATCACTAAATACATACATACATACTTACATTAGTTGGGTTGAAAATGTTAGTAAAAATGTAATATGCTAGTAAAAATGTGCACATGTAAATTAGCTTGCATATTATCCCATTGGAATAAATAACAAATAAATAATGCAAACCTTCATACATAAATGAAACTAATTTGTATTTGATTTTATCATGTTTTTATTTCCAGAGCGTTTTTCTGTGCAAAGAGCATTGGAGCTACTTGGGTTAATTGATGGAGACAACTCAGATTTGGACGTGTCTGACAACGATGATCCCATCCTGGATGGCAATTACCAACCATCACCACAGGAGGAAAGCAGCAGTGAGGACAGTAGTGATGATGAGGACCCCATTTCTGAGCCCACTGACCACAGCATAGGGCGCAAACATGCAGATAGTGCAGATAATGGTTAGCCAAGTCCCAGTAGATGTTTATTTTATGCAGTTAGGGCCTTAGGGCTTTGTGAAGGATTGGAAGCAAAATCCTTATTTACAAAACTTGTTGACAGGTTCATGGACAGGGACAGAGACAGATACAGGCAAAGGTACAGGCACAGGTACAGGTTCATCCCGCACTCTCAGACGTCGCGGTCAAAGTCAAGAGATTGAAGCTGATAGCTCAGATGACGACTTGGAAGAGCCAAGCCAAACAAAAAAAAAAGAAAAAGGGAGACTCTGAACAAGGTACTTGTTATTATATTTGGCCTTCACACCTTGAGGGTAAATCTTCAAATTTCATATAAACTTCCACACAGATTCAAGTATTTTATGCACCAATACACCTCAATTGCTTACATGGGTAAAAATGTAACTTCCAACAATAAATACTATTTTTATTCTGATTCTGGTTGTGCAGGACATGGACTACGCTGGAAGGCTACTCCATTGACACCAAACCTGGCAGAGTATCAGCATCAGGACGAAACTGATCTAGACAGACATGGCTGGACCCCACTAGACTATTTTGAACAGTACATAGATAGAGATTTGATGATGACGATTGCAGAATGGTCTAATATTATGTCACTGTCTAAGAGTGGGGAGCCACTTAACATGACAGTAGATGAGGTTTACCACTTTTTTGGTGCCTGTATTTTGATGTCCTGCATCCGATACCCAACCATTAGGATGTACTGGTCCAAAGCCTTGAAAATCACTGCCATCACTGACAAATTCACACGTGCCAGATTCTTCAAACTGAGGGGAGCAATAAAAGTGGTTATTGATCATGATGTGCCAGAAGACCTGAGAATGTCGGACAAATTCTGGAAGGTGAGGCCTTTTCTGGATCGGATTCTGCGAGGCTGCTTGTCTCTGAATTGACCTGATTGCGCATCTATTGATGAGCAGATGATTCCTTTCACAGGAGCCTGTCCGTGCAGACAATATCTGCCAATGAAGCCAAAACCAGTTGGCATAAAGAACTTTGTTTGTTGTAGAGTATCTGGACCGTGTCAGCATGACTCATGCAGTCCAACATGTGAAAATGCTTTTAACATTTGACTCCTATCCGTAACTCAGGCCTGGTACCACACACACACACACACACACACACACACACACACACACACACACAGCCGGGGGTCAGGCCTCAAAGAGATTGCTATCTCCTCAAAGGAATGCCAGATGCACAAATGGACATACACAAACATACACACACACATATCCAAGGACTTTCACTAATTTCCTCATTTAGTAGACTTTACTGAGATGTATTTGATATGTTGTTATGTTCGTCCGATTGCCCAGGTCCTATGGAGGGATCTGTGAGTGTATAGTAGTTGTAGCGTCTGGACCAATCACACACACACAGATTGTTGGTTTTGTCTAGTGAATAGTCCGGCAAACTCACTCTCCCAGCAAGGGTCTGTCTAACTTCCCCCCCGAAGCTAACACCACTGGCAGAACTCGGACACTCACAGAATCCTGTTACAATAGATAAGGATTTTTACAACCTCTAAAAGGGAATTCCTGAGAGATGTGACACTCACTTAATTCTCCTGAGGAGGAGAAATAAACCCTGTTAATCTTATATATTATATATATATATATAAAACCACTTGAGAAATGTATAAACATGTATCTAATTTTCACATCTCATGATTTTCCTTCGGATGTTGTTTTGGCCTTTGTTTTCTTGTAAACTCTAATGGGTTAATGTTTTAGACTTTGCATACAAATATGTGAACCATATTTGGTCTCTATAAATTCCAATCTTCGTTCCCCATTTGTTAATTTACATTACATTTTGTTAACTTTGTGACGCATGGGTATTATAAGAATCTTGAAGATTCTTTCTCTTAAACACCCAATGAAATTACAGATTCAAATGTGCTGTCTGAACACAAAGAGTCATAAAATCTCCCTCCAAAGGAACAACTTCGTATTGGCTCACATATCCCCAGAGGGTGTGACATCTTCACCCTTTTAAATGACTGATCAAGATCAGTCTCTCGCTCTTACTTCTCCTCTCTTTGCATCACCATGTAACTGCTCCACGTGATCCCTCTCCGGGGATCTTTTCTTTTGTTTGTTTAAGTTTAATTTTTCCTTTCTACTTTGTTCATTTCCTCAGACGAGTAAGTGAACTTAGCCTGAATTGTCTCTTAGGTAATTTACGTCAAAGATCTTTAAACCTTTGTTTGAAAGTGAGCGCTCCAGACCATCTGCAGGCCACGTGACTCTCCCACGGAACACATCCACATGCCTTCGAAGCAGCCACACAACGAGCGACTGAGCAAGTATATATTCGTATCGAGCTTTAAGAGCATTAAGATGTGTTTCCCCGTGTTGTCTCTCAAAGGTTTTAAGGTCTGTAATTTGCCACTGATCTTTCCAGATTCTCTCTCTCTCTCATTCTCTCTCTCTCTTTATTGATGCATTCTCTTTCATTGTGTTGTTGCCATTATTGTGTTTGTAAATACATTTATTGTTTGTTATAACCGGTATACGTAACTTTGCCTTTATTAAATGCATTATATTCATTTATTGATTCTGTCTCTATGCTCATATACAAGTCTCTTTAATGTATACGATCCAAAGCTACGTGCTTTACAATTTTATTGATAGCCTACTTAAAGAATCGTTATAGAACAGGAAGGTTGTTCCTTGTGGCCAGAGGAATAGCTTCTCCTGAAAGTCTATAAAGTAGGATAATTTTGTGAGGTTTGATTGAGATCGAATGATCAGGTTTTGCTGGACAAACAGATGATTCGGTCATGAATTAATCCCCTTAAAGATTATCCCGACGATCGATCTATGATAGACATAATTGATATATTAAATATTTAATTATAATCCGTTTTGATTAAGTATTGATATACAATTGAGCTAATTTTAACCTGTCTGTAAAATATAGTCTACATATGCAATTAATTATAATCCTTTGTGGTTAATTGCCTAAGTACATATAAGAATGCAGATGCAGGGAACGTATTATCCCTTTTTTGGGAGATTTAACATGTATGATTATCTGGGTCAAACCCGTATGAATAATTATTAATTGAAAAATTACTAATTTTTGAATACATATCCCCAAAGCCTGACCCAGGTTCCTTACATTGTGCTACAGCAGATGGCATTGTGCTTGACTTTGAGCTGTATCAGCTCCCCCGATACCCCACCCCACCCCACCCAAAATCTCCCGGATTTTGAAAACCAAATGTTGACAGGTATGGTTCAAGGCAGAAATAAAGAGTTTTTCATTCTATTACACAAAGGTGACTTTATTGTGTTTTATGGAAATTCGGACCATGAATCCACATATGTGGACATAATTTTTCTCTAAAAATACATCATATCAAAAGATGATACTTAGTTTTTATTCTAATTAGGTTCCAATAAGCCCAAATAGCAAAGAGAAATAAAAAATGCATGTAAAAAAAAACAGCTTGGGCCTTAAGAGGTTAAAGTTATAACAGGAAAATGATGCAGGTATAACGCTTCTCTCCGGTGTGAATTCTCGTGTTTTTTAAGGTTTCCTTTTTGATTGAAACACTTTCCACACAGTTGGCAGGTGAAAGAGCTCTCTCCCGTGTGAAGTTGCATGTGCCTGTTAAGGGTTCCTTTTTGAGTGAAACTATTTCCACACTGATGGCAGGTGAAAGGCTTCTTTCCAGTGTGAATTCCCATGTGGATTTTAAGGTTTCCTTTTTGAGTGAAGCTCTTTCCACACAGTTGGCAGGTGAAAGGGTTCTCTCCAGTGTGATTTCTCATGTGGGCATCAAGGGATTTTTTATATGTGAAACTCTTTCCACACTGAGTGCATGTGTAAGGCTTCTCTCCAGTGTGAAGTCTCATGTGGATTTTAAGGTTTCCTTTGTCTGGGAAACTTTTTCCACACCATTGACATACAAAACAGTTCTCTCTCGAGTGAATCTTCATGTGGTTTTTAAAGTGTTCTTTACGTGTGAATCTCTTTTCACACTGATCACATCTGAATGGCTTTTCTCCACTGTGACTGTTCATGTGATACCTAAGGTTTAGCGCTACTGTGAAACTCTTTCCACACATTCTGCAGGTATAAGGCTTCTCTCCACTGTGAATTCTCATGTGTTTTTTAAGGTTTCCTTTTTGAGCAAAACTCTTTCCACACTGTTGGCAGGTGAAAGAGCTCTCACCACTGTGAATTCTCATGTGCCTGTTAAGGCTTCCTTTTTGAGTAAATCCTTTTCCACACTGTTGGCAGGTAAAAGAGCTCTCTTCAGTGTGAATTCCCATGTGGACTGTAAGGTTTTCATGTAGATTGAAACTCCTTCCACACTGAAAGCAGGTGAAATTACTTTCAGTTTTTTGTGAGGACATCTTCTCAGTCTGTGAGCAACTAAATGATTTTTCTTGAGTCATGAAAGCATGATGATTCTGATACAGACCTTTTTCTTCCATTTCATTCAGTACTTCACTCTCCTCTTTCAGTGGCATCAGGTCTAAGCAAAAAAAGACAAATAAAAGTTAACCCCAGTTTTCTGTCACAAAAGTTTTCTGTCACATTTAGACATGTAAACTAAAGCAACAAAACCAAAAACATGTATGCTAGATCCCATAACTATTAAGCTACTGAAAAAGGTGTTTCCTGTTATTTCAAAACAATATTGTCAAATCTTTGCTTTGTTTAGAACACATCCCAAAAACTTTAAAACTAGCGGTTATCAAACCCCTTATCCAAAAAACCTTCATGACTATAATTAACATTGATGAGAGTTAGTAGACAACAAAATGTTCAAAGGGGACCATCAAAATAAAGTGTAAACACACACACACACACACACACACCCAGGGGAACTGGTTAATTATAGACCAATCTCAAATCTGACATTCATGTCAACAATGTTAGAAAAATATTGTCCTCTCAACAATAATCACATTGTAGCACAGAAACTGTACTTAATAAAGTTATATTTTTCATTACATCATTCATCAACACAGATCACAGCATTCTCTTGGACAGCTTGAGCATTATGTTTACATTTGTGGACAAGCATCAGCATGGTTCAGGTCTATTCGACTGTTACAACTTAGCTTGTGCAAATTAAGAGATATGTTATCAAACACAAATATTGGTGTGCCACAGGGCTCAGTATTAGGTCCTCTGCTTTTATCATTATTTTATGCAGATGATATTCAGTTTTAAAATCCCCCACAACCTAACAAAACATCATAACTCTGTAGCAGAATGTATTAATGTTATAAAAGATGGGATGTCGAGTTAATTTCTTCTAATTCCTACCAAAACTGAAGAATTAATTATTGCATAAAAAACCTATGCACACAATATTGTAGATCTCAATGGATATACTGTTATGTGGTTTTCTAGAGTTAAGAACCCAAGTGTTGTGTTGACAGACAATTGTCCTCTGATTTCTAACATTTGTTGAACAGCCTACTTCCACCTTTAAAAAGTTGCAGGGTCAATAAATCAATGGAGAATTTAAAAAAATCAGTTGTGTTCAGTTGAATATTAATAATAAAAGGTAAGATCCAATTTTTATCAGGCTATTATAAGGTGTCCAAGCACAAAGTGCTGAAACCCTACTGTTAATGCAAGGATTTTTATTAGGGGGTTCAAGCACGAAGTGTTGAAACCCCATTGTAATTGTAAGGATTTTTATTAGGGAAACCTTATTGTCATTGTAAGGATTTTAGGGGTTCAAGCACATAGCACTAAAGCCCTATTGTTATTGTTAGGATTATTATTATTATAATTTTTCTGCCCTAAACCTGATCATGCAGACCAAACTGTAAGGCCTAGAGACTTGAAACTTCACCAGATAGTAGAGCTCAATTTTGGGAGACAATGACACTATTTTAGTGCTACAGCACTAAAAACATAAAAGGAAAAAAAAATTGGCCATAACTCCTGAACCGTTAGTTACAGACTCAAGGTATACCTTTGATATCTTTGGCTTTTTTTGTCTCAGATTTCACTTATATCTCTCCGGAACACAAGGGGGGCCCAGATAGTCAAGTCAAATCACCTTCATTTATATAGCGCTTTTAACAATATAGATTGTTTCAAAGCAGCTTTACAGTGATAATAGGAAATTAAAGTAACATATTGTTTTGGCTTTACAGCAGCTCTAGAATAAAGTTATTGTCTAGCTAAAGTTAATTTTGATTGATTCACTAACGTCACAACGATCATTAGTTATTAACTTAGAGGCCGCTAACACAACACCATTCTAACAGAAAACCCTTAATGCGATCTGGCCGCTCATTTGCACAAAACAGTGCCTGGTGGCTAGAGAACGCAAACCATGAAATAGGTTCCAAGGTACAAGCCTTGAAAAATTACTAATACAGAATTTTTTATCGCTTCCGCGTAGCCACGTGGACCAGAATTATCCCGACAACGTTTTATCTGTACAGAGGTAAAGGGAAGGGAAGGAGGCCTTCAAAGTGGAGAGACTAGTTGACACTTCAGGACTGCGTTGTCGTCGTGTCCAGGCGCAGGTCCTTCATCAGATCCGGATACGGCCTGGATCTGACGAACTGTGTTAAACCTCGGGATAAACAGAGAGACTACTATTAGCGTAGACGCCATCCTTCTTATGATGTAACAAGTACATCAGGATTTATGGGAAATGTTCCCGGTTCCGGCTGACCTAATCTATGCAGCCTAGCATTGAATTATAGAGGTCTATAATGTGTTATGTGTATGCTAGGCCAAAGAGATGTGTTTTTAGTCTAGATTTGAACTGACAGAGTGTGTCTGCTTCCCGGACAATGTAAGGAAGACTGTTCAAAAGTTTTGGTGCTAAATAGGAAAAGGATCTACCGCCAGCAGTCGATTTTGATATTCTAGGTATTATCAACTGGCCGGAATTTATGAGATCGCAATAGACGGACTATAGTGCGTTAAGAGCTAGCTCAAGTACTGGGGAGCTAAACCATTTAGTGCTTTGTAAGTAATCAGCAATATTTAAAATTTATACAATGTTTAATAGGGAGCCAATGCAGTGTTGACAGAACCGGGCTAATATGGTCATACTTCCTGGCTCTGGTAAGTACTCTAGCTGCTGCATTTTGAACCGCCTGTAGTTTGTTTATTAAGCGTGCAGGGTAGGGCTGGGACAACGTGTCGATGTCATCGATTACGTCGACGCAAAATATGCGCGTCGATTCGTCAGACCCAAAACAAAGATGGCGGCGCCGGAGAGTAGTAGCAAAAGGAAAAACTGTCACGAAACGCAGTGAAATGCAGCGACCTATGTGGCGTTTCCTGATGGATCGAGGTTGTTCCTTAACTTCATTTTATACGTGCAATTCACACAAGCTCTAAGCGCGTGCGAGACTGCTGCAAGTATGCGGTTATAGCTATTAATGTTGTGAAAAATACATAGAGGACAACTATGTATGCAGCACTGACAACGCGCTGACAGACAGGACCAAGAAGGTAACATTTAATAAAGTCTCAACTTTCAAATTTGGTCAAAGAAAATTAAAAAATAAATAGGCCTACTATTTTGTGGCTCTTTAATGTGTCGTGACAGATTGCACTTTTTTTCAGTAAGCTAGGCCTATGTGTTTCCAAGGCTTCAAGGTTTTATTGAATGCTACCTCTGACTAAGAATGCATGACTTTGCACTTGTATAGTCTTTTATTTTGGAATTTTAAGAGCAATAAACATATATTGCAATGTTAAGGAATTCATGTTTTTTTTTCATTCCGATATGTAAATCAACATGTATAAATTGCTATTAGCCAATTAATGGGGAGATAATCGATAATCGAATCGAAATCGAATCGGCCTGAAAAAATGAATCGTTAGATTAATCGATGCATCGAAAAAAATAATCGCTAGATTAATCGTTTTAAAAATAATCATTTATCCCAGCCCTAGTGCAGGGAAAACCACCCATAATAGCATTACAATAATCTAGCCCTGATGTCACGAATGCATGAACTAACTGTTCCGCATTTGTCATTGAGAGCACATGACGTAATTAAGATATATTTTTAAGATGGAAAAATGCGGTTTTACAGATACTAGACACGTGACTTAAAATGAAAGATCGGTATCAAAGAGCACACCCAGGTTCCTAACCGACGACTTGACAGAGCAGCCATCAAGTGTTAGACAGTATTCTAGGTTAGTATGTGAGGAAGTTTTTTGTCCAATAATTGGAATATCTGTTTTTTCAGAATTAAGTAGTAGGAAATTAGTAGTCATCCATTTTTTCATATCAGCTATGCATTCCGTTAATTTTGTGAATCACGGCGTGAAGAAATATAGAGCTGAGTATCATCACCATAACAGTAAAAACCAATGCCATGCTTCCTAATGATATCTCCTAAGGGTAGCATGCACAGAGTGAACAGCAACGGTCCTAGTACTGAGCCTTGTGGTACGCCATACTGAACTTTTGATCGATAAGACATCTCTTCATTTACTGCTACAAACTGATAACGGTCAGATAAGTATGATTTAAACCATGCTAATGCAATTCCACTAATGCCAACATAATTTTCGAGTCTATTTAAAATAATGTTGTGGTCAATGGTATCAAATGCAGCACTAAGATCGAGTAACACTAATAGAGAGATACAACCACGATCGGATAAGAGCAAATCATTTGTGACTCTAATGAGAGCTGTCTCAGTACTATGATACGGTCTAAATCCTGACTGAAAATCCTCGCAGATACCATTTCTTTCTAAAAAGGAACATAGTTGTGAGGATACTGCCTTTTCTAGTATCTTTGACAGAAAAGGTAGATTCGAGATCGGCCTGTAATTGACTAATTCTGTAGGATCAAGTTATGTTTTTTTAACAAGCGGTTCAATCATAGCCAGCTTAAAAGCTTTTGTTCATCATTTGTTCATCATTTCATCCGTATTATATCTGCTTTTTATTTGTTGAACAATTAAATTTTTATCCTTAAATGGGTTTAGGAGTTTTTTGTGTGTCCTAATTCGGGGAACAGACACAGTCTCTATATGATGATATCTAGGTGAAAGAGCCTCTATGTGATGGGATTTATCTGACCTCAGTGACGTGAGACAGCAAGCAGACGGTCGGTTTTGCCAGTCTTTCTGCTTCCTGACCTGAGCCCCAGATTGTCATGTTTTAGCTCCAAGACTATGTGACATATTACTAGAGAGAAGATCAGCACCATTCCAGGAGGGATGAATACCATCTCTTTTCAACAGGTCAGGTCTGCCCCAAACACTTTTCCAATTGTCTATGAATTCTATATTATTTTTCGGACACCACTTAGACAGCCAGCCATTGAGTGAGCACAGTCTACTATCTCATCACTCCTGCGAACAGGAAGGGGGCCAGAGCAAATTACAGTGCCTGACATCGTACTGGCGAGTTCACACACCTCTTTAACGTTAATTTTGGTGATCTCCGACTGGCGAAATCGACCATCATTAGTGCCGACGTGAATAATAATCATAGAGAATTTACGATTAGCATTAGCCAACACTTTTAAAATTGCTTTGATGTCAGGTGCTCTGGGTCCCGGCAAACATGTGACTATGGTGGCTGGTATCTCTATTTTCACGTTCCGTGTAATAGAATCGCCAATAACTAGGGCACTTTCAACCGGATTCTCAGTGGGTGTTTCACTGAGAGGGGAGAACCTGTTTAATGTTGTTATCGGAACGGAAGAGTGGTGTTTTACAATGGATTGAATACCCAATCTTTTGCCTTGCCTCTATAAAAGTTAAAAAGTGCAATATTCCTATGGTAGGGGTTATGGCCTTCGAAGTGCATGAAGCAGGCATGGAAATCAGCTATAGAAAAAAAAAAGGAAAACCCACAATCTCAACCCCTCCATAGAACCCTTCAATATGACAATAAAATAAAAATAATAGTAATAATAGTAACCATTATTATTCAAAGTATTATTTTTATTAAATTATGAAAAGTAACCAAAATCAAATAAATATTTTTCCATTGCAAAAAATACTAGCATACAGTAAAATAAAAAAATTCAATTCATTATTATTATTATTAATAATGTATTTTCAGAATAACAGTTTGGTATGTTTGTTTGTTTTTACCAGCATCTATGGCTATTTGTATGGCAAGATCAATGCATTTTTAAAGAAACAAATAGTAGTAACATGCAGTACTAATGGAAAACAACAACTGACAACCATCTCACATCATTATAACAAACACTATATGATTTTTCACTTCAATATTTGATCAAAAGAATTACGATTATTCCTGGTGAAAACTTCCATTATAGAACTTTGAGTATAAACATAGCCTAGTGGCATTTAAAGCAGTACATTCCAACAAAAAATGCTTTATAGTCAAGAGTCTGACAAAATCCACTCAATAAGAAAACATGGCAAAACAAATTTTTTTTTTGATTGGATTGACTTCATATAGCTCATTAACGCAGCGGTCCCATTCCATTTGCCATTTTTTTGTATACAATTTTAGTACAGGTTTGATATCTGATGGAGGAATTTGACATTCTGTATTTCTAAAGGGCCGTACACACCGGGACGAATATTGGCGCGCGTTATTCGCCAGCGTTTTTCAACACGTTTTTTTGTGTTCACATCCAAGCGATTTTCGCTGACGATGAGCCGAGTGAACATGCAAATTCATTCCCTGACATTAGATGGCGTTGCAAGAGTTAAAAGTTACAAGCCTATGTACATGAAAGACAATTAAGTGAAATGAAACTCACCATCAAGGCCCATTTGCGCTGCAATACCACTCCATAACAGTTCTCTTTTATCAATATTTTTGTAGTCGCTGTCACGTTTGTCATACAGTTCCTTATGTTCCGACACCAACGAGACCAGCTGCTCTACATTTATCTTGGCTTGCATCTTCCTCGTCTTCTTCCCGGCAGTGTGTAGACGCTACTTGGCGTATATCTTCTTCGCCGTTACGTATGTGTGCTCGGCAAGACCGTTTTGTGTTTGAGCGCCCCCAAGTTGTGTTTTACTGTAACTTCAGAAGCTCCAGACACGTGAGCAAAAGCGCCAATCTCATTGGTCGGATAGTTTTTGACGTGGCGCATCAAACCAAAAAAATTAACCCGAGGCGGTTTTTAAAAATGACGCTTTTACGCGTGGCATTTTTCGCGTCGGTGTGCACACTCACATTGGCGCCCTTTGTTTAATCATGAGGCGTTAAACGTTGTCCCGGTGTGAACAGGCCTTCAGGGAGAGCTTTCTTTGCTGCAGCATCTGACTGTTCATTACCAATTAGGCTCATATGACCCGGAATCCAGCAGAAAGTAATATTAAAATATTTGTCCTTTAAAAGATTAACTTTTGCTGTAGCTAATTTAACAATTGTGGGGTGGTCGTTCTTATAAGATTTAAGTGCTTTGAGGCAAGATTTAGAATCTGTGCAAATTAGAAACTTTCAATGTTGTGCTCTCTCTCTCTCTTGCTCAAAGGGTGTGTTTACACAACAATGTGCTAAAACATTTTCCACGTACAGACAACAACTTTGTCATAATGATCTGTGAAACCGACTAAAATCACTATTATTCATACAAGGGCAGTAGCTGGGGATGTCACTTTGTAAAGAAACACTGCGCGCCTAAACACGTGTGCATGATGTCACTGTTATCACAAATACGCATTCGTATAATTTACATGAAGACAATAACAGTATAGTTTTCAAAAGCTTGCACTTAGAAACACGTTTTCAAAAGTTTGCATTTTCAAGCCCCCTAAATGCCGTTGTCATGTAAATAAACGGCCAAAACGCATACGTTTTCCATTTTTAGTTGAAAACAGTGTCATGTAAACAGCATTTAAAGCCAGGAGCAATGCACAGGCTTCAGCAGAAAAATTGACCCTTCTCCTGGTATACGGATACTAAATATATTTTGTTCAAAAAATGTCACTGCAGATACACTGTTCTGTTTTAGCCATTTTGGTACTTGAGACTCACAAGATGTTTGAGAGAAGGGTGAAGGCTTTAAGTGTCAGCCACTTATATAGATCACATATAAGCACTATTCTACCAGAGCGAATGAGCCGAGTGAGTGAGGAGGCGGGTGTGTCAATTTACTGTCGGAAAGAAGAGGGCGAGAATGTGCAGTTTGTATAAGGCATCAAAACGTACTCGGTTACATAAGTAACCTCGGTTCTCTCTAGAAGAGGGAACGAGTATTGCGTAAGTTGCTTACGCTACGGGTAAAGTCATCTTTTCTCGAGATATTGAAGCCAAAAATTATCCTTAATTTTCCATTTATTGTCAACACAGTGCAGCAGCCAGCAGACCTAGAGCAGGCTATCTTGCGTGCTCATTGGCTGCCCTGCGGCAACTGCTGCAGCCTACCACTGAGCCTCACGCGTGACGTCGTGCCCTCTACGCGTCACAGCCTGCCAAAATGGGGGTGGCTTAGCGTATAAAAGTCAGGCTCGGAGGCTGCGTCACTGGTTTCATCAGCTGAAGCGAAAATCGCTCGTGGCGCCTGCACGGTCGGGTTACGCAATACTCGTTCCCTCTTCTAGAGAGAACCGAGGTTACGTATGTAACCGAGTACGTTCTCTTACGAGAGGTTCTCTCGTATTGCGTAAGTTGCTTACGCTACGGGAACCCATTGTCAACGCCGTGCGCGCCCAGCATCCACTTCATGAGTCCCAGGGATTCCCGGGGAACATAGATAAGTGGGAAACAGGTGGCCAGCAATGCGGGCCAGCACATGTTATAAGCACATATAGGGTGTACAGAGCGGCGTTGCCGGTCTATATAAATATTCACCATACAGTGCAGCTCAACCAGGAGAGCTAAGGTCATGTGAGAGTAGTCTGTGCATGATAAATCTGGGCAGGACATACTCATACTGACAGAAGTCTACCCTGCAGGGCGGGAACTTCCAGGTTATAAAACCTAACAAATGTGGACGGGGAGGCCCAGCCTGCCGCCTCACAAATGTCCTGAATGGAAATCCCGCTGGACCAAGCCTACGACGAGGCCACGCCTCTGGTGGAATGAGCCCTGACGCCTTGACATGTTGTTCGATCGGACTAGAACGTGGTGGTCTCGTATGAGCGGGAGAAAGTGCTTCAGCGTGTTCTCTACCGCTATCGTCTCTAGACAGTTTTTGTGAAGGCATTTCTCTCGGTCTGACCACAGGCCAAAGACCGGTCTGCCCTCGAAGAGAGCGCCCCAACCTAGGTTGGAGGCGTCCGTCGAGATGACTTTTCGATATGAGACGGCTCCCATCGTCACCCCTCGCTGGTACCAGTCGGCCGCTAACCAGGGCTGCAGAGCTGAAACGCAGCTCTGAGTCACTCTGATTCGTCTGCAGCCGAGAGCCCAAGCTCGGTGAGGCACTCGAGCATTCAACCAGCGTTGTAGCGGGCGCATGCGCAGTAGGCCCAGCTGAAGCACTGCTGCAGCTGAGGCCATACAGCCCAGCATTCTTGAAACGTTTTCAGAGAAGCGATGCTGCCCTTCTGGAAAGACTCGGCCAGGTGTCGCACACGGCGCGCGCGCTGTGTCGATAAACGGGCCGTCATAGCCACAGAGTCTAGTTCTATCCCCAGAAAGGAAACTGACTAACTGGGCAGTAATGAGCTCTTGGTCCAGTTGACCGTGAGACCCAGGCTTTCCAGATGACTGAGGAGCACTGTTCTGTGAGATAACAGTTCTATCTCTGACAGTGCCAGAATCAGCCAATCGTCCAAATAGTTCAGAATCCGCATGCCTGATTTCTCAGGGGAGCGAGAGCCGCGTCCATGCACTTCGTAATGTACAGGGTGCTAAAGACGGCCCGAACGGGAGGACGGTGTATTGATATACCTGGTCGTCGAAGGCGAATCTCAAGAATGGCCTGTGACGGGGTATTATCTGAGTCTGAAAGCAAGCATCTTTCAGATCGAGAGATATAAACCAGTCCCTCGGGCGAATTTGCGCGAGGATTTGTTTGGTCGTGAGCATTTTGAACAGTCTTTTCATGAGAGCTTTGTTCAAATATCTCAGATCTAAGATAGGTCTTAGAGCTCCGTCCTTCTTGGGTACGAGAAAATAGCGGCTGTAAAAGCCTTACTCGCTCAAACAGGGTTCCTACAGGTTTCTTCAAGTTAAATTCAAGTCTTTTTAAGACCTCTTTAAGACCATTTATATAAAAAATTAATACCTATTTCACGTCCCTACCAGCAAAGATAAACAAATTCCTTCAACTTGTGTTCATTTATTTTTCAAATGTGGAATGGGTAAAAGATGATAAGCCAAGCAGGTGTGAAAAATAAAAACATTTCAGTAGGCCACAAGAAAGTTTGCCGAACAATGTTAAGTTGTGTTTTAACATTAGCTAGCTACTTATTCCATGCTGGGAATATGGGGAACTGAGAGACCCCTGAACATTAAACATCGGAAATCATAATAATCGTGGTTGACAAATGAAACTTTTGAGGAAAAATACAATACGGAGAAGTTACATACAGCAGTGTTAATTTTGACAGCAAATTTTGATTTAGTTTTAGTCTCAGTCTTTTGACTAAAAATATGACTAAAACTAATTTTAGTCATATTTTAGTCATCTGAATTGTTTTAGTTTTAGTCTAGTTTTAGTTGACGAAATACAATAAGATTTTAGTGATTTTTGATTTTAGTTTTTTTAGATTTTCTAAATCTACTGTAAACTAAATCTAATGGTTTTAGGTAAATTGTAATGCGTTAATTTACAATTTCTCTAAAATTTCCAAACCCATACACTCCCGGAGAAAACATATATTAACCTATTAATATGAATGATTTTTAAGTTTGAACATGCAATACAGATACAGATTTAACTACTGTGACTTAAAAAAATATCTTAAAATTAAATAAAACCACTTTTCCTAAAGTAAAACACAGTCTTCTTTTCAGTTAATGATATATGCATTCTTTATAACAACTTACATACATCATCCTTTATTCTTTCAAGTAGACAATTATTTGTATGAATTAAATATAATTAATCCTTATTAAAGCTATTAACAAACAGTGAATGCTTTTCTCTTTTTATTTTGTTGCTTGATCAAAATTAATGACACAGACCGCATTATGTTTATTGCCACTGTCACTTTAAGACATCGGCCAATGGGACTTTGGACTTTAAGACACGTCCAATGACATGCGGATACGATTGCACTGATGCACACCCGATACAACTGTTTAACATAACCGACATAGTTTACATGAATACTGTCCAAACCGGACATTTAGACATGTTGTGTGTATTTGTCCATTCAGACACGAAAGAGAGCTCATCAGTTCAGTACTCGCGCGCTGTATGCATATTATGTGCACGGCTGCACGCTTCGGGTTGATGCGTGGTTGGTTTACATTTTTAACATTTTATGAGACCACGGGGTAGATCAGCACGTTACAGTACAAATGTGTCTATCTACCACACACGCAGGACATCAGTTCTGACTGGATCGCTTCCCAGATCGACACTATCTAACATTTTCATCTAGTTTTTATTCGTTGACGAAAATGTCAACGATTGAAAAAGTCAATGATTTTCGTCATAGTTTTTGTCATTCAAAACTAGGTTTTATTTAGGTAGCGTCTCGTTTTCGTCAGTGAAGAATGTCGTTGAAGAAAAGTTTTCGTCATTATATTCGTCAATGAAATACACTGACACAGCACAATTTTTAAGACCCAGACATCAAAATTTAAGACTTTTTAAAGACTTTTTAAGGTATTATTTCCAAATTCATAAATTCAATGCTTTTAAGGCTTTTTAAGACCCCGCGGGAACCCTGTCAAAGAAGGAGGTACTGGTTCTATAGCCCCTTTGCACAGCAGTTTGGCCATTTCTGCGCGGAGTAGATGCGCTACTTCCGCTTTCACTTTCGTCTCGGTCCGTGCTCGAAAGCGAGGGGGGGCGGCGAGCGAACTGTAAAGAATAGCCCTGTCTTATTGTGCTTAGCACCCACTCTAATATCCCTGGAATCGCTTCCCATGTTTTTACATGTATAGCTAGGGGCAGAATGGCCTCCGAGTTCCGATCGCCGCACTTCGTGGGCTCGGGAAACTGAACCGGAGGTCTGGGCGCCCTTGGCGCTCGAATACGATGGCTCGCTGACAGCGGTAGCTGGCTGTTTCATATGTGACGTCCCGATTGCTTTGAATGGGGAACGTTTTATGATACGTGAGCGGCGCCCGGGGAAAAAAGTTTGTTAGTAAGCGTGAGTGCTCGTGAGCGGGCACGTTACTTACATTCATATGTGACGTCCCGATTGCTTTGAATGGGGAACGTTTTGTGATCACTTTAGAATGCGCGAGCGGCGCCTGGGGCGAGGTGTTTGTTAGTAAGCATGAGCGCTCGTGAGCGGGCACATAACTTACATCCATAACCTGACCGATATGAGGCTGCTTTGGCCGTGCAACAGAGCGGGCAGATAGTAGGCGTGGGCACGTAGTTGTGGGCATGTTTCCTACATCTAACACTCGAGCGGCATTCGCCAGCTTTAGGAGAGTGGGCTCTGTGAGAGCGAGAGACACGGGTATAGTGCTTGTGTGTAGGGGTGAACACTGAGATGTGGGCACCTTCTCTACACCTATGACACCATCGGCCTGGGCCGGATAACCAGACATTATACCCTTCTTTGTGATGCGCGAGCAGCGCCGGACGTTTATTAGTAAGCGTGAGTGCTCGTAAGCGGGCACGTAACTTACATTCATAGCCACGGGCAGAATAGCCTCCGGGTTCCGATCGCCACACTTCGTGGGCTCGGAAAACTGAACCGGAGGTATGGGCGCGGCACGCGCGCCCTCGGTGCTTGAATACGGCGGCTCGCTGACAGCTATGGCTGGCTGTTTCACATGTGACGTCCCGATTGCTTTGAACGGGGAACGTTTGAGATAACTTTGTGATGCGCGAGCAGCGCCGGGCGTTTATTAGTAAGCGCGAGCACTCGTAAGCGGGCACGTAACTTACATTCATAGCCATGGGCAGAATAGCCTCTGGGTTCCGATCGCCACGCTTCGTGGGCTCGGAAAACTGAACCGGAGGTATGGGCGCGGCGCACGCGCCCTCGGTGCATGAATACGGCGGCTGAACGGGGAATGTTTTGAGAAAACTTTGTGATGCACGAGCAGCGCGGGGCGTTTACTAGTAAGCGTGAGCGCTCGTAAGCGGGCACGTAACTTACATTCGTAACCTGACCGATATGAGGCTGTTTTGGCCGTGTGACAGCGGGCAGAGAGTAGGCGTGAGCACAGAGTTGTGGGCACATTTCCTACATCTAGCACTCGAGCGGCATTTGCCAGGTTTATGAGAGTGGGCTCTGTGAGTGTGAGAGACACGGGGGTATCGTGCGTGTAGGGGTGAACACTGAGATGTGGGCACATTTTCTACACTTAGAGCACCACGGCATGAGCCAGATAGCCAGACGTTATACTCTTGAGATTTTGCAGGCGAGCGGGTTGCATTACCGGCTCGTTGGCTGCCGAATACATCGCTGCAGTAGCCTTTCTAAGGGGACTGACAGGGCGAGATGTTTCAATGGCTGCAGTATCCTTTGTAGCCTTCCCGGATCGAGGAGGAGGTGGAATGATGAGAACTCGACCACTCCTCGCTATCCGATGCCAGGATGGAACAGCTGTCACCTGGGTCCATTCCTTCAGCTTCGTCCCCTGAGGCGGCGGCAGTGAGGGCCGAAGCCGGCAGCTGCGCGTCCGGGAGGGGCGGAGAGGGAGAGAGAGAAGCTGGCGGGATGTAATCCGGCGAGCTCTTCAGTGTGACCTCAGACTCCGCTCGCTTCTGTGAACGGCGCTTCTTCTTGTGCGGTCCAGAGGGTGGAGTGACAGTATCCACAGTGAAGGCCTCGAGTCGAGCCCACAGGGTCGACAGCGGAAGCGCTTCACAGTGCACGCAGCCTCCCGAATCCAGGGCGAGGGCTGCGTGTTCCGGGCCCAGGCAGAGAGCGCAGATCACATGGCGGTCTCCGGCGCTGGGCGGGGCTCTGTACGAGCCACAGGAAATGCGAGGCATTTTTAGAAAAACGCCTCGCGCTCTTTTAGAAAGTGAGTGTCGCAGCGGCGAACACTCACAGAAAGCAATAGCACTAAAAGGATACTCGTCGCCGGATGGCGTAGCAGGCACAGAAGGCTGAAGGCGGCGAAGACGACCGGCTTCCTCAGGCTCTTTCCTCTGCATGCTGGTCGCTGGTTTCAACGGCGGCGGCTTCTCTCAGAGTCTAGCGATGCGGAGAGCTTCGCTGAAGATGATGAAATCAGTGACGCAGCGTCCGAGCCTGACTTTTATACGCTAAGCCACCCCCATTTTGGCGGGCTGTGACGCGTAGAGGGCTGAAACGTTTAGGATGGACGTTTAGGAAAAAAAAAATCACCATTTCTCGCAGAGAAGATTAGTAAAAAGTGACGAAGTCACCATAAAAGAGTAAGCAACTCCTAGGAGTTAGTCTTTCAAATTTCCACTAAATTTCTAGTTTTTATACAGGCCCGAAGCCTTGATTTACTGAAAAGATACAGTATTACTTTAAGTGCCCTATCTACAACAGTTAAGCGTGGTATTACTAATGTGTACCATACAACACAATTTAATGTCAACGCAATCTTCTGTGTTGCTGTCTCGTCACGCGGGAGGCTCAGTGGTAGGCTGCAGCAGTTGCCGCAAGGCAGCCAATGAGCACGCAAGATAGCCTGCTCTAGGTCTGCTGGCTGCTGCACTGCGTTGACAATAAATGGAAAATTAAGGATAATTTTTGGCTTCAATATCTCGAGAAAAGATGACTTTACCCATAGCGTAAGCAACTTACGCAATACGAGAGAACCTCTCGTAAGAGAACTGCATTAAAGGTGTATTGGAACGGAAGATATTTCAGTATCGATACAACACTAGTGTCTAATTGGGTAAGAAATATTCAAAACATTTTCGTGGTGGCTTCCCCATGGTTTACTTTGGCCTTACAAATTGCGAACTTTGTTTCTTTACTCACAGTAAAGAACTTCCAATCCAAAGACATGTTTACATGCGGCTGTGAGAGTGAGCGTAGTTATGACATCATTGCCTGCACCACTGACAACAAAACAAAACAAAAGAGGTGAGACTGACCGGCCGGTCACAGATACGGGCCGATCATGTGAAAAATGTTCTATTTCCGGACCCTGGCCAATTAATCGATACATCTCTAGGAATAATTTTTTTTAAAACAACTATCGGTATTTATGAACTTTTTAATTAAACAAATTTCAATAATTTTTTAGATTTTTTCATCCGATTAATAGAAGAAATAATTAATCATCGATTATCAAATAATATATACAACCAATAATTGCATCCCTAGTTTACTTTATAGAAAAAAATATTTTTTGTAATATACTGTTGCATAATTACATGAAAGACTTTTCTGTTCAGAAATAGATATTGGGTAAAGTCAAACACTTTAAATATTCAAAGACGATGCAATAATATTAGCCTACTTATGTATGGGAGAAAATGAAATGCGCCTAAATAAAAGATTATTAAAGTTATCACGTCATTGCAACTGCCTTTATAAGCTCCGGTTGCCTGAAAAATAAGCTTTTTTTAACCATTCATTAGGGCCCAAGCCCAAAGGGCGAAGGCCCTATTGTTTTCCTTAGGATTATTTATTAGGGCCCAAGCCCAAAGGGCGAAGGCCCTATTGTTTTCCTTAGGATTATTTATTATTCTTCTTCTTATTATTATTATTATTATTTATTATTATTATTTTTTTACTACCTTTTGGACACTTTTGGAGGCCTTAACATGCTCAAAAACTCCTGAAACTTTGCACACATGTCAGAACCCGCGGCCATCAGGGCCGGGCTGAAGATGGTACCCGGGCGTGGCAGGGGGGCTCGACAGCGCCCCCTGGAACGGGGTCCGAAAACATGGTCCATAACTCAAACACGCTTGCATGTAATAATATGAAACTCGGTACACATGTAGATCTCCTCGTTTCATATATACTTCACACTCTTACTTTTTACCCCAGCCCAACAGGAAGTGGGCTATTTAGGGTTGTTGGTAAAACACACGCAATGGAATGTGAAATACTCCTCCTAGAGAATTCAAACAAACGGCACGAAACTCGGTCAGCATGAAGTCAAGACATTGAGGATGAAAGTTTGCGAGGGGATTTTTGATATCTCGAACGGTTTGGCCGTGGCGAGGAAACGAAATTATGGCGAGAAACGTGAAACAGGAAGTGTGTCATAACTACTGCATACATTAACTGATCTTGATGAAACTTCAACAGTGTGTTCGTTGTAAGAGCCCGATCACATGGATGTGACTATTGTGAGTCAAAGTTATAGCGCCACCAACTGGCAGCAGGAAGTGTGTCACTTTCTAAATGCTTTGAAATCACCCTCTTATTTTTACCCGATTTGCTTCAAACTTTATGTGTATAATGTAAACACACGGCAGATGTAGACCTGTGAAAGGATTATTGATATCTTAGATACTGTTGCCGTGGCAACGCATCAAACTTTAAGATTCTTGTTTGATGCTTTTGAGACTCTTAGCATACTTGAAATTGCATGAAACTCGACAGACACATCACATTTATTAGCCAGTAGACATGTGCAAAGTTTCAGAAACGGGCGTGGTGCCGGGGCTCAGTAGCGCCACCTTTTGACAAAAGAGGGGGAGTTAGGTCTATACTTTTATCTACAATCTTAAAACTCAGTATGTATATTGTTCATATCGAGCTGGACAACTTTCTAATTTAAAGTCATTAGCTCAGACCAACAGGAAGTCAGATATTTTGGTTTGAATGTGGATGTTTTGGAGAATTTTCTCTTCCTCTCTCTCTGACCCTACGTCTCTCCGTGTGTTTGAGGGGAGGGGGTTTGTCTGCTGAGTGAGAATGCTTTTATTTTTGTTTTTCAAGGTTTTGGGGCCCTTAACGTGCTTGAAAACTCTTGAAACTTTGCACACAGGTCAGAACCCGCGGCCATCAGGGCCGGGCTGAAGATGGTACCCGGGCGTGGCAAGGGGGCTCGACAGCGCCACCTGGAACGGGATTCGAACACTTGTCCATATATCAAACATGCTTGCATGTAATAATATGAAACTCGGTACACTTATAGATCTCATCGGGCCGAACAACTTTCGTGCTCTAAGTTTTACGACAGCTCAACAGGAAGTCAGCTATTATGGGTTGTTTGGAAAATGCATGCTTTTATTTTTGATATACTTCTATTAGAGAATTAATCCAAACGCCACGAAACTCGGTCAGCGTGAAGTCAAGACATTGAGGATGCTAAATTGTGGACGGATTTTTGATATCTCGAACGGTTTTGCCGTGGCGAGGAAATGAATTTATGACTAAAAAAGGACACATAAAGTGTGTTATAACTTAGATAATTTTACCTACAGTTACAAAACTTGGCGTATATAATGTTCTCATCAAGCCGAACAACTTTCTAATTTACATCCTTTAGCTCCGACCAACAGAAAGTCAGATATTGTGGCTTGAATGTGGATTCTGAGAATTTTCTCTCCCTCTCTCTGACAGAGAGAATGCACCCTGCCATTCTCTATGTGTGTGTGTCTGTGTGTCTGTGTGAGGAGGGGGAGGGGGAGGGGGGGGTCTCTTCGGGTGATAGTTTAAACACAAATTCATACATAGGGCCATACTGCCCTCTTGTGTCCAAAATTGTATTTATACGCACTTTTATTTATTTATTACATGTATTACGCACACACACACACACACACACAGTTCGATCGCGCCCGCGCCTCTCTCTCTCTCTCTCTCACACACACACACACAGTCTCTCTCTCTCTCTCACACACACACTCTCTCACACACACACACAGTTCGATCGCGCCCGCGTCTCTCTCTCTCTCTCTCACACACACACACACACACACACACACACAGTTCGATCGCGCCCGCGCCTCTCTCTCTCTCTCACACACACACACACACACAGCTCGATCGCGCCCGCGTCTCTCTCTCTCTCTCTCTCTCACACACACACACACACACACACACAGTTCGATCGCGCCTCTCTCTCTCTCACACACACACACACACACACACGCACACGCACACGCACATACACACACACACACACACACAGTTCGATCGCGCCCGCGCCTCTGTCTCTCTCTCTCTCACACACACTTTGCAATGATGTTGTCCTCTATGAACAAAATGACGGAGTATGTTTTTGTTTCCACTGTTCGATCGCGCCCACGCCTCACACACACACACACACACACACACACACACACAACATATAAACAGTTGTGTACTTTTTTTTTTTTAGAATTCTTTGATGAACATAAAGTTAAAAACAACAGCATTTATTTGAAATAGAATCTTTTGTAACATTATAAATGTCTTTACTGTCACTTTTTATCAATTTAATTCCTCCTTGATGAATAAAAGTATTGATCCATTTTATTTATTTCCCCCAAAAAATTAAATAAAAATTCTTACTGACCCCAAAGTTTTGAACGGTAGTGTTTAATGTTACAAAAGATTATTTTTCAGATAAATGCTGTTCTTTTGAACTTTCTATTCATCAAAGTATCCTGAAATAAAAATGTAAATAACTGTTTTCAACATTGATGATAGTGAAAAATGTTTCTTGAGCATCAAATCATC